>OU015490.1:197134661-197274661 GCA_907164885.2 Dolomedes plantarius | reverse complement strand
GTGTTTATATTTATGATATTTACTATTTTCTCCCATTTCCACATATGTAAAAATATCTTCTTTGGGAGTTTTTGTTATGTCATTTGCCTAACACTCACTAAATTTCACTCATTTGTGGAATAAAGAGGAGTGAAATAATTTTTTTACCAATAAGATTATAAAGGTGGCCTAAAGGAAATGCAACGATGGCAGCTTTCTCAAATGCTCTATGGATCTACACTTGAAAAATTATAACAAAGCCTAACCAGGTAAATGGCATCTCCACGAACGTCTGATTGATGCAAAAAAAAACTGATCTTTGTTTTGATGCACCGACTAATGCTGAATATTTTTTATGTTTAGCGTACCGATGCATACACCATACTTACTTAATGGGACTTTCTGAATGAATAAATATTATACCTGAAAAAGTATTTTTAATTGCGTGATCAGTATATTGTATTCCGGAGGCAGCCAAGTTGTAGCGTGTTGGGTTCCGGACGGAGGGTGCTGAGTTTGAATCCCTACAAGCGCAACTGAATGCTTTGGTCTTTAAGCCGGGAATGTATACGTTAAATCCGTATGCCTCAAAGTCCTTCCATTGTGGTCAGATAGGAGAAAGGTACAGGCCTCCAGATGTCACCCGGTGACGTGCTCGGTCAAAACTGAGATGACCTGGCTAAAGTTGGACTTCGACCCTTGTGATGCCATTTTAACAGGAGCCACATTTCCTTTTCCTCAAAGCTATCTATGGACCTGGTATGCCATGCTCCAGCCAGGCATGGTTATAATATAATCATATTGCAATATTACATTAAGTTAGAACATATAATATTAGAATATTTTGTATAGTGGCCTTTTATTTTTTTTTGCTAAATTATTAATTTGAGAAATACACTCTGACACATGTCTGAGAATAACTAAGGACACGAACTCAAATTTAATATCTAATGTTACCATTTAATTTCTCTTAATATTACTTAACATTAATTTTAAACACTGATTACAACTTTTACAGAATAATCATATTAATTGTTATCATACATTAAAAAATTATTAGAACAATAAAATTCAAATTACATATAATAAATTAGCACTGTACTCTCGCTGATAAATATAACCACAAATAATTATGCCTTACCACCACTTCGTTTGAAATTGAAGCAATCTCGTTTCTACTAAGTCGACCAGCGAATCGGCAAACAAGAAAAGAAATGGCGGATAGTTCTAGATCGGGCCACCACGAGGTCTCTTCATGTCGCTACTTATTCTTCAACTCCTAAGAAACGTTTTTTTACATCTTTTAGGAACCGGGAAGAGCAGAGGTCAGCTATGTCCTCGAACAAACACCTTCAGCTCTCATTGGCTAAAAAGATGTTGCTAGGCCGTTCTATGGGGACGCTAACGACCCTTTACAGCCGAGAAGGGGTGGCAAGTCCACTCTTTATTCTTTCACAAAACCTTTCTACACGATACGCTAAATTTGCCCTCCGGGAGAGGTACATACCTTTCTTCCAGAAACCGCCGTACAAAATAACTCCATAGGCGCCGATCCTAAACACACACTACATCTTAGGACCTACATAATAAAACAGATACACTAAAATGTGCATGGAACCGCAAATCAATGCTGTATCAAGACTATGAGATAAGAAAATATATTTACAAAGTCGAATTCCATGTCACATTCCCACCCCTCCCATAGAGAGAAAAAAAAACACAAATATAAAATTAACCATGTAGATAAAAAAAACTAAATTAATCCAAATTAGGATTTAAGACCTTGGATTGGGCTAAGAGGGCCATATTACATGCCAGTCTACCAGAATCAAAACCAGTTAATTTCTTGTAAAAGTTCTGTGAATATAGCAAAACAGCCTCGAGTATGAAACTCGCTCCTCAGAAGATCTGGCGGGTCGGCGAAGATACTTCACTTGCTGTGAAACAGGATCATAGAGACCATCTGTTGAGAAGAGAATGCCGACGCTGTAGCTCTGGCGACCTCAGCAGAGACTTGCATTAGGAAAACTCCATCGGGATCATCTGGATCTTCCAGGATGAATCATCGTCCTCGTCGTTTCGATGATGTAGTAAGAAAGAAAGGAAATGATAAGTTGAATGTACATTTTGTATGTGGCACAGAGTCTCTCCATAGTGTTAGTGTGCGATATCATAACCTTCTCCTTGAATTACAGCAAGCATGATCCGGACAGTTTTCTCTTGCAGCACACATGATTTGTAGAACGCTCAGCATGATAATAGCAGAATAGCAAACAGTAGGTGGGTGGGGGTGGTAAGTAATGGAGGTACGGCAAAAACACCAGGGAGAGCACAGTGGCCACAGTGAGCATACAAAATTATTACAATGTACAAAAGGAGGATATGCAAAAAATAAATAAATAAATAAATAAATGTAGTTAAAAGTTTGTTATTATTATTATTATTGTTTATGGGCACAAAGCAGATGTACTCAGTTCAGCTTGGTAGCTTAGCTATACTTTTTTAATAAATAATATAATTACTGTAAAATTTGTTTCCCACTAGTAGCTTTATTTAAGCCATATTAAGCATTGACCAAGCCAGATCACAAAATTTCACAATAGTAGCAGAAAACCAAAAGACAAACAAACAAGAAAAAGTTTTTTTTTTTCATGTTAACTAGCAATTAAAATAGCATACTATGCACCGGCCCACATTAGCAATATCACTAGACAATACAACAGCATGCAGCGACGACTCTACATGTGATGCGAACAAAGAATAAAAAAAAAATTTTTGTGACAGCCTAAACAAAATTGAATTCGTTTTGGTAACTACAAAACAAAATTTTTTGTCAGTGAAATAGCTGTTAAATTTTCGAAGTCCATTATTATTAAATTCTTTAATTATTTAAAGCTTGTTGCCAACGACCTACAGATAGACTTCCAATAACGTTAAAACAATAGTTTTTAAAACAAACATGAGCCATCGCATTATAATTCTGAGGCTGAAACAATAACTTCCCAATATAACAAACTCACACATGATGTGGGAAAAGTTGGGTCCGTGCATGGACACCAATGCACAATATTTGAGAAGTATTTAAAATAAGATCCTATCAACATAGATTCTTAATTAAAGTGACATAAATGATATGCATAATAATAAACATTAGGTTATACAGAGCACTATAGTATATATCTATATATAACATGGGATTACACACACAAAGGAAATTATTGCTGCATTATTGCAGAGAGATACGTAGGCCTAGAGAGCTATGCATTTCTTGTATCAAGGAACACATTTGACATAAATACATGTTTAACAAGTAAAGTTTATGATAAAAGAAAGAAGAGAAAAAAAAAATGGTATAAGATTAAACTGTGTATATTCAACGATAAATATACAATAGCTGGTCTTTTGAAGGCACTCTACATAATTTTGATTGATGGATTTTTATTGGCTTAGCATTGGAGTCATTTAAATCTTGAATGAGAAAATTTTGTTTCTAAATTCTTTAGAATCTTATAAGACCAAGAAATTTGGAGCTAGAGCAGTAGAGTGATAAGAGCCTTTAAAAACACAGTGTCTTCAATTTGAAAGTTGAAGTATTTATATTCAACTGTCAGAATTTTTGTCATTTTTACCCTCTAGTAACTTCGTTTCGTATTCCTGAACAGCTTTGCGAGATTGTTCAATCAACTTTTGTTGTTTTGAAAAATATCTGGATAATCCTGACATGTTTGCGGATCAAAATTAAGTTGAATGGTAGTATTCAGGTTCTCTCGAGAAAAACAATTGCGCGGGAGAGAACCAGTAGCAGAATGGGCTGAATTGTTATAAAAAAGTTTAAAATAGAGCAAATGTCATCCCTTGGAAAGAAGTGAGAAGAAATGCACGCCACAGAATTCCTGTTTAATGTTTATGCGCTCTTTCTAGAAGACCATTAACTTTGAGGTATAAATGAAGCTTTGTTATGCGTATATTTAAGTTCGTTTAGAAAGTTTTCAAATTCTTGGGAGGTGAAATAGGTCCCATTGTCAGATATCAGAAACGTTGAAATAACCAAAGGGAGAAATATTTATTTATAACATTAATTATTGATTTTTGAAGAATAGAATTTAAAAGTACAGCCTCCAAAAACCGAGACAGTGATCGACAATTGTTAAAATAAATTTATGATTGTATGTGGATCTTGGAAGAGGAACCAACAATGTGAAATGGCGATACATTCACCAGAGCCAATGAGATTTATTATGAAATTAAAGTTATAATTTAGAATTTTTGATTTATGTTTAAGGTACTGATGACATGTATTGCAGAAATTTCTGACATCTGAGATGAACCTGACCAAAAAATAAATGTCTTTGATGAAATCATAGGTTTTGTTTATGCCAAAAATGAGGGCCAGGGGCAGTTTCTATGCATGTTTTATTAATTTTTTAGGAAGACAATCTTGAAGGATCTTTTTCTATTTATTTTCGTTTCCTACACAAGAGATTAGAATCCTTTTGAATAAAAATTTTCTTTTAGTTTTCAAATCATCATTTACAAGTTTTTTCTCTTATGTGGCTTAGCTCAGCATCAAGAAGTGTTCATTTAGGATATTTTCCTTATCCAAATTAGTATTCACAGAGAATAAATTATTAATGTGCATGAGGGTGAAGGAGAAGAATGAGTAACTCTTGATAAGAATTATGTCGGGATTAGTAACACCTTTTAACATGGGAAATCGATACTGAAAATCTTGTAAATATATTAACTATCTAGTAATTATATCAGTTGTTTCTGCAGTGATAAATGATAAGTTAAACCTTGCATCAGTGAGAATACAAAAAGGTTTACCATACGATAAATCCTTAAATGTTTAACTGCGGAGTAAATGGCATATAACTCACTTTCCCACCGCAGAGTATCGCCTCTCCGCAGGATTGAGTTGTTTTTGAAAAAAAAGAAATTGGAAAAAAATTATCATTGTTATCCCTTTGGCATGAGAATGCCACTAAGTGCTACATTTGATGCATCAGTGATTAATAGAATTCTTTATCGGGATCAATATGCTGTAGAGTATGCTTGTTAAGATTAAATTTGAATAGATTGAAAGGCATTTGGCAGTCAGAATTCCAGATAAATTTTGAATTTTTTTGGTTAGATTGACCAAAGGTTGTACAATTTCTGCATAATTATTAATATAAATGTCTAATTAGCAATATATTGGCATAATATTTTGTGATTCATTACTATTTGTCAAAGAGTTACGGCAAATTGAATACATGGCATTGAAATTTTATCTGTAAGTAAAATCCAATTTGACCAATTTTTTATATGGTCATAATTTGAAATGGTAGTTTTTGGAAAGGTATGTCCACGATTAAATGATTTTTGAAAATATTTCTAAGTTTCATAATTTAAACAGGTGATTGTTTATTAAAAAAGCTAAAAAAGATTAAAAGTCCAACGTTTGGAAAACACCGCTAAAACGTTTCCAGGTTAAGGCCGAGATCTGACCTAAAATTATTATTCTGTAATTAAAAGATCAAATCAGAAATGACTGTGTGATCTTAAAATTAGAGAATTTGACATTGGGTTATTTTTACCAGAACGCAATAATTATCGCCATGCGAAATGCGCCCAAACCCTGGCGGAAAATCCAAGATGACGGCCGTGCACACAAATCTAGAGTATCCCCCATTTTTCTAATGAGGCGATTTCCTCAAAATGATTTTTAAAAAAAATTACAGTTCTCTGTGAAGAACCACAAAAGAGGGCAGAGAAATCATAATAATTGCTGGCGCTATTATATTTATAGTGTTTCAATCAGACGTTGAATGTTGATGGGGAGGACTAGCCTGCCTATTCTAGTTCTACAACCTTTCGACATGTTTAATTATTTCAAATTTCAGCAAATAGATATCTAAATTTATCTTATGAACCGAATAATAAAAAAAAGCTTAAATCAATTTCATAATGCAATTACATACAATTCAACAATTGAAATATATTATAAACATGTTTACATACAATTTACTCAGACAATGTGCAGGAATTATATAAATACCTTTATTCTTAAAATCCCAGAGCTCGAAGAGCCTATTGACGGCACCATATATTACATTAAGTTAGAACATAATAATTAGAATATTTTGTATAGTGGCTTTTTATTTTTTTTGCTAAATTATATAATTTGAGAAATACACTCTGACACATGTCTGAGAATAACTAAAGGACCCGAACTCAAATTTAATATCTAATGTTACCATTTAATTTCTCTTAATATTACTTAACATTAATTTAAACACTGATTACAAACTTTTACAGAAATAATCATATAATTGTTATCATACATTAAAAAAATTATTAGAACACATAAAATTCAAATTACATATAATAAATTAGCAACTGTACTCTCGCCTGATAAATACTAACACAAATAATTATGCCTTACCACCACCTTCGTTTGAAATTGAAGCATCTCGTTTCTACTAAGTCGACCCGCGGAATCGGCAAACAAGAAAAAAAAATGGCGGATAGTTCTAGATTGGACCACCACGAGGTCCCCTTCCTGTCCGCTGCTTATTAATTCAACTCCTAAGAACCGTTTTTTTACTTCTTTTAGAACCGGTGAGAGCAGAGGTCAGCTATGTCCTCGAACAAACCACCTTTCAGCTCTCATTGGCTAAAAAGATGTTGCTAGGCCGTTGGTATGGGGGACGCTAAGGACCCTTTACAGCCGAGAAAGGGGTGGCAAGTCACTCTATTCTTTCACAAAACCTTTCTACACGATACGCTAAATTGCCTCCGGGAGGTACATACCTTTCTTCCAGAAACCGGTACAAAATAAACCATAGGCGCGATCCCAAACACACATACATCTTAGGACTACATAATAAAACAGATACACTAAAATGTGCATGGAACCGAATCATGCTGTATTAAGACTATGAGATAAGAAAATTATTTACAAAGTCGAATTCCATGTCACATGCGACTTACAGGAATATTGCTAACAAGAACAAACAGCTGTAAATTCCACCATAAAAGTCGATAACTAGTTTGAAACTAATAATTACTATTCTTAATTACTGTAGATTTAAGAAGATGTGGATTGTTGTATACCGTATTTACTCGTGTATAGGCCGCGTGCGTGTATAAACCGCACCTGAATTTTGAAACAACATTTGGGAATTTTATTTTTTTTCTGAATGCCGTCGTAGACTGAAAGTAGCATCGTTCTGCGAAATGTAGCAATGTCGTACATTCCTTAGAGTTCAGTGCTCGCCTAACAATATCAGGTACACCTTAGCTGATAGTGGTAAAACTACAGTGTAAAAAAAATGATTATATATATATACTAGTATATATACCGGACTAGAATTTCGGTTATATATTGGGTTAATTTTTAGTAACATTTATAGCATTTAACAGTTCATTCAATTCATTCATTATCTTTACAGTAAATGTGCTTCGTCAATCGCCAGATTGAATTGCTTCCCTGTCTGCCTCGCTCTCCGGATGTTTCGCCGATAGAAAACATGGGGTCCATGGTTGCTCTACGATTGACACAGATTCCATCCCCAGCTTCCACAGCAGATCAACTTTGGCAACGTGTGGAAGCTGCTTGGTCTGCTGTACCCCAAGAACTCATCCAAAGTCTCTTTGAATCAATGCCGAGGCGTGTGGCAGCGGTGATCTCCAACAATGGCAGCTACTCTGGCTACTGATTTTGGCAGGAACTACACTTCACAGAAGTCTATAAATTTAATCATTTGATACTTGGTCAACATGTTATCTACAAATAAATTTTGTTGTGATATCTCTCGTCTTTCTTAGTGTTGCATTTGGGTGGCCAACAGTGTATATATATATTGTGTTATAGCACGTTGCCTTTACTGACGCATACTGAAGATTAATACATATTTAGCATCTAAATTATATGACCTATTACACTAATCCTATACAACATACAACTAGAAACTTAACTATTTTTTCCCAGAATACACCGTCCATTTAGTTAAGAATAAAGAATTTATTTATCTTTGCTTATTTCGAAATGTCTATCACCTTACGATAATAGTTGACGAAAATTTTCATATCTGGCGTAATATTGACAGCTTCGGATCTCAATTTGGATTATTTTGAGGCCATAATATAATTTTACTGTATGTTTTAGTAAATTTTTCAGTAGCTATTCAAAGATTTAAATATAATTTTTTTTTTAGTTTTTAATCTAATTTTCTATATGAAATCTAAATGTTTTTTCACTGTTATGATGTAGTCGTATATGGCATTTCGATTGAATTTTTCCACTACCTTCACGTATATAAGCAATGTAAACATTCAGTAACTGTAAATCGATTTCATCAAGAAGATTTTATTTCCGACATTCACATAAAAATAAGAGATTTTATAAAATATGAGTTCTAAATGTTTAATAAACCCACCACGAGAATCGGTGTTTTCTCTTCCATGATATAAGCTGATGAAATCCAGCAAACTTCGGCTAATTGTTCAGCCAAACACATGCGACGAAATATAGGGATGTACAGTTACGTTGTAACAGAATTTGTTTTCATACTAATAAATGGGGGAAATACGTGATACGCATAGCAGCAATTTATCACATTTGCACACAAATTGTTGGACAATATCCAAAATTCCAAATCCGTGAATGTCGAATTTTATGGACTTGGTAATTTATAAAATTGTTAAGCAAAGGACAGTTAGAGCTCATGAAAATAAGATAGAAGGAACAAAAACAAAAGGAATGTGTAAGTGGATTTAAATAATAAATGAATATATATAATATATATATATATATATATATATATTATTTATTTATTATTTATTTCGCGTTATTGTTGGACGGAGCAATTTTTATGACATTATCCCACACTTATTCCTAATATTTGTTTAAGCTGCTATGTACTAACTCTATTAGATTCCCCCACTTCAGGGTTTCCCATGGAGGAAAATTTGTCCACTATTAGAGTTACATAAATACTGATAACCCAATAAAAATAGCATATTCAGACAGCGTGAACTTTTCTCCACCTTGCAACAGGATTCATTTTATAAATTCCGTCCACCAAATGAATTTAGGAGTGTTTAAAACAGACTAGACCAGATTTTTACCGAATAATCTAAATTTTAAAATATTATTTGCATATTTTTAAAGGACCGAAAACTGTCCTAAGGTGTAAAAATTTCTTTCTTTAGTGTGGACTACAATTAACAAAATCTTTAATCCAAGTCTGCATTCTCTGGACAAATTATCTCTATAGGTCAATACTGAGGTCAGTGAATCCATTAAGGTTAGTATACAGCAGCCTTAAGAGTATACCGCAGGAATATATTTCTGTTTTTATTTATTTAAATTATATACTTTAAGTAATTTTTATTAAATCTTTTAGCAGGTTTCTAAATAATGGGTAATAACATAAATAGAATGGGGATTTTTAAGACTGTTGTGTTCCTAAAGTTAAATCAACAATTTGAAATGAGCTTGTACATCTACCGATTGATAACTTGATATACATCTTGATGTTGGATCATTTGTTTATAACCATTTAAGATGATTTAGTGTATGAAAACTTTTAGAAGATAGATGAGCATTCTTATTCCTCAAGTCCAATTGTATTTTCCTGCACATAAAGTTTTCCCAGATTTTTGATGTTTTACTTTAAAAGTGATATTTTTTTCACTTTACTAAACAGGATCAAAATGGATTCTGCAAAAGACACTCAGCATTTATTCCGTTAGTACAGCACGTCAGAGCACAGCTTGGTTGCTTCAAGATCATTTATAATAATTATACCCCATTTATACTCACTAACGCAATTTTTAGGTATAAAAGTATAATAAAACAAAATAACAAGGTGTCAACAAATATGAGGAACCTCACTTTGTGTCATTTATAAAAGCCAATTTTTGAGGCTATTTTTGCCCGTGATATGAGAGATTAATAAATCTACATAATTTATCACACGTATAACTTCGGAAAGATAATGGTATTTTCAAAGTGTAAATGAAGGAATATTTTTAAAGAATTACGACGAAAAAAAAATCAGATTTACTATAACATTTTAAAGATGAAATGGTTAAAAGATTTCAAATCTGACCACATTATATTGGGTAACGTATTAAATTTATAAATAGTTTAAAGTTTACAGTGATATTGTTTGTAACATTGACAAAGAATATTCAATTTTCGTAATAAGGTTGCTTTTTGTTCTTCTTGTTGATCAATTGCCATGTTCTCAACTAAAGCTCCCCAGAATGTATAATACAAACAACAACACAATTCGAATATGAAAATTATGACTTCCAATAAAATAAAATAAAATACTATGCCAATAGTGGAAACTTTTCTAAAATGTTCATATTTATCTTGAAAATTATCGAATAATTCTCTGCAATGAATTATTCTAATATCAATTAATGCATAAGAGGGTTAAATCACGTTAAAGTAAAGTAATTCCTTCTCTGTTAGGTCTTTCTTACGACAGTTCTGCGATAACCATGAGTTTATAGTCAGAAATATCTATAACACAGGGCAGCAAAAGAAATTTTTTTTGGGTGCCTAGGATTTTAGAACTGATTTTAGCTATATTTGGGGTGCTGAATCTAAATATGAAATCGGTTTTTCTCCATCAGCTTTACTTTTTTAGATACAGTAAAACCTCGTTTATCTGGACTAACTGGGACCATAGGCAATCCGTACAATTGAAAATCCGGGTAATAAGGGTAATAAGCAATGCAAAATCCTTAACTAAGAAGACTTACTATGTTTTATAATAAAATTACATTTTACAAGACATTAAAAAAT
Organism: Dolomedes plantarius; assembly: GCA_907164885.2. NCBI lineage: Eukaryota > Metazoa > Arthropoda > Arachnida > Araneae > Dolomedidae > Dolomedes > Dolomedes plantarius. The sequence goes on along the minus strand of OU015490.1, from coordinate 197,263,875 downwards.
ATAAAAATAACTTTTCACATCGTTTCTTAACAAATAATTGGTAAGTCTAGTAAAGCTTTGTTAAAATCAACAAAAAGTATTTTATTACCATAATTTATTGTACAATCTATACGGGAACTGCGGATCAAATGAAACTAAAAAGCAAATATTTGGCGTACTTGCAGTTACGTTCTTGCTATCTTAGTTAAAAATTATTATCTATTGTGAACATTACAAAAAAATAATGTCTACAAATATGATCCGGATTATCTGGAGACCCGGAAAAACGAGGATTTACTGTACAACCACTTATCTATCAATGTATTTTTCAATTTAATACATTTAAGTATGGCTGATTTGTCTTCCTAGAAAACTGGACTCCTGGAAAAAATGGGTCTTCCTGAAAATTTCCGGATGATTGGCGCCTATTTAATGACAGCTCAAAGCGAAGTTTGAAATGTGTCCTTCTATACAATGGGAACAAATATTGTTCAATAACAATTGCTCGCTCAACAAAAATGAAAGAAGAATATGATACCATAGCTTTGGTTTTGCAGAAGATAAAGTACCATAAACATCAATGGGTGATTTGCGTGGACTTAAAAATGGTAAACTTTCCGCTTGGCCAACAAAGTGGCAATACCAAATATCCTTGAATCGTGTGCCTCTGGGATAGCAGAGACAAAACACACCACTTGGTTAGAAAAGAGTGGTCTAAGAGAGAAAACATGGACGTTGGGGAAAAGAATGTCATTAACGACCCCTTAGTTGAACGAGAGAAAATCATCTTTTCTCCACTGCATATCAAGCTGGGCCTAATGAAGCAGTTTGTAAAGGTGTAGAGAATGGCTCACTTCTACCCACACTTGGGTGTATGTAATTTGAAATGGCACTCTAAATGAATTTGATACAAATACAGTTTATACATGAAACACTGTTTATTGAATTCGTTGCACATATAGAATTTGCTTTTACAGCAATAAGCGTACGTACTACTTGTACGGAATATATATTAACATTCAATAGAAATACACTTTGCAAATACTCACAAACCAGCAGAGAGTCAAACCAGCAGTACTGCCACGTAAACTTTGGGCCCCTAAACACTAGCGCCGGTTAAAACCTGGAGCTTCTTACTCGTAGCTCCCCTAACGCTTATCTATCAACTTTAACAACCTGTTTTCAACCTTTGTATTAATCAAGCTGCTTGGTATTTATACCAAGCGCGTATGCCGAAATTAGCATATCTCAAGCAGCTTCTTTAATTCATTCACTCAAAAGTTCGATTCTTGTGAATCGAATCTTATGTATACCTTACACTGGCCTCCCTCGAAAAAGAAAATTAGGTAACTGAGGTCTGAACGGCTTCAGTTAACTAATTGAAAACACGTGCTGGTCTGACTTTTTACATAATGGGTGGCAAGCCAAAAAAAAAACCTTCCACGGGTTGTGTGGGGGAAAAACGCCCACTCCATTTTACAAAACTAACCCCGAGGGTCCAGGTGACACCATCAAACCGTGGATTTGCAGAGTTGCGGATACTGGGCTTGCCAACTGCGCCCTAGAATGTCTATTTTACTTAAAAGTGTCAACACAATTGCACAGCATGACATTTCTTGACTGTTTGTATCTGCTCTTCCCCAATTCATAATGCACATGTGTTATGTTTGTGAAGTTAGTACATTATTGAGTTAATTATTATAATATGCAGTATGTATTTTTTTCTAGTCACTACATGTCCCCTTCAAACATTTATAAAACAACAATATGCCATTTTTTTTCCAGTGGCTCACTCCTTTCCCTCAAAATGTCTACACAGTATATACAATGGGGAACTTCAAACCAATTTGGTTCAGTTTTATTAAAGGGTGGGAGTTAGAATAAAAGAATTTATACAAGACTTGTTCATGAAAGCGGCAACTTCCCTGCACCAGTCTGTCCATTCCGCGGAACCTCTCTTGATGGTCACAGTCCTAGTAAAGGGGTTCGTTGACCGTGTGGGCATCCTTCGTGCAGCAGGTCGTTGGTCCTGCGTCGCTGGTCCGGCTTGACGATGGACAGGAGGTCTCTTGGGAGGAGGCCAACCTTGCTGGGCGGCAGAAATCTTCCGTTTCCTGTACTTATGCAAATGACCTTTAGAATTGTCATCCATCCTTTTCAGAACCTTGTGTACCTTATCAGCGACACATTCATCCTTTGATAGAGTTTTTGTAGTGCACACTTTACTTTTCTTCGTACTTTTGCTTGTATCGATGTTAGATTTTAATGCAGATTCTATTTTTTCAAACTTATACGCCGCACCAACGCGTTTAGTTACTGGCTTTATCTCGCCCTTTGTGATACGTTAACAAACTGGTTCGCTGCTTATTTCATGTTTTTCATCAACCTGACTCTGCTTTTCTTATTTGTGCTTATACGACTTCTTGTTTACTGCCTTAATTACTTCAGTATTAGCAGTTTTAATGCTGGAATATGAAGGCGTTTTTTCTCGTTTTTTATCACCCTTAACCTTAGTTTTATCCTCTTTTGACGAAAAAGTCTCTTTGAAACTTGCGATATCAGAATCGTTATCATTTAAATTCTTTAACACTGCGTCAGTTTTAGGAAGATTAAGCTTTTTGTACTCGTGTGTTTTAATGTAAACTACGTCTATATCTTCCGAAGCATCATCTAAACTACTTACAGTATAACTCTGTGTCAAATTTTCATCCTGATTCTCAGTCTGGTTTTCATGTACTTTATTTAAGACCATATTTTCAACTTGGCCTACACAATCCCCATTCGGCTGGGAACTTGAAATAATATCATCATTACCTAGCGAGTTCCTAATATCGTTTAAAGAATTTTTATTGTCGTCAACTAATAAGTATTCACTAACTTCCGTAACGCATACTTCGTCATCTACTAAATTTCCTTCATTAACAGATGTGTGAATATCATCTAAAATATCAGGTATAGCATTAATTGAAGTATCAGATGATTTATTTTCTAAACCACTAGCATTAGTATCGGCACTATTTTCAGAAATTTGTACTGGAATTACCGCATTATTCCAGCTAGACTCACTTTAATTATAAGTCACAAAAATACCCCGACTTTCACTATTATCAAAATAATGATTACTGCTCGGACAAGTTAATACATTTAACCACACAGTTTCAACAGGTTGAACCATATCATGTGAAACAACTTGCCAGTGCACGTAAGGTGCTTGCATATTATTTACTTTAAGTGCACTAATTTCATTAAGTGCACTTCTATACTTTCGCCCGCGATACTGGTTTCGCTGTTGGTTTGAAACTGACGAAAAATTTTGGCGGGGGTGAATAAAACTTCTCGTATCTGAGTGTGGGTAAGGGGTAGCGAAGAAATGCCTATTGTCATGTTTAGCTAAAGCTTGAAGGAGGGTAACCTTGCCTGTAATATTTTGATTATCCAAAAAATCTTGAACGCTTGGATTCAAACGTTGGATAACTATTTTTAAGATTACCGCTTCCGTCATCCCTTCTAGATATTCCTCACACTTGGAAATCTTTTCCATAGCGAAATATAACGCAGACTGACCTTCACGTTGCCTTAGCGAATAAATTTCCGCTTCAATTTGACTTTGATTAAAGGTCTTTGGAAAAACGCTAAGAAACTGTTGCTTGAATAACAAATAGTCAAAAATCAGATTACTGCTTTGCATACACGTTGTAAGGACTTTGCCTAAAACTAAGACTGACAGCCTTTAATATTTACAAAATGCTTTATTGGCATTCTTGACTATAAATCGGCTCTATACAATAATTACAAAGTAAACATGATTAAGGATAATGCGTGGGATCAGGATATCCCGAGAGGGTTACTGCAGGCTCTCCGTCTCTGGCACACGTCCGACGATGGAGGTTGTTCACACCTGTAAAAAAAAAGGGTCATCTCTCCATTTACGTCGAGGTGGCGACTATATACCCTCACAAACGCCTGTGGGTGGTTGAAGCGGCTCTCTTTGTTTTCCTTTCGGTAAACTGTCTTCAAACTATTCCGCGTCTTCCGCTAAAGGCTAATCGATTTTCCTCCGGACAGGCTTTGTCTGCAAGGAGGGGGGGGATTTCTTACAGAAGACGGCTTCCTAATTGTCCGATGGCGACGCGGCGTCTGCCACAACTCGGTGACAAAACGACTGTCACCGATGAATACGGTAGGGGGATAATGGCCGTCTTGCCGCCAGGCCTTCTCAGAAATTCCGGGTGTGAAAAGAGGCACCAAGTCATTACAGACTAAATTCCTCCCCTCCCCAGATGTTTTTCTGCAGAGAGTTTCACCTGCAAAAAAACAGAACAAAAACATGGTCCTTCTCAGGACAATTTCAATTATAAAAACTTTTCCCGAAGGCAAATGCACACCCAATTGACATTACGAGTAGACCGTTAATTTTGATCAAACTCTGGCTTTACCTTCATGAAAGAAAATTTTTAACTGTACTTCAAAGTATTATTTTTAAAAGCACAACAAAAGGAATTTATACCTAAAATTTACGCACTTTAAAATCTCTAATAAGAGAACATGCCGTAGCAAAGAAATTATAAAATTACACAATAATATAATGCGTCCTGGCAAAAATTTAAATAAAACAGTATACTAATACATGTCAATCAAAAAAAAAATTTAAATTCATAGAACACTAGTACATACACATGACACTACATAAAAACATTATAACTAGTAAATCACTCAACTGGGATCCCATAATTTACCTTAATTGTGATCACATGACACAAATAAATTCTCAAATTGATATTAAACACAGTTACCATGAAACAACTTTACACAAATAAAATTAAACACAAATCCAAAATGGATACTTAAACTTCATACAGAACATATCATCACGGTTACTAATACACATGAAAATTTTAAATTTTCTTACTTATCTTTTTAATACATTTAACACTTATAGCCATAAAAACAATTTAATACTCGGCATTCCGTAGATCCTGGATCAGGGAACTTAATTCGTTCACGATTACCTGTGATCCAATCTGCCGTTTCCATTTACGTGGACAGTCATCAGTGACCTAAATTTAAATATTCATTTTATCCTACTATAGGATTCACAATCGATTTAGGGTCTAATTTTTCAGTACTGACTGACATAAAATTATAACAAAATAGCTCATTGGCTCATTCCTTATCAAAAAACTCACAAACTTCACATTCCTGTAATCACTTGGATTCTTTGACAACACTTACATTTATCTGTTGTCGTAACAACTCTTCAGACAAACTTATCGATTTCACAATAAATCATTCAATTGCGGTATTCAAACACCGTACGGAGTGCATTTTGACTCCAATTACTACCTGCTTAGGTATACACAAAAACATACACATTTGCATTTAAAAGTTAGCCAACACCTTTCTGAGGCATTCCAACACGGCATACATAAAAACCGTCATATGGCGTTGGCCACTACAAAACCGTTATATTATGATAACGTCAAAGGAATTTCACCTGAATTTTCCTTTAAAGCAAAACTCAACTTCTATGGTCGAGTCGTTCAAATGTACAAACAACTACATGTTACAATTCATAAAAAAAACATTACTCAAACGAATACACATTAATTTCTGATCACATTTTTACACTGAAACTACAATTAATCAACATACTTATAATATACATTTAAACTTTTACGACTAAACTTCGGCTTAGCCTGGTGTTCGGCGGGAATTAACAGTGTTAAGACGTTTCGTAGAATTCTTAACATTAGGGCATTTCCCATTTTGACATTTGTCACAAGCCGACACGTAATCATTTATATCTAAGTGACAATATGGCCAGTAAAAATACTGAGTTAATGATTCTTTCATCTTAGCAACGCCTAAATGAACATTAGTTTGTTCGTGGCAGAGTCTTTTTAATTTCTCTCGATACTTTCGAGGCACAATAAGCAGGTTTCTAGTGGTTCCATCGTTATTTTTTTTCTGGTAAAATAACATCTCGTTTACCACCACGTACTTATTTTCTTCGGGCGTCTTCTTTTTCGCCCTATCAAAAATTACTTTTAATTCTTCGTCCTCCCTTTGTGCAACTCTAAATTCTTCGGGTGAAGTCTTTAATAAGTCGGGAGTAATTATTTGTTTCTCCTGGAGAGGCAAGATAGTCGCGCTCTCTTCAGCAGGGATTTCTTCTACCGCTTCTGATCCGGGGATCACTTGCTCTATTCTCGTTTTTTCATCTCCCGTGTCTAGCCTTTCTCTATCAAATTTTAGGTTTTCGGCCCGAGTTTGCACAGTATTTTTCACCGGAACTTCAACATTCCTGTTGATCTTCTCAAGCAAGGCTGCCGTTTTATTTCCTAACAAATAGTGTTTCTGCTCGAATTCCGTATTGCTGACAGCTGCTCTAGTTCTGGTGTGGCCCCATTCACATTTTAAATCGACCTCTGCTATAGGTAAGCAAACGGACGAATCTAACACAGGTGCACTGACATAAACGTGCTCTCCTGTGTACATATGGGGTTGTACCAAATTTTTAGAAATCAGATCAATGCTCGCTCCTGTGTCTCTCAGAATAGACGTAGATTTTCCATTAACGACTCCCTGACTGATATATGGAGTCATCACGCCACTCGAGTCTCCTCCACTAGTTTCTGTTGCCGCGATAATTTCCGTCTCTTTAAGTTTAGGGCACTGTGGTCTCAGGTGGTCATAAGAACCACACTCGTAGCAACGGAGCTGTTTTCTTTTCTCAAAAATTCTTTCCTTGTTTTGTCCACTAGAAGCTTCTTTTTCCACATCTTTTTTTTCTTTCTTCTCTTCCTTGAAATTATGGTTATTTTTAAATGGCTTATTAAATTTATCTGTGGACTTCTGATCCTTTGGGAATTCTCTTGTTCGGAAACTGTCTTGCAAGCTTTCATACTTATCTATTTTTCCGCTAATTCTAAAGGAGTATTAATCTGCATCCACTGCTCCAAAAAATGATCTTTTATATCGGCAGGTACCCGTCTCTTCATCTGTTCCGTTATGTGTAGGTCTCTCAGTTTCTTAAATGTAGTGATTTCTAAATCTGCTATCCATTCATCATAATAGCCACTAAGCTCATGGGCATAATTCCTCCATGACTTATCTGCGAGTTTAGGATGGCGATAAAACAGTTGTTTTAATTTTTCTGTATTCATCCTAAATCTCTGGAGAATCATCTCTTTTACGTAGTCATAATCTTTTGCCTGTTCTGGCGATTCTCTGGCCATCATGTTGGAAATTTCTGGGGTTAGTACCCCTAACAAATATGGCACCCAATCTTGTTTAGGGACTCCCGCCATCTCTGCTCTTCTCTCAAAATTAATTAGATACAGGCCCATTTCGTCCCGTTTCTCGTCAAATTTCTGCATGGTTTTAAGGAGCTGAATGTTCTGAGTTGCGTCTGCATCTCTGTCCCTCCCATTTCGGGCTCTATTGTCTCCATTAATTCCTAATTCCAGTCTCCTCATTTCGAGAGTAAGTTGGTCTTGACGAATTTTGTCTTCTCTTTCTCTCTCTCTCTCTTCACGTTCCTTTCTATCTTCAATAATACGCTCTAGTGCGAGTCTAGCGTCTTCTTCGACGTAATTTTCGTTTTCTGTAATGATCTTCTTAATTTCGAAAATCTTAAGCGTATCGTCAGCTAGTCCTCCTAACTCTTCTAAAAGTTCTAAAAGGTCCCCTTTCTTACCCTTATTTAAAAAGGACATTTTTCTAAATTTAGGGTAACTAACTTTAGGATAACCAATAAAATTTTTCCTCAGCAACTAGCTATACCTTCCGACGGTATGTGTCCTAACCGGAACTAACAAGTTCAACACTGATCAATTTTATACCGAACTATAATTTTAGCCCTTATGAACACCAAACTAGCACCGCACAATATAAACATTCACAATTTACTCAATACCTATCAAATCAAAATACCGAACTCTTATACAGAATACACATAAACAGAATTCTCAAATTAATCAACGCTCTATATAGATTTCCAACACAGTAATACACAAATACTAAATTATCACTGTTAATATCAAAGCATAAGAAACTTAAATATATCTGTTACTATTAAAAGAAAAAAATACTAAATAAACACTGTTATTATCAAAAGCGAAAAAAATTCACTTTCTTTAAAAATAGAGAAAAACATACAGTATTTGCAATTAACAAAACACAGAAATTGGCTAAACTTATTGCAATTCCTAACAAACAAAATATTGGTTCTTTACTTGAACACTAACTGGTTACTCATTCATATACCATAAAAACACACAGAAATTGGTTTTACTTATCACAATTCCTAAAACAATAGTTCCTACTTAGAACTTCAAATGGTTAACTCATACACCATTAAAACACAGAAATTGATTTAAATCATCCAAATTTCTAATATAAAATATCAGTTCTTAATACGAACTCTAAATGGCTATTTATACATATACCATCTAAAAAAACACAGAAATTGATTTAATTCATCAAAATTTCTAAAATATCAGTTCTTAATACGAACACTAAATGGTTAACTTGTACATATACCATTTAAAAAACCCACAGAAATTGATTTAATTCATCAAAATTTCTAAAATAAATTATCAGTTCTTAATACGAACTCTAAATGGCTAACTTGTACATATACCATTTAAAAAAAACACAGAAATTGATTTAATTCATCAAAATTTCTAAAATATTAGTTCTTAATGCGAACTCTAAATGGCTACTTATAAATATACCATTTAAAAAAACAATAAAATAATTTTTACTTATTGCATTTATACAAAACCATTATTTAGTTTTTAAATCAAAGCCAGAATCTGATAAAAAGAATCGGCCTACCTGTAATCCTTTCGTTCATCACTGATATCCTATCGTAACTTCTGACACCATTTAATAACAGTCTGTAAGGACTTTGCCTAAAACTAAGACTGACAGCCTTTAATATTTACAAAATGCTTTATTGGCATTCTTGACTATAAATCGGCTCTATACAATAATTACAAAGTAAACATGATTAAGGATAATGCGTGGGATCAGGATATCCCGAGAGGGTTACTGCAGGCTCTCCGTCTCTGGCACACGTCCGACGATGGAGGTTGTTCACACCTGTAAAAAAAAAGGGTCATCTCTCCATTTACGTCGAGGTGGCGACTATATACCCTCACAAACGCCTGTGGGTGGTTGAAGCGGCTCTCTTTGTTTTCCTTTCGGTAAACTGTCTTCAAACTATTCCGCGTCTTCCGCTAAAGGCTAATCGATTTTCCTCCGGACAGGCTTTGTCTGCAAGGAGGGGGGGGGATTTCTTACAGAAGACGGCTTCCTAATTGTCCGATGGCGACGCGGCGTCTGCCACAACTCGGTGACAAAACGACTGTCACCGATGAATACGGTAGGGGGATAATGGCCGTCTTGCCGCCAGGCCTTCTCAGAAATTCCGGGTGTGAAAAGAGGCACCAAGTCATTACAACGTGTACCACTGATATGCACTACCTCTTAGAGCGGCTAGAGCAATTTCTCCCCCTCTTAAGTTTCTCCCCCTCTGGGGTGCATTGTTGCTGAAAGTAATGCTCAATTTTCTTCAGGAATTGGCTTGAGGGTCCGCCATTGAATGTGGCTACGAATGGCGCAAATTGCTGAACCATAATTACCAGAGGAAAATTTCCAGCAGGGTTTTGTTCTACAACACTCATATTTAAATAGTATATAAGTATAATAACAAGATATTTTCACAATTTAGTTTTATCAATATCAGAGTATACCACAGTATAAAGTTCAAACTTCAAATATGTTGTTCGTTATAAATGTAACGAGAACAACCAGAGTATATACATCTCATATTCAAAATATTAGAATAATTACATTTTTTTACAAATTGAAAATATCATTTGGTAATTTAATGTCTTTTAATGCAAATATGCAAACGATATTTTTATTAAGAACTTATTGTTGATTAAACTTATTTATTATCTTAAAATTAATATCATTTTTGAAAAGATTAATTGAAAAAAAAAATTATTTTGAAAAGTCAAAATATTAGAATATTTATTCAAGTGGTTCAAAATATTAGAATATTTCACATTAATTCTCCTTTAATTATCACAAATTCATAACTGGTGGCATCATTAATTAAATTTAGACGATTTTATTTAAAATCAGTATTCTTTTTGCAGTTTGTTTGCTTTTTCGTCTTAAAATGGGTCGTGTGAGTGATATTCCTGAATCTATTAAACTTCGTATGGTTGATTTGTATCGGCACGGTAAAAATCAATGTTATATAGCGAATTATTTACATTGTTCGCAATCAAGCTTTAGTAAAATACTAACGCAATATTAAAAAAATGGAAAATTACAAAATAATCGCCGAAATCGCGGCCGAAAACCAAAAACATCTGCTAGAGATGACAGGAAACTGAAGCGTATAGTTAAGAAAAACCGTTTTCTTATCTATACGCTTGTGCTAAGTGTGCAATTCTTGCACCGAAAATGGAAAGAAGAAGGAGTTGAAGTTTCTAAATCGACAACATTAAGACGTCTCCATAAATTTAAGTTTGAATCTCGTGTACCGAAAACAAAACCTCTCATGACTGCAAAGCAAAAGCGTATAAGATTGAATTGGTGTAAATCAAGACGTTTATGGAGCGAAGAAGATTGGAAAAAAATATTATTTAGTGATGAAAGTATGTTTTGTATTTCATATGGTAATCTAGGTATTCGAGTTTGTAGAATGAAGCAAGAAGCATTTGATAAAGAATGCCTTAAGCGTTCGGTAATATTTGCTGCTAGTGTCATGGTTTGGGGTTGCATGAGCGTAGAAGGACCTGGAAAGTTATGCATAGTCTACGTAAAGGTTAACTCTCAGATATATCAAGAAATTTTGGAATATTACATGATTCCATCATCAGAAGATTTATTTGAAGATGATTTCATCTTTCAACAAGATTTAGCGTCACCACATACATCGGTGTCATTAGAATTGGTTCCATCAACGTAAAATTAAGGTACTTCCTTGGCCACCAAACTCACCAGACATTAATCCCATCGAAAACTTATGGGGTATAATGAAGAAAAACTCCAAGAAAATTCTCCTTAAAGTAAAACTGAGTTAGTGGCACATATAAAGTCTATTTGGGCTAATATTGATAGAAATGTTTGTAAACACCTTGTATATAGTATGTAAGATCGAGTGTACACTGTTATTAAAGCTAAAGGGGATGCTACAAAATATTAATTGCCATTTACTTCATATTCATAAGGTAATATTTTTGCGTAAAATAAAATATTCTAATATTTTGAACCAATCTAAATTTTATTCTAATATTTTGATGTGTTTCAGAAAGCTGTTGTATACCTAATTTATTGTATTTTATATTTTGTAAATGTTAAAATCTTATCTAAACATTCCAGATTTAATTTATAAGAAACTTAATTGCATTTACTTAGTATCAAAAATAAATAAATGGAAAATAATTTCTTTCTTATTACTTTTTCTCAATTATTCTAATATTTTGAATCTGAGCTGTATATAAACTTTCGGGCTCCAGTATAGCGTTTTTTACGAAGGGGCACTCTATTTGAATTTGATACAAACACAGTTTATACATGAAAAAATGTTTATTAAATTCGTTGCACATATAGAATTTTATTTTACAGCAATAAGCATACGTACTACTTCTACGGAATATATATTAACATTCAATAGAAATACACTTTGCAAATACTCACAAACAAGCAGAGAGTCAAACCAGCAGTACTGCCACGTAAACTTTGGGTCCCCTAAGAACTAGCGCCGGTTAAAACCTGGAGCTGCTTACTCGTAGTTCTCCTAACGCTTATCTATCAACTTTAACAACCTTTTTTCAACCTCTGTATTAATCAAGCTGCTTGGTATTTATACCAAGCGCGTATGCCAACATTAGCATATTTCAAGCACCTTCTTTAATTCATTCACTCAAAAGTTCGATTCTTGTGCATCGAATCTTATGTATACCTTACAAAGGCTCTTGATATGAACGGATCATGCTTTGCATATATAGGGGGGGAAATGCCCAAATTGAGTACGGAACAAATTAAAGCAGGAATATTTGACGGCCCACAAATAAAACAACTCATTAAGGATCCTGCCTTCGTAAATTTCATGAATGAGGCTAAGCGAAAAGCCTAGTCTTCATTTGTTGCATTTGTCGGAAATTTTCTGGGTAAATACAAAGCTGAAAACTATGTTGAACTGGTAAACGAGATGCTAAACAGTTTCAGATTTCTTGGTTGTAACATGAGCATTAAGGTTGCACTATTTACACAGCCACTAGACCATTTCCCTGAAAATTTAGGAAATACCAGTTAGGAACAAGGTGAAAGATTTCATCAGGATATTTAAACTATGGAGGACCGCTACCAAGAACGATGGGATACGCGCATGATGGCAGATTACTGCTGGAGTTTAAAAAGTGACTGTTCCAAAGTACATTCAAGAATGTCACGGAAAAGAAGTTTCCGAAGTGTTCAGTGAATAGTTGTTTTCATCGATGACTTTTTGCTCTTTCTAGCTCTTTGTAATTAGATAAGTACTATTGAAATATTCTCTATGATTTTTATGTTCCTTTAACATTTAAAAAATTATAATAATAAAAAAAATTACGTGTTTATTTTTTAAATTTTATCCATGGATTTAACTTAAAATAGTGTAACATATATTTAACTAAAACGTTATACCTTAGAAATTTGAGCTCCTAGGCAAAAACTAATGCCATATTTAAATTCAGGGCATCAGATTCATATGAAATGAGCTCCAAATACCCCGGCACCAAAACCACTGTTGTCCTGTGAATTGAAGGCTGGGCACATGTACTGCAGTTTTTCCTGTAACATCCTGTAAGTTTATTCATAATCCTAAGGGGACAAGGGTTCTTCAACATCGTTTTTTATTCTTTAAATTTTCAATACTTTAATCTAACACAAAATGGGAATAATTAGTATTATTTCTTTCTACGTTGAATACACTTAGAATTCAGAAATAAGTATTTTGTAGAAGAAGAAGACCTGTTTTTCAAGAAAATTTTTTCAAAAATTCTAGAATTTTTCAAAATGCTCAGAGCTCATTAATTCTCTTGTGATTATTTCCAAATTTCTCAGGATTTTTAGTTGAAGTGTTTCTCACAAACTGTCCATGATTGTTTGAAAGCTCGCATATTTTTCAATTTTAAGGTGACAATGGACCTTCAGATTGACAAAAATATGTCCCCAAAACGATTTTTTTTTTCTTTCAGAAAATGATTCTGCAACTCATCAGATTTAAATTTAAACAAAAAGGTATGTTGATCCGATCACTATTAACCGAGTTATAAGTATTTTTTTCAAGCGTAAACAATGGAAATGTTAGTCAAATTAAAATTTTAAATGCCATTTTCTCAAACCAAGTGTTCACATCGTTTCGGTAAGTTCAAAATGTTCTATGCGTCATAAATTTTCTTGAATTTTCATAAAATTTCATAAAATGATTATTTATATATGTTATAATAAAATTTAGTAATCATTTCCTTATACTATTTTAAAACAACGTAAAATTTTTACAATAAAAAATTCTTTTTTGATAAAATTTTGCTTAAAATGACCTATTTTTATCGATTTCTTTTCTAGTTTTTATATATATGACTGTAAATCAAATATTGCTACTAACTTTTATTATATCTATATAAAGCTAGCTTAAGAGAGAAAATTAGATATCTGAGACAAAAATGAATGCGCATGGAACATTTTTAAATAGAGTAATTAACAAACTGCTTTTAATGAATATCTTAATTAATTACAATCTGATTTCTTTTAAATTTAGAATTTCCATCTCTAAACAACACTGTATAAGTATGCAAAATTTCATATCAATTGGTTAATAAATAAATAAAAAGTTTTTCATGGTCCATTGTCGCCTTAAAGATCGTTAAATAAAGTAAAAACATGGAAAGTCAAAAACAATAATAACAGGCAGATTAAAAAATATATATATATATATATATATATGGCTTTTGATTCATACAAAAAAATTCTCTGTATAGTTATGTTCATATATATGTGGTACAACTACATTAAAATTTTAAGGATTTTAAATGATATGGAATGCGCATGGATTATTTTGAAAAAAAAATTTTAAATTAGTATTCTGCCAAAAATAAACTTACTTTGAAAACTGAGGTTCGTCAATGTAGTAAAAAAATAATATTAATCATTCTCATCATATATATAGAATTACATATTGAAAATTTAAAAAATTGAATTTGAAGGGGTCTTGTCCCCTTAAGTTAAGCCTGAGACACAGTCAGAAACGTTTGCAATTGATGACTCGGCCCATGCTTTCTATCTATCACCAACTTTCCTGGACTGAGTTATTTCCTACCTCAAATACATTCTCAGATTAGCAAAGTTATCTGATCTTAAGGAACACTCTGTGAAGAAAATGTCCGCTGATTACAGGAAATGCTTATAAAAGGATATATTGAGTTCAACTCATATTTTGTCGAGTTGAAACCCTCACATGCTACAAAAGAGGACTTTTTTCTTTTGAATATCAGCGACCAAGTAGTGATCCTTTTCCTGCGGGTCGGACTCTGGCCGAATTGCTAGAGCGCTGGCATTTGGCAAAGTCCATGGGTTCCAGTCCCACTCTTGGCACGATGTCTGTAGCCGTTCGGAATTGGCGTTAAGCAATAGGTCCTGGTCTAATTAGCCATCGTGTAGCAAAAAAAATTGACCGTACTGCTCCAAACCAAAGCTTCTCCTGCGAATACTCCGTAATTAGACAAACTTCCTTGAGACAACTTCTTCTCTCACTTAACGGAATAAGATCTATGCTGATTGTTTTCGAGGGATATACGATGCCTCTGTGGCAATGCCGTATAAGTTTGTAAGAACAGAGTAATTTTAACCATTCTTAACGTTATGTCATAAAAATTTGTTCTTAATGAGGCAAAATTTGAAACTCTAACTGCGGCAAAAGCAAAACTTACTTCAGAAATGGCATACAATTAGTCGAAATATCTTTAATCTTCATCATATGTAACTAAAGATCATTAAACAAATGGAAGAATTTGAAACTACTTAATAATTTATTCTCTATTTCATCCCACCAATAATAATTCCAATAAAAGAAGAGAATTAAGAAAGGAGAAGTCCAAGCCAGACGCTTGGGAATAAAATTTCTGTGTTCTATTTAGCAAAAGTTTGCGACAAATCATTAATGGAATAGAAAGTGTTTGGGAAGAAAGTTCTGATCAAATTTTTGGATTCCACGCAAGGTAAAACTAACATTAAAGTTTAGCCAATAAAAGAGGAACAAGTTAATAAGTAAGTAAAAGTTGTACCTCAAAGGGACAGATAAAATATTGTCATTTAATGGGGGTTTAGTATTCTTAGAAGTGGTTATAATGCCTAGTAACTATTAGGTTTATTGAGTAATTTGATTACACAATTTTGGGGAGGTTGTTTGCGATAAATAGCAGTATTGAAAACTTAAAATGGCAATGAACTTACTTGATTTAAAGGTTCCAATGATGTAAAAAATGTAAGATAGGTGCGCAAATCTTACAGTAAATTAATGTACAAATTTAAAGCAAAAATAAATGTAACTTCAGTGAGATATTTTTAATATTTAGTCATTTTAAATGCATACATGGTATGCAAAGTTACAAGTTGCAAAGTTAAAAGCATGTTGAAAGTTATAAAGGAAAAAATTTTGGTTTTACTTCAATGCTAGGGAGTATTTTTCTTTGTGTCCTTCTGTAATACCCGTTTTCCTCTGACCTAGTTTCATATTCATGAGATATGACAGCATAATAGAGAAATTTAAAAAGGAACTAAGGCGATGAGGACAAATTTTAATGCTTTTGTGGTTGGGATAAACATTAGAGATTTTAGGACTTTATTTGGTGGTTTGAACAAAGGCTTAGGCGGTTTAGAATCAAACATAGAATTTAGCATACAATTAATGGTAAATCTGCTTAATTAAGGCAAAAATACCGGCTACTTAATAAATCTCTTATGTCACGCAGTAAAATGTAATATTCATATACACTCTATAGCGACAGGGGACTTATTACTAAAAATAATGCAATTTATGGTAACGATTCATGGGTTAATTGATGAATTAATTGGTTATTTGATTAAATTAATTGGTGTTTCTGTAAAAAGAAAATTCTTTTAAGGTTTTGTTGTCGCCGGGAAATCAGTCATAAGATACCCCTCTAAGAATATAATGAGATATATATCTTAGATAATTTCGGAGTAGACTTTCCAAGGGAGATTCTGTCGTACTTAATACATATGTTAGAAAAACATGGGCAAACTGTTAACTAACCACTTTTTTAAAACCATCAGAAAGTAGTCTTGTCGTAGAGATACAGGAACATTGTGTGGAGTTTCATTTTATGATATTGCTTAAATAGTGTTGTTTTAATATAGTATAATAGTATTGCTTTAATAAAGTTGTGTGCGTGAGCTTTGATACACGCACACAACTTTTGACATTCCTATTGTGATATTTCAATTCGATTTAAAGAATGGATTTTAGAAATTTATTTGTCAAGAAATTATCTTACCTTGATTTCCAAAAATTGTTGTTGTTTATGTCCCATGTTCCTAGGGCATCAGTAGAAAAAGTCTCCAGTCCAGAGTATATATGATGAGAGAGAAAATAATATACAGAAAGAAATACACAGACACAGAGTTAATTTATTTTTACACCGATGAGGATTCCGGCGATGGACAGTAGAATTTCCACAGCTTCCCTTTCAAGACGGGCTTCCTATTTTAGGCGGTTGACTGCATTTACCCAAGATGACAACCTAGCCTTTCTCCTAAATCGAACGGAAGCCCACAACGTGGAAGACGAAAACCTTACTAACTACTATGTCAAGTTGGCGGCCGAAAATTTGTTTTACCAAGTTAATGAACTGCCGTAATTTTTCCTGGACCGAATTATCTATAGGTTGCAAGAATGGGCATACCGAATTAGAAGTATGGGAAAAAATAGTAAAATAATCTCCAGTTCGAATTCTTTTCAGACACATTTAATGACAATTAAGAAATCCCAAAGATAAAAGAAACATTTCAAAAGAAGACTTGAATATCATATTATATTTCAACAGCAGTCATTTACGCGTTCAAGAGACTGCTTCCAACAACTAGCACAAAAGTTCAGCCCTGATGAACACAACATTTTCTCTTGCTTACAGTCTTTAACAGTCAGGAGATATTTCCTCGCTAGTGAATCCTTTTTCGCAACACATATACTCTTATATTCCACTAGTAGTGGCACGAATCTTCACACGGTTCTAGTGACACGACCAATTCCGGATAATTTCAAGTCTATACGCCTGGTCGGGACCTACATCTCGGAACAAACTTTGGGTTTGGTCTACGAAGGCCAAGTTCGTACCTTATTCACCAGTGTTCTCCTAGTTTTTATATCCTGCGATTTTAAAATGCGCAAGCAGAGGATTCGTAATTTCAAACTAGCATAGAAAGTATGTTTCAGAGAACTTTTAATGTATGACTTTTTTCTTTGTCTACCATTTTCCTATGAATCCTTAATTTTCGTTCATTGGTGTGTATCAATTTTATGTGCACAAACAATGCATAATTATGGTTAATTCTAAATTAGGGCATTCAACCCGTTTTCCTCGGGCTATCATTGGCCCGTTGAACCAATTCTCATTTTCTTTTAGATAAAGTAAATAATCAAAAGTTCTCAGAAAGGAATATTACCTGCAGACTGAAAACACAGCGGAAATAAAGACAACCAGATGTAGTGTAAAAGACCAGGAGAAAAATTTCCCTGTTTATTTATACGTCAACTAATCCATCGTAATTCTAATGTGAAAAGTTGGTAGTCTGTAACTACAATGTTCCACGACTCTTCCTAATAATAAGATTAATTATGATGTATCTCTAAACTCTTTACGTATAGTTAAAGACGTGAGTTGTTATTTCTGGGAATGATAACGAATAAAATATGTACCAAAGTAGAATCGAAGCTTAATATGTAGTGTTTTCACGAGGAACATAAAATCAATACCAAAAGCCTGTTTCTGACAGTAAAACAAGAAGACGATGCTTTTAAATCTTAGATTACAAGCATTTATTTATTTATTATCCTTAAATTGGGAGTCAAATTCCTGTAAGTCTACAATACAGGTATTTCTGCTGAAATGTGAGTTCTCTGTTGACTATAAATTTTATCTGTAATATGTTTTATACATAAGAACTTAATATTCTTCTGTTTCATTAAGGACAAATTAAATTACAACTGAACATGCTATTTGCGATTCGACGACATTTTGCCAACATTAGTTTAAGAATTTTTGCGTGGCTCATAGATAAATTGAAGGTTTCTTTTTTTTTAACCACTTGGTCCTGAAGGATTGAAGAAACCTATTAAAATTTCAGGATTTAAAACCACACGCTAAGCAGATCAATGTAAACCAAAAAAGAAAATCTAATATTGCCTGCAAATATACATGACGTAAAGGAAGTCGTCACCATTAATGCATCTTAAAAGCTATGAGGCTTTTTTTTTGTTTATTCTTTGTTTGTTTTTCATTACACACAAATTTGATATTTCTTCAACTGATGTAAATAAAATTAGAAATTTTATAGAATATATGTTCTTTTTTTTCCCTTAAAGAGGGTGAAACGAAAAGTTTTAAAATTTATTGTTACTGAATTCTGCACTTTTATTAATTTTAAATATGATAAAATGTATTTATTATTTATATCTAACGATAGTGTAGATATCAGTACGGAACTTCAAATATCAGTAGAGACAGTATTTTCTGACAATACACCCATAAATGCGGATTGACAAAAGTATTATACATTGAATTTATGAATGTTAACAGCCATGCCTAGTATGAGAATTTGAAAACACGAGTATCTTTGACACTCTACTGCCCGAGGTAGTGTAGCTGTAGTGCTTTCGGTTTAGAACTGGGGATGCTCGTTTCGAACGCCTCACCTTAAAATACCTTAAAATACCTTATTTTCTAGCCCATATATGGGCACGTTAAATCAATAGACCGGAAAGTCCTATAATGTCAGAGAGGGGGGCAAAAGGTACGATCTGAATAGATGGGGGCTTGTACCTTCTCCCTCATTATGTACCTCTATTTTGACAGAGCGCCCTGTACTTTTCAAATCCTGAAATTGAGGTGACATCAGGGGGCGGTGTTGGTTCTTCTATACCAGGGGTTCTCAACTTTTCAGGCTCTGTGCCCCTCTTTGAACATTGATGTGAGGTCACACCTCCCCCACCACCAACACCACCACCATATGTGGTCAATACAAGTAGTACAATCAGAATTTGAAACTGAAGCTGGTTATTAAATGAAAGTATAGAATAGATAATTTCATGTACAAAATTTAATATTACTACACATATCTGACTTTGGAACATATTGTTATTAGAACATATGAAATCAAATAATTAAATACAGATCAATATATTTGAGGTAATCAAGGATCTAGGTGAGGTTGGCATGTAATACCAGTCACTTTCACAACATTAGGGTGATCACTGGCACTGTTTGTCCTTGACAAGTTTTTTAATATTAGGTTGCAACTGTGACAAAGCCCACCTTTGGTCACTTTTAACGACCAGCTTTGCTCGATATTTTGACTTTATGTATGCTAATGCTGAAAATCCAGATTCACAGAGATGCGTGGATGAAAATTGCACTAACGACCTGAAAGCTTCCAAAGTAACTTCTAGGTAAACAGGAAAATATCGTAACCAAAACTTTTCAACATCCATGTTTTCGAATTCCGCGTTTGCTTGAGAATCATATTTTAGGTCAATTTCCTTTTCCTGAATATGATCAGGAAGTATATCAACGTCGATTTTAAAATGATCTCTTGTCAACTAAAACTCCCAGTTCTTTGAACTAATATTTAGAAAATAGTCTGCAATTTCATTTTGCAATGCTACCAAATGCCCTGATATAAGGTCCATCAATTCATTTATCTGTTGCAATGGGAGATTTTTTTATCATCGAGGAGATCGTTCAATCTTGGAAAGGATGAAATGTTTGGCTCTGAACTCTGAAGACGGCGTTGCCAAAGACTTATCTTTTCTGTGAAACCCTTAACTGCATCATGAGACTTCAGAATGTTTTTCTGATATTGTAGCTATGATAATTATCATGTTTTTACAATTTCGACAATTATCGTGTGTGACAATTATTGTGTTCGTGTTCGTATGTCGAAAACACGTTACGGTTACATTGTGACCGCAAAATTGAGTACAGTAAATAACAGTTAGTTTTATTTTTATATATTTTTTTTAACTCACGCCTCTCTTGAAATTATTTTACGCCTCCCAGGTTGAGAACCGCTGTTCTATACGGTGCACACATTGATAGCAAACAACGATTCTCGTGAATTTTGGGGGAACGTTTTCATTGACAAGTTGTTTGTCAAGTGCCCTGTATTGGCAAACAACAACAACATCATATTCCATCCATAAATCTATCGTCTACGAATGCAGTTGAAGAAAGAAAAAATATGAAGTTGACTATGAGATAATTTTTATGATAAAAACTCAATATTAATGGTTTATAGCATTACATGGGTCATACACACACTAGAACAAAAATAAGACATTCATTTCTACATATGAATCTAGCTCTGCGAATACCGACTTTGCCATTTGTTTTCAATAAAAGCAGTTTACGGCACAATCGGTCTTGGCAAATAAAGACTAAGGAATTATTTTAGGAAAACATAAGTGTTTACGACTCGTTCCAAATGAAATACGAAAAGGGACAGAAAGTTCTGATCAAATTTTTGGGTTCTACGCCGGACAAACCTATTAAAGGTAAACCCTTAAGTAAGGAATGACTTCATTAGATACAATAAATGGTAGAGGAGAACGAATGCTTTTATATATCTGGAAATTTTTCGATATAACGTGAAATAATTTTTAGATACATTTTGGCTCATGTAGTATCAATTATTTTCTCCAGATCCCGGTAGAAAATTAGACGTTAGTACGAAGACCGAAATATATTGCATTGAACAAGACGGCTTTATTTATTTCTATGAAAAAGAATATTGCAGCAGTGTAGAACATAAATGAGAGGATATATTAGTGTGTAGGAGTAAAGTATATAATTTATTTTTAAATCAGAGATAAAATAATCATAAAAGTAGTATATATATATATATATATATATATATATATATATATATATATATATATATATATATATATATATATATATATATATATATATATATATATATATATATATGTATACAGAGTGAAACTTCTCTAGTCACCTCCCCCCACCCTATTCGGCTATTTGACGACCATCTTTTGTTCTAAATTGATTCAAGATTCCATTGAGCCCATGTTATGGAAGAAGCCTCTTTTCGACGCCTACTTTTTTCGGAACCATTACTGGTCATAGAGCAGTTTGGCCGTCTCTCTTTCTCTCTCTCTCTCTTTATATATATATATATATATATATATATATATATATATATATATATATAGAGAGAGAGAGAGAGAGAGAGAGAGAGATAGATAGATAGAGAGAGAGAGAGAGAGAGATAATTATGAACACCCTGTATTTTAAATCAATCACATACCTTAACAATTTCGTGGCTAATCGTTGGAGGTTTGTAATTTGTTAAATATATTTCAATACGAGTAACGCTGACGCTGGTGGATTCTATGTGCACAGACCCTAAGTCATTCAGGTATTTACTATTTACATTATATCGAAATTTAAAGTTATTTTCATTGTTGCCACCAAATGAATGTGTAGATTGAGATAATTTAATAAACAATCTATACTTATTCCTTCGAATTATTTACAGTTTGTGAATAAGATCTGATAATTCCTTAAGGTTTTCTCATGAAATTCTTTACTCTAAATAAAGATATTTTTTTACGTAACTAGAAATTTTTGCGTGATTTTCTGGGTTCCAAAATTTGATGATTTTTTCCTTTTGTAACATTGGATTAGAGCCATATATAATTAAGTATGCAAGCATTTTCCTGAAAATAAAAGTTTTCTATAACTAAAGATTACTTCCCCACCTGTTAGACATTTGTCTGCCTTCTGCCGTCAGCTGGCCTCAGTGGAAAGTTATTGTCTCCGACACCTCTTTTTCGGATATTAATGATTTATATTATGAAATAGTGTAAATACGGTAAGCAAATGCCTGATATTAACAAACGTTTTAAAATATTTTGTATTCATGCCAAGTGTACCGTGTTACTACAAATATGGTGGACTTTTGCTCAGTCTTTCCTGCATTGAATAACAGTTAAATTCCTAGTTTTTATGTCATATAGATAAATGTGATATGAAAACCTCTCATATTTTAGCTGAACTTTTAAAAGAGCGGAATGCTCGAGGTAGAAATTGATTGCTATGATACATCTTACACATCTGCGTATAAATGTGTGTATATACAGGGTGATTTTTTATAAACTGACACTACTCAGAGCCATCTGTAGCGCGCTGCATCAACCGGAATTTTACCAAAATCGATAGTGGGACTAAGGACGACACGGAGAAGAGTTTCCGTGAAGAAAAAAATTAGTTCCAAAAGTCGCCGATAGAGGAAGATATGGCACTGTTGTTGTCGGAGCACTCGTGAATTTGCATAAAAGGTAAGTAAAACACCAAAATGCAAATTCATGGCAACGTAGTCGACAGAAGCGCCAGTATTTTGGGCTATACAGTTTGAAATCTGTTGCGCCTTTGATTTACAGAATAAAGAGTACTAATCCGTCGCTTTTATCCACTTGCATGGCCACCTCGCTCCCCGGACCTAACACATATGGCATTTTTCTGTGGGGTTATTTAAAATCTAAGGTTTATCTTGGTGGAGTCTCGAACTTGGCAGCCCTAAAGGACAGCATTTCCCGGTCTTTGATGAACATTGCTGGTGACATGTTACGCTTGGCCGTTGAGAACATAGTGTTCAGGATGCAATGTGTCATCCACCAGGACTGTGGTCACATTGAAAGACGGAGATGTGAATTTGCTGCATAAAGTGGTGTTTCAGTGAAATTTCTTTGTTATTCATTTGTCTGCTTACAACTTTTTTGGTATTCATCCCTTATCTTTATAGCCCAAAATACTGCCGCTGCTGTCGACTACATAGTCGTGAATGTGTATTTTGATGTTTTAGTTGCCTTTTATGCAAATTATCGGGTGCGCCGACAAGAACAGCGCCATATCTTCCACTATTGGCGAGTTTTGGAACTAATTTTTTTTCTTTCATGGAAAATCCTTCCCATGTCATCCTTAGTCCCTCTATCAATTTTGGTGGAATTCTGACTGATAGATCGCGCTACAGATGGCTCTGAGTAGTGTCAATTAAAAAAAAACACCCTGTATTATAATTATATGCAGTTAGATAATGCTGTAATAATCTACCCTTAAATCTCATGATATTTTAGCTTTCTCAATTACCTTGCTCCGCCATTACTGCTGATTTCATTCTTTCATCTTAGTTGCCTTCATCTTCTGCCATGCGTGGTAATAATAACGTATGAACTTTGGATAACGTATGTTAAAGATTGAGGGAAGTTTTTTGCATTTCAAATCGTTAGCCTAGCCAATAAACTACTTTGGTTATTCAAGGAAGTCTTAATTTCAATACTTTTTATTACTTAATCCCCTTACCTGTTAAGCAAACAGTGCAAAATATTAAACATAATTTCAGATCAAAAAAAATATGAAAACGGTGATTCATTCTTAAAGTTTCTCTTTTATTCGAAAAATCTTAGATGCACTTTACCAGACAAACTATGTAAAACTTGACTCTTCGCAAATAAAACACAATGATAAAAAATACATGTTTAATTCACAGGGTGACCGGGCAAAAGATATCCAAAAGTCATGACTTATTTTTACGGAACTTCCCATTAGAAATTTAAAAAATATATATTTTAATAGAAAGAACATCTCACCAAGTTTTAATATCAATCATAGATTTCGATCATAGTATCAAAAATTTCGACGTGTGCACCTTTTGTAGTACGACAAACGTCTGAATAGTAATCCAGTTGTCTCCAAGTGTTTCGTAGCATATAAGGAGTTAATACACGAATTGCTTGAATGATACGCTTCTTCAACTTATCCACAGTTTAAATTTTTTGTTTATACACAACGGGTTTAATGAATCCCGAAGCAAAAAAGTCTAATAACGCCTGAAATGCTACGAAACACTTGGAGAGAACTAGATTACTATTTAAATGTTAGTCGTGCTACAAAAGGTGCACACATCGAAATCTATCATACTATGTTAGAAATATATGATTGATATTAAAACTTGTTTAGATGTTCTTTCTATTTAAATATTTAAAAAAAAATTTAATGGGTATTTCCGTAAAAATGAGTCATGATTTATGGATACCTTTAGCCCGGACACCCTGTATATGTAATACTTTAAAATTTATTTAAATCACTGATAAATATTTTTATGATAAATTTGTGCTTTATATGAACACTACTAAATTATATAATTCTCTGTTACGTAAAGAGAAAAAAATCAAATATATATTCAATCAAAACTCGTTGTTCACTATCAAAAATCATAAAGGAGACCGTTGTTTACGCACTTCAAGAAAACAGCAGTCATTTTTGACATAAGCAGCTGAAATTCCAATCTCGACTCGTCTGAACACATAAATGTTTATGTCACCTTTAGCGGAAACTCGATATTTGAGTTCTGATCAAATTTCTCAAATATATCCCGAAGACAAAGGTGGGAGAAGATCTAATTATAGAGAACGAGAATTTCTTGAGAACTCAAATATTATTTCTTCTATAAAGGCGTATGACTGATAATCAGTTTTTATCGATACTTTTCGTCTTCAATATCAATTTTGTATCAAGAGCGATTATTGCAGTAAACTGTGGCATATAAAACCCATACGCTTGGTCAAACTTAGAAGTAAAAATGTATCTGAGGTAGGATAATCAATTAAAAAATATTATTAAATGATGCATTTTTGAAACCTTATAGAGAATTAGCACTTCACCCTACCTTTGGGTATGTATATCTTGAAGTGGCACTCTAAATAATTTCATTCAAACACAGTTCTTACACAACAACAATGTTTATTCAAGCATTTGCACATATATATTTTCTTTTCAACGTAAGTAATGCGTACTACTAGTACATGGTATATAACATTTATACAATTCAATATATTTTCTGGTATAACTATTCATTCAAGAAAAAATACACTTTGCAATACTCACAGATACTTTGAAAGACGACCAGCAATGCTACTTAAACTTTGGGGCTAACAAGAACTCGCGTACGTTTGAAGCAACCTAGCTATGCCTCGAGCGGCTGCTCGCAAAACTCAACTATTATTAAACCAGACTCTAAGCCTAGCTCCAGCTCTATACTTCGTTTCGTCAGCTCTACTCCTACTTTCACTTCCTCTCACTCCGTTTTTTTAATCTAGCTGCTTGGTATTTATACCAACCGCATATGCCATAATTAGCATATATTAAGTGGCTTGTTTAACTTCATTCACCTAAAAGTTCGATTATTGTGAGTCGAATCTTATGTAAACCTTACAAGTACTCGTTACATTTCTAATGTCAGCGAATTATTTACCGTGTGTTGTGGAATCTAAAAATTAGGTGTTATCTGTATAAGTTTATAAAAAGGGAAATCAGTACTGCTATAAAACAAGAAAATTCTGAATGTTAGCTTTAAATGGGAACTCTTAAATTAAACTAGATTAGTTATTAAATGTTTAGTAATCCCTTTTCTCAGATTATGACGAATTCAATCTAATGTCAACGATGCACTGAACAAAGAATAATATTTGGCATAATCTAATTATATTTTTCTCTATTCATGGGGTTAATAACTAAAATTTTGAATTACATTTGCATGCAATTTAATATATAAAATTTTTTTGCAGACTCTTAAGCCTGCTGTGTGCTAACCCTTTTTGATTTGCTCACCTCAATGTCAACCTATTGCGAAATTGCATCCAAGGATTGCCGATTTGGATATAAAGATATTTTCTCACTGTAATAGAGAAAGGTATTTTACACCTCGGGACGTCTTTCGTTAAAAAAAAATGAAAAAAATATTTTTAAATTTTTAATTATTCGGGAGAAAATCTGGTATAGTGTGTTTTAAACACTCCTAAATTCCTTTGGAGTACAAAAGTGATAAAATGAATCCTTTTGCAAGGGGTAGAAATGTTCAGGCTATCTGAAATTTTTTATTGGATTATCAAAATTTACGTAGCTGAAAATTGTAGACAAAATTTTCTCCATAGGTTAACATTGAAGTGAACAAATCCAACAGAATTGGTACACAGCAGCCTTAAAGGTACATGAGCTTGTAACAAATAGAAATGTCACTTTTGTAAATCGTACTATACCAGTCTAACATTAATTTCTGGTAACGTTGAAGCAACCGGGGATTCACTACAAGCCATTACCCACACCTACAAATTATGTTCATGAACACACTAGAATATAGCTGGCATCAGAACATCTTTAACATCGACATGCACTTCAGAAGAGATCCTACGTCAAATGCAACTCTAGCTCTGCTTACACCTTTGTGGCGAACTCTTTAAGCAGTAATTTAGGTGCTCCAAAACCAGAATCGGGAGAGCTCAGAGATAAACCGGCTTTAATCGTGATTACGACTAAATTTATATTTCGCAGATTAAACCGATCAGAAAAGAAGTAATAGAATTTTATCCCGGTCCCACATGATGAACTTTGGAACATTAATGACCTTACATTTTATGTATAGAGTTTAATAATTTTTGATGTTGTTGTTTCTGATGCCCGCTGGCCGGATGTATTGCAGACCAGGTCATACTGGCTAGCGGCCTGAGGGGGTGCGGCTCAGGATTTACAATGACACCACAAGGGTCAGAGTTCAATTTAGGCAGGGGCCATCTCAATTTTGACCGAACAACCTCAGGGGGGACATCTGGGGGGATCTACCTTCTCTCACCCTCTGTGACCTAATAGAAAGACTTTCCGGTCTAATGATATATTCCGGCCTATACACACGAAGGTATTTAATGGTGCTTGTCGGGATTTGATCTGCGCACGCTCAGTACCGAGAGCCAACACGCTAATACTAGGCTACCTCGGGGCCCAAATAATAAAACTGTCAAGTAGCAGTACCTTGAATATTATTATTTTTGGTAGACAGTAAAAACAATAAAATCTCAATTTAAAAGAAAAATATATGTGAATAATTTCCTTTCATTTTGCACACCTTAACTGAGATGGTACCAAGAAAATTATTTTTGAAGTGGCTCTTTATCCAAAGACAAAAGGTTGTTTGATGGGAGAGAAGCATGCTAAATGCTTATCAAACACAAATGATTTTGCTCGCCTAGATTGTTACTAACTCTGTTTATGTTTGTTTTCCTATCAACCTTCATGAAATATCTTTCGAAATGTTTCATTCAGATTGAGATCCATGTATGAAACGTTTTGCATAAAAAAATGCATATGAAAAATTCTTAAATAACGGCTTTGAACATATTAAATAACAACCAATCATCATCAAAATCTTAAAGCATCAGACACGTATGAAATGAATAATTTTTTTTTGCAAAATTCAGCATATATTAAAATTTATCATACACGCGAACAACCCAATCCCTCTAAAAATGTTTAAAAACTTTTTAAATTTGTAAAAAACATTTATTTCATAAATCCTTTGAATATTAGGAAGAATGAAATTATTTTCTAGCTCACTGATATCCATTGAGTTATATTTTTACAAATTATTCACTGCTCAAGGTTTTTCGTAATTACGCAGTGTTAGATATAAAATTTATCAGAAAATAAAAATATTTAATGTTATTAAGACTTTATCAAAATTTCAAGCGTAAATGGGGAATTAATGGCAGGTATTTTGATTTTAAAACCCATTTGAAAGTATAGAATTATTTTTCAAAATATATTTTAAAACTACTATCTTTATAAAGCGTAAAAATTTAAATATCTCCTTGTTCAAATTTTTTATGCGATTATAAAACTTTCATCCATGGATTTCTAACTTTTCTATTTATTTAATTTTTCTTCAAATGATAGATTATAAATAAAATATTTATCCATTTGTTTAACAGGATTAATCTAATTTATACAAAATTATTTCTGCCGTGAACTCAACCGTTAAAGTATTTTGAATTATTATTGAAAAATTGTCGCAAAATATTTTTTTTTTCAATATTTATCATCAAATATCGTATAATACTTTCCTTTTGAATGTCTGTAAAGTGTTAAAAACGTTGTTTGCGAATTGAATTTTCTAATATTTTCTTTACATTGACATGAACACTTCTGAAAGTATAAATTACAAATGATATATCAGGCATTAAATAATTTATCTTATTCAAAATGCAAGTATTTAAGAGAACTATAAAAATCTGAATATTGAAATCTTAACTCTAGCAGAGACAGTAATGTTGCTCTTCATGATTTATAATACTCTCTATCGGACTATTCGCGCAAAAAAGTTAAATTCATATGTGAATAATTTTTGGACGCTGTCGTAACGTTTTGTATCACCCTATAAAACTTTCGTTTTCATATGGTATTTGTCCCCTGTGTGCTGCTCTCATCACATAAATGTGGATACTGCCCCTTAACTGTCGCACTTTATTCAACGAAAACCTATTTTTTAGCGCCAAGAACGCGCCCCTTCGTTATCAGTGAAATTCCGATCTGGGGGGAAGAAGGGGTTGGTATCCCAGCAGTACCCAGCTTGGCTGGTTTATCGCCTTCCCAGACACGAACACGTTCTCCCTTGTCACAGATTTTCTCGCCGCTTGGCGAGCTCTCTTCGTCAAAATTGGCGGACTTTCGCACAGATTCAAAACTCATCAGCCACCTACCTGCAAGGGACTTCTTTCCCGGACGGTTGGACTGGACAAAGAGCAGAGAGCGTGCTTTTGAGGATGTCTAAGATGAAGCGACACAGTTGGACGTGGAAAAAGATGATGTTCGCATGGGGACTCAAGAGTCATCCACCGGTCTTCATAGTCGCATAGGATGACAAACATTCTGTACTTTGGGTGGCATTAAGCCATTTTCTTCATATTTCCTCAATGTTTTTCATTCTTCAAATATGTTCCATGGTTCATAATTAATGTGTCGTCATTCCTCGTTTTTCTATTTCAGATGACGAATTCCCAAAACTATACTGTAATTATGTTAGAAACCTGTTTTTTATATCAGAGATGCTATAAACATTTTTAACAGTTTAAGTCAACCTGATGAGTGATAGCTTGGTTGGTTGGATTTTCGCAGCAGCCATTTTTTTCCTACACGATAAATAAATAGATAAAATGTTCATAATGTTGAAATACGTTATAAATGCGTACGTTATTAAATCTAGCTAGAAAAAGGAACATCTTTATTTATATAGTAGTTACGGAGAGTTACAAATTAGCGTGCTCACAACATGCTGCCTTAGCTCGGACTAAAGAGGAGAGGTAAGGAGAATTTTTGGCTCTGTGCCAAGGCGGAAAGCATTCCTTAAACATTGCACTTCCGGTATAATAAACAACACCCCTCCTCAATGTCTTAACATAAGGAAATACTAAAGACTTACCTTAAGGATGAACATATAACAAAAATATAATGACTAAGATGTATCTTTTGGAAAAGTTTTAAGTTTGAAAGTCCTTAATGATTTGGTCAATAAGTCAGCAGTCATATGCTCAGTAGGGAGATACTTTAGTTCAAAGTTCTTTTCTTTGATTAGATCCTTAACAAAGTGATACCTAGTATCAATGTGCTTGGTTCTCCCATTGCACTTTTCATTCTTCATCATCTTGATACAACTTTGGTTGTCTTCATAGAAAATACAGGGTACGTCACCTATATTACAGTCTTGTAAGAGTCTCTTCAGCCATATAGCTTCTTAGGCAGCTTCTGCAAGTGCAATAAATTCTGCTTCAGTTGATGACAAAGTCAAGTACGCTATAAACCCATACGTTATTAAATCTAACTAGAAAAAGGAACATCTTTATTTATATAGTAGTTACGGAGAGTTACAAATCAGCTGTTTACAACATGCTGCCTATGCTCGGACTACTATATAAATAAAGCTGTTCCTTAACGAATAAGATTTAATAACGTACGCGTTTATAGCGTACTTCAACATATAATACCTTCCTATCTTAAGGCTTTCCTCTCTTAGTGATGTGTAATAACCCTATTAAATTAGCTCACCTGAATGTTAACCTATGGAGAAAAATTTTCCAATGATTGCTGACTTGGATTTAAAGAATTTTTAAAAATTCTACTCCGTAACAAAGAAAGGAATTTTACATCTTGGGACGTAATACGTTTTTCAAAAAAATGCAAATTATATTTTTAAGTTTAAATTAATTGTGGAAAAAAAATCTGGTATAGTGTGTTTGAAACGATTATAAATTCCTTTGGTGGACGAAATGCAAAAAATGAATCCTGTTGCAAGATACAGAAAATTTCAGGCTATCTGTGTTCCGTCGTTGGATCTGCCCGAGTGCAGAGTGTCATTCGTAAAAGCTCTGTGTGTGGTCTCCATGTGCCGTAAATTTCGCCAGGAGAGGAAGAAGGCGCTTCAGCGCTGTGCATAATTTTCATGATTGCAATAAGAGAAGAACGGGTGTGAATAGAGAAAAGAAGTGCATTGCTGTTCGTTGTGTTCGTTCGCTGGTTTGTTCATGGCCGCTTCATGATGGGGAGGCGTTAAAATTTGTTATGTGGGTTTCGTCTAGTTGTTTTGATTAAGTATTGTCTAAGTCTTAATGTTGAATTGCTCTTTTAAAGTTTACTATTAGTATCTTGAAAACTTGAACTAAGCTCTCCAACTGTGAACCTTGGTAAGGCATGAAGTATTGATATATCACAATCTGAAAATACAATTTGTATTGGATTATCAGCATTCATGCAGCTCTAAAGAGTAGACAAATTTTCTCCATAGGTTAACATTGAGGTGAGAAAATCCAATATAGATAGTAAACTGAAGCCTTAATACTTGTTACTATGGTCTTTGAAACAGGTATCCTGATTTACCTTCAGGTTGCATTAGTTTATAGTTACTACTGATCGTTCCTTTTTAGAATGACATAATGAGCCGAGAATAATAGTCCAAAGGCGGTTCAGATGGATCACAAATATACTTGTTTATCGTAAGAGTACATATACCTTTTACACAGGCAGGATATCTTATAGACCAGGATGCGTTTTACAAAGTATTCTCGTTTGATATTATTCCTATTCTTGAGCAATTCCAATTGAATCTTGGACGAAATAAACGAACATTCTAGGAGAATATTTATTAAGAGCATCTCTTAAGTATCTCTTGTGATATTCTAAGGGTTAGTTGCACAGGACATTGTTGAGATAATCGTAACATGTTTCGAACCATATTTTGAAAACATCGTGAATATGCCAAAAACATTTAAACATTGCTGTTTAAAGCTTTAGCCTATAATTATTTTTTCTAATTTTTTTAGGGGAAAGGTATCCTTAAAAATTAGGAAATGTGTATCAAAAATATAATGAAGTTATATTTTTGTTCACACACACACACACACACACACACATATATATATATATATATATATATATATATATATATATATATATATATATATATATTTATATATATATATATATATATATATATATATATATATGCCTCCTAATTTATTGCGATTATTCATTACAAATAATACACACGCTACTCATCTTGTAAACGCTAAGTTGCATGAAAAGGAGAAATAAAACATAGAGATATAAGCAATTTTCTCCGGGCAAGTTTAAGGCTCTTAACTTTAAAGATGGGAATACATATATCTAATACAAATATGTGGTTTCTATCCTGAGAACCATAAAAATACCTCTCTTCGTGGCCATAAATTTTTAGTGCCCCTTCCAGTGATGAGGAGAAAGAATGGGAACTCTGTGATCAAATTCCTTGCTCCACATAAGAGAGAACTGCCAATTTCGATGCTCAAAAGGACAGGACTCCATTATTAACACAGTGTCACTACTACGGAAAGCAAGAAAGATGTAATGTCATTTGTTCTGCAAAATATGATGTATTGTTACGGGAAAAATTATACATTAAAAGATATAAAATGTAGAGAATATTTATAGAATTCTAATCTGTTTCATAAAATACGAGTACATCAATTCGTTTAAAAATATTGCATTGAATATATTTATATTTCAATAAATGTAAAATTGAGGGTAAAGAACTAAGAATAAAGGGAATGTTAACTATAATATGCATATCTACATACGAATTCATGAGTAGTAAAACCTCTTTGATTCGGAACAACTGTGGGAGAGAAACCAGTTGTCCGGAGAAATTAATGTTCGTGCTAAATGAAATGGACAAATATATATTACAATGATTATAAAAGCTTAATTTATAGAAATTGAGCTTTTGTAATCATTGTAAAATAGACATGGTTAATTTTTAATGTAAGTCGAGAAATTTGGAAGTTAAAGAGACGGCTATACATATCGCACCAAGTGACACAAGTCAAAAAATGGCAATTGAGGTTATGTCATTGAAAAATATGTATGAAGTGCCTCATCTTGCACGAAAAGCTACACATCTCTAGCGCACAATTTGTCCATCTGAGGGCAGTGGTATCAGATTTATTGTAATCAAAGTTCAATCTGTATTGTGTTCTTTAAGTTGATTTTTCTCAAATGCTGCATTTTTGAGTTGTGCCACTTCTCTTGCCGGGGTGTGTAGCAGTGAAAGTTATAAAACTGATTAAAGATTGGGAGTTATTATATATATTAATACTAATTATTATTAATGTTGTGATTATGATTTTAAATTCATTGCTTAAAGATTGTGGCTAGTACATTGATTGATTGTGATTCCCAAATAATGGAAATAACTCTGGTTTATATTGACAAATCAATTTATTGATTTTTAACACATAAATAATACGCTACAAGTTACTAAATATTTCCTCCGGCATTGACACATTATTCACAACTTCTTTACTACTAACTTAATTCTTTAAGACACATATATTTAACTCATTCAATTATTATGACAATATTTCGTACTGCATCTACACATATTAGTCTTAACTTCATTACTACTAAATTAATTCATATATATATGCATGACATCATATTAAATTGTTTGTACGAATTATCGGTCAATTCATTAACATCTTATATTCAAACACTATACTCATCGCGCTCTATATTAATTATTATGGTTACGCACTGAGAAGCAATGATAGCAATATAAAAAGGAAACGCAAAGTCGGTACCTCGAAAGATGACTGTTGAATCACCATGGGCAGCTGGCACTCGTAATGTCGAACTTCGTTGTATCTATTCTCGCACGGAACTAGGGCACTTTCTTGTCTGGAATAAGGCTCCGTAGGTCATTGCATACACTGTACGCTCATCGTCGGTTCTCTAACTCCATCATTCCTTGCAGACCCTCGGCACGGGATACTGGAAGCTCGACAACTTGTATCTCCAAACTTCTAATTCATTCTCCTCATAGGTATATGTGCCTTGACACCACTTCTATATCTACACAAACTTCTGACTAATTCTGACTTGTTAGGTTATCTCTGCCTATTTCACACTATTTCTCATTTCATATTATTTTCTTATTAATGTCTCCGCCACTTATAATTTCCGTTGGTCATATAATTACCATGCCATCGCCATTCGTCCGTGGCTGCCTCTTCTCAATCCCCTTTTTACCAATGCACATCGAGGGCGGGATTTATAAAATTCTCCCCCAAATATAACTTT
Organism: Dolomedes plantarius; assembly: GCA_907164885.2. Classification (NCBI taxonomy): domain Eukaryota; kingdom Metazoa; phylum Arthropoda; class Arachnida; order Araneae; family Dolomedidae; genus Dolomedes; species Dolomedes plantarius. The sequence goes on along the minus strand of OU015490.1, from coordinate 197,230,078 downwards.
CCCATGCTTCGGCTTCAAGCAGGGTGGGCTGTTTTATTCCCATCATAAATTTTCTTTTCTTCTCTTCGTGCAACTCATTCTCTTCATCTTTTATCTTCTATTTCTTGCTACAGACACAATCTCTAAATTTCGTTTCGGTATATTGCAGGCTTTCTTCCCTTCTCTTTTATTGCCCGTCATTTGCCCTGTTTCTTTCTTGCATTTAACAATTATTTTACTTTGTCCTGTACTTTTCAATGCTCCTTCCCCTGGCCGTGACACTACTGTCATGTCCCTATGACAGGGTGCGATATAAATATGTCGAATGAAATTAAAAATATGTCCTAAAAATTTTCAAAAACCAATATATTATTCAATATATATATTTATTTATACACACACACACACACACACACATATATATATATATGTAATGATTACGGTGGCGATGCACTTCAGGCCGTTGAACTCGTGATATTTTCGGGTGTTAGTCGTGACGGAGCACAAGGCAATAGAAGTGGTCGAGTGTAGGCAGGCCACATCCAGAACGGCGAGGAGTCAGCCACATTTTCAATATGATTTTATTTGGAAACTTCACGGTGTCGAAAAACACTATATACAACTGGGATGAAGACATTTGGATGAGTTTGAAGCTTTCACAATAGAATGAGGCCATATTAAGTCCAGAACTTGTTGGGTCATCCCAAGACAAAGGGGACACAGCGCGTTAAAATTACATCTTGACAGTACCGTGACAGAACACACAAAAGCCCCCCCGAAATGAACGCCAGGCTCCCAGGTAGAGGCGCACTGACCTTTTAATTGGCCAGAAGCGAACACGTGACCCCGGCGCGTCATATCGGAAGATGATCGTGCGATGTCCTTTATATAATGCTTATATAAGACTCTCCGTCCGCACGTGGCATTAGGGGAAAAGATAAATCTATGTTGGTCGATTATAGGTCGCAATCCAAAGTTAAGGGAACGGTATTCTGTTGCACAACGATAAAGGAATTTGGAAAAAGCATGTTAGGGGTGTTTAAAAGGATTAAAATTTGTTTCATATATATATATATATATATTTATTTATTTGTACACACACACACACATATATATATATATATATATATATATATATATATACACACTGCTGGCCACCCAAATTGCAACACCAAGAAAGACAAGAGATATCACAACAAAATTTATTTTGTAGATAACATGTTGACCAAGTATCAAATGATTAAATTTATAGACTTCTGTGAAGTGTGGTTCCTGCCAAAATCAGTAGCCAGAGTAGCCGCCATTGTTGGAGATCACCGCTGCCACACGCCTCGGCATTGATTCAAAGAGACTTCAGATGAGTTCTTGGGGTACAGCAGACCAAGCAGCTTCCACACGTTGCCAAAGTTGATCTGCTGTGGCAGCTGAGAATGGAATCTGGGTCAATCGTAGAGCAACCATGGACCACATGTTTTCTATCGGCGAAAGATCCGGAGAGCGAGGTGGCCAGGGAAGCAATTCAATCTGGCGATTGACGAAGAACCGTTGGACCATGCATGCCACTTGTGGTCGCGCATTATCCTGTTGAAATATGGCTGTGGGCAAGCTCTGAAGGTAAGGAAGGACAACTGGCTCCAACACCTCGGAGATGTAGCGCTGGCTGTTTAAAGTACCGGCAATGCGTACTAGAGGTGTGCGAGAGTAATATCCAATACCGCCCCATACCATAATACCCGTGCAGGACCAGTGTGGCGGTGCATAAAGCCGCTGTTCAGCATCCTCTGTTCACGGTGTCTCCAGACTCGAATACGACCATCGTGGTGTTGCAGACAGAAGCGTGAGTCGTCAGTAAAGACAATTTCATTCCATTCTTCCGTCCACATCCTTCTGTCATCGCACCATTGGCGGCGGAGACGTCTGTGGTTCTGCGTCAAGGGTAGACAAAGCAATGGACGTCTTGCGGACAGATCACTCTGCTGTAAACGGCATCGAATGGTATGCGCAGACACTGGATGATGCGTTACATACTGCATGTGCTGTGCTATGGCTCGTGATGTGACTGAGCGATCCGTCACTGCCATGCGCACAATTTGCCTGTTATCACGTGAAGTGGTGCGCTGAGGTGGATGCGATCGAACACGCCGGTCCGTCGTACTCTCCTACATCCAACGATCACATATCCGCATTACAGTTGTTTGGTTTCGTCCAACACGACTACCGATTTCCCTGAAAGATAATCCACAATCTCGGTAGGCCACTATCCTTCCTCTGTCGAACTCGGATACTTGATCAAAAGATGATCGCTGTTTTCGACGAGGCATAATTGATCGTTTTTTGAAAAAACCACAAGAAAAACACAATTGATTAACTTGAAATCCTCAAAATCTCCAAGCCTTAAATAGCGCTTTGAAGTGGCGCCACAGGCGCGCGTGATGTGCGTCTGCGCTGAAATTCTAATCATTTGCATATCTCACCTCCGCTAATGCATGTTGTAAATTTCATGTTATTTGCATGTTTCCTTCAGGGTGTTGCATTTACAGTGGCCAGCAATGTATATACAGTGGAATCTCGATCTATCGTTTTCCAAGGGACCGATTGAAATGAACGATAAATGCGGGTAAACGATAGATGCGGAAACATAATAAAGCAATATGATTGTTGGGACTGGATAAAATGAACGACACATATGGAAAAACGATGGATCCGAAAACGATCAATCGAGATTCCACTGTATATATTCAGCGGTGAAGTATGTACACACGGCCAGCTATTAATTATAAAACATTTATTCACTTACATCATACCACAGAAATTATGACACTAAAACGTGCATAAAATGCAAAGAAACAAATAAGAGACTGGGTTACATGTTTACGATACATCAGCATAGCTGCTGCTTGCTCCAGGGCTGGAGTAACACTAAGTGAGTATGCATCAGTCCGCTAGGGGGCGTTGTAGGTTCCGTTACACACACACACACATGTGGAATCTCGATCGATCGTTTTCGGATCCATCGTTTTTCCGTATGTGTCGTTCATTTTATCCAGTTATCCAGTCCCAACTATCATATTGCTTTGTTATGTTTCCGCATCTATCGTTTTCCCGCATTGATCGTTCATTTCAATCGGCCCCTTAAAAAACGATAGATCGAGATTCCACTGTATATATATATGTATATATATATATATATATATATATATATATATATATATATATATATATATATATATATATATATATATATATATATATATATATATATATATATTAGGAGAATTATATATTCAAATATTAAATATACAGGAGAAATCCTATACAATAGACTACTAAAATAAATTCATTGGACTAAAATTGAAAGATAATCGACCTACTTGGAAACTGATATATTTGTATTCATTGAATTTATGCATTAATAGAATTAGAAACAGAATTACTTTTCTTGTGAGAGACATATCTGTTTCATTCTATTATGCTCAATATTTAAGCATGATAAACAAACCTAATGATTTCAATAAAGAAACATTATTTCGATTTCAGTGGTACATGAAAGAAATATATCTTTATCAGCTATATAGTAAATGTATTTTTTGAAAAATATAATTCCTATGAAAACTATAATATTTATGTGGGCTTATCTCTAACAAAAGGAAGATATTTATTTTATTTTACATTAAATGTTTATGAGAAAAGCGTAATTTGATAAGATAAATATTACTTGCAGAAGGTTATTAAAAGCTCTAAGCAGTGTTTTTTGATAATCAACACACATTTTATCTTTTGAACATGTTTCTCATGATTTTCTCCGAAACCTCTTTCAAAGAAATATGATATTGAAGAAAAAATTTTAAAAATATTATCGAACATTTATAAAAGATGTATTGTAATTTATAAAGAAAAGAAACATTGAAGTTATTTACTGAGAAGGAATTAAGATGCCATGCAATGGAAATATTATATTTTTTTTTCTCGGGCGTATTCGTCGAAAATAAATATTGGCTTGATATTTGTTCCATTATCACAGTCTCAAGATGTGATTTCTTTATAGAAGATATGATATTAATGAAAAATGCCAATACTGTTATTTCGTAAGTTATTCTGACTATCAATATTAAGTTTGGCAATTTATTCCCACATGAGATACATCGTGAACCTATACAGCTCCAACTAAAAGCTTCAATTGAAGTATATTAAAGTTAAATAGCTACATATTAGAAAACAATCGTAGGGGGGTTAAACAGAGAAATGGCTTAATAGAGCTGTGAAAATAATGATTTTTCACTATCTTCAGCAATTGAAGTGTATTACCGGTTCTGTAAGAACAGTAGTATTCAGCTAAACAAAAGTAGTGGTATTCCAAGCGTGGAAGCAACAGATGAACAGCTTTAGGCCAGTATTGGACAATCACAACTTAATGGCCTATGGTTTATATTGGATGACCGGAATGTACAAGATAATCAAATGTGAACATTGGAAAATTGTAAAAAGCATAATATTTAGGGGATATCTAAAACGATACCCAAACCATCAGTTAAATATACTTGTAAGGTATACACAAGATTCGATTCAAAAGAATCGAACTTTTGAGTGAATGAATTAAAGAAGCTGCTTGAGATATGCTAATTTCGGCATACGCGCTTGGTATAAATACCAAGCAGGTTGATTAATACAGAGGTTGGAAGAAGTTTGTTAAAGTTGATAGATAAGAAAGTTAAGGGAGCTACGGGGAAAGCAGCGCCAGGTGCTATCCTGCGGTAGTGCTTAGAGGGCCCAAAGTTTACGTGGCAGTACTGCTGGTTTGTCTCTCTGCTGTTTTGTGAGTATCTGCAAAAAGTAATTTTATTGAATGCTAATATATATATTCCGTACAAGTAGTACGTATGCTTATTGCTGCAAAAGCAAAGCAGCGAAATCAATAAACATTGTTTCATGTATAAACTGTGATAGTATCAAATTCAAATAGAGGGCCCCTGAGTATTCTCTATACTGGCGCCCGAAAGTTTATATATACCCTGGTTATTCTCGTTACATTTATAACGAACAACATATTTGACGTTTGAACTTTATACTGTGCTATACTCTGATATTGATAAAATTAAATTGTGAAAGTATCTTGTTATTGTACTTATATACTATTTGAAAATGAGTTTTGTAGAACAAAACCCCCGCTGGAAATTTTCCTCGGGTAATTATGGTTCAGCAAATTGCGCCATTCGAAGCCACCTTCAATGGCGGCCCCTCAAGCAAATTCCTAAAGAAAATTGAGCATTACTTTCAGCAACAATGCACCCCAGAAGGGTATAAACTTAAAATTGCTCTAGCCTCTTTAAGAGGTAGTGCATATCAGTGGTACACATGTATGCAAAGCAGTAATCTGATTTTTGACTATTTGTCATTCAAGCAACAGTTTCTTAGCGATTTTCCAAAGACCTTTAATCAAAGTCAAATTGCATCGGAAATTTATTCGCTATGGCAACGTGAAGGTCAGTCTGCGTTAGATTTTGCTATGGAAAAGATTTCCAAGTGTGAGGAATATCTAGTAGAAGGGATGACGGAAGCGGTAATCTTAAAAATAGTTATCCAACGCTTGAAGCCAAGTGTTCAAGATTTTTTAGACAATCAGAATATTACAGGCAAGGTTACCCTCCTTCAAGCTTTAGCTAAACATGACAATAGGCATTTCTTCGCTACCCCTTACCCTCACTCAGGTACGAGAAGTTTTATTCACCCCAGCAAAATTTTTCGCGAGTTTCAAACTAACAGCTAAACCAGTATCGCGGGCGAAATAATAATATCTCATGGCGTTACAATGAAATTAGTGCACTTAAAGTAAATAATATGCAAGCACCTTACGTGCTCTGGCAAGTTGATTCACGTGATATGGTTCAACCTGTTAAACGGTGTGGTCAAATGTATTAACTTGTCTGAGCAGTAATCATTATTTTGAGAATAGTGAAAGTCGGGGTATTTTTGTGGCTTCTAAAGAAAGTGAGCCCAGCTGGAAGAATGCGGTAATTCAAGTACAAATTTCCGAAAATAGTGCCGATACTAATGCTAGTGGTTTAGAAAATAAATCCTCTGATACTTCTATTAATGCTATACCTGATATTTTAGATGATATTCACACATCTGTTAATGAAGGAAATTTAGTAGATGACGAAGTATGCGTTAAGGAAGTTAGTGAATACTTATTAGTTGACGACAATAAAAATTCTTTAAATGATATTAGGAACTCGCTAGGTAATGATGATATTATTTCAAGTTCCCAACCGAATGTGGATTGAATAGGTCAGGTTGATAATATGGTCTTAAATAAAGTACATGAAAACCAGACTGAGATTCAGGATGAAAAGTTGACACAGAGTTATACTGTAAGTAGTTTAGCTGATGCTTCGTAAGTTATAGAGAAAGTTTGCATTAAAACTCACGAGTACGAAAAGCTTAATCTTGCTAAAACTGAAGCAGTATTAAAAACTTTAAATGATAACGATTCTGATATCCCAAGTTTCAAAGAGAATTTTTAGTCAAAAGAAGATAAAACCAAAGTTAAGGGGGGAAAACTTGAAAAAGCGCCTTCAGGTTCCAGCATTAAAACTGCTAATACTGAAGTAATTAAGGCGGTAAATAAGAAGTCGTATAAGCACAAATACGAAAAACGGTGTCAGGTTGTTGAAAAACATGTAACAAGCGGCGAACTAACTTGCAAACGTATCATAAATGGCGATATATAGCCAGTAACTGAACACATAGGTCCGTCGTATAAGTTTGAAAAAATAGAATCTGCATTAAAATCTAATACCGATACAAGCAAAAGTACAAAGAAAAGTAAAGTGTGTACCGCAAAACCTCCATCAAAGGATGAATGTGTCGCTGATAAGGTACACAAGGTTATCAAAAGGAGGAATTGCAGTTTTAAAGCTCCTTTGCATAAGTACAGGAAACGCAAGATATCAGTCGCCCAGCAAGGTTGGCCTACTTCCAAGAGACCTCCTGTCTATCGTCAAGCCGGACCAGCGCCTCAGGACCAACGCCCTGCTGCACGAAGGATGACCCCACGGTCAACGAATCCCTTTACTAGGACTGCGACCATCAAGAGAGGTTCCACGGAATGGACAGACTGGTGCAGGGAAGTTGCCGCTTTCATGAACAAGTCTTGTATCAATTCTCTTATTCTAACTCCCACCCTTAAATAAAACCGAACCAAATTAGTTTGAAGTTCCCCATTGTATATACTGTGTAAACATTTTGAGGGGAAGGGGTGAGCCATTGAAAAATAAAACGGCATACTGTTGTTTTATAAATTTTTGAAGGGGACATTTAGTCACTAGAAAAAAATACATACTGCATAATATAATAATTAACTCAATAATGTACTAACTTCACAAGAGCTCGCAGGAGAATGTTCGAATCTAATTTTTTTTTAATTTATTAAGGACGAAATTATTTATTATTATTATTTTTAAAGGGTTTTTATAAATGATTTATTTAACTCTATTCATTTATATGTTGAGAGACCATATAACAACTTTTACATCAACATTCCCCCTTAGTAACTTATAAATATCATTTAAAGTATGGACTGCATAGAAATTGCTGTAAACTCAGTGCTACACTGTTGGAGGAGCAAGTGCGAATGTACAACTCTTTTGTTTTCTTTACTGCACTGCGACGCACACCAGCATGATCTTCAATTGAGGTATTTTAGAGGTTTTTAAATTATACTTCGTGTTACACGATGGTATTAGTGTTTTCTCCGACACAACATACGTGATTTAATATCATTTTCCCTTGAGGTTATTGAAATATCGTTTTGATGTTTGTATAGCTTATGTGTTTACATTTTCAATTTGTTAAAGTGTGTCTAAGCCAAACACATACATATACTAGTTTTCGACTAGAAAACAAACCTACAATAATGCTATTTCTTTTCTATTCTATAAGACCCATTCGCTGTTCCCAGAAAACATGGATTCCGGAAATATATATCACATTTTTTTTATAATTAAACACATTTGTAACTATAAATGGCCAAATAGTACGTGATGCTATCCATTACAAAATTTGAAGACAAATTGCGTAACCTCAACAAGATTTCCATAATGCAGAGGTGAAGTATTTGCAGATACTTTTTACGTAATTAAAAATCCCCAATTTTAATAGTTTAAGGAAATTATATGTTTCATTTTGTGATATATATACGGTCTGTCTCACAAATGGTTGCATTGCTGGATAACACACATTTGAGAATGAATACTTTATGATTGTATATGTCTATAAATTACACCACAATTTTTAATGATATTTCTAGTTTTAGAGCCCTCATTAACTACCAGCTTTATAAGTATTTTTCAGGGTCCATAAATTGAGTTAAAAAATTAAATGAATTATTAGCCCTTTTTGACAAATGAATGCAAACTATAAGGAGCTAAAACTGGCCTTTTAAATCCTTAAATGTGGGCTTGTGGCGGCCCAGTGGTACAGCGCGCTGGTTTTCGGTGCTGAGGGTGCTCAGATCGAGTCCCAGCGTTGCGCCACGAAAAATGCCTCCGTTCGTGTCGTCCCTTCATAGGGGGTAATGCTGTCCGCCTATATGGTGCCCCCACAATAAAATGGACAGTAAAAACTGCGGCGTAGTAAGGGCCAATGTTTAAAATACAAGTGCCTCCGCATTGGATAAAAAAAAAAAAAAAAAAAAAAAAAATCCTTAAATGCAATGTTGAATGCGAACACAAAATTATCGTATTTTTATCCTAAAACTGTCTTTTTTTAGTGGATGTGTTTTAATCATAATGATGTCGTAATTATAAAGCAATTATTTTCTTTACTTAAAAGGCATTGTAATATTTAATAATCATAAAAAATACAATTGCTGTAATTTTCTAAACGGATTCCTTTAGACGTGTAATTACTGTTACGCTTAAAAATAATTAATATTTTCAACTATTTTTAAGGAAGAGATGTATTTTTTAAAGTTTTTGTCAAACGTAATATACAAACCAAAATGAATAGGTTTATGAAACTGTCTAAAAGTTTTTATTCATAAGAATGCTTGCGTGCTATTGTTAATAGTTTTTACTACTTAAATGAATTGAAATTTTTTCAAATCAAAATTTTAAAAAAAGATATTTCTTGATTTTTATTAGGTTTTAAAAGATCCGATTTATATTAGGTTATAAAATGGATAGAGTGAAATGAAATAAGCATTGGTAATAATTTGATAATATAACTCTTGTGTTATCACAGACAGTTTTTTAACGTAACATTCAAGAAGTGTAGTCATATAGTTTAACCTGTTTATTTTATAGGCGATAATAAATATGTGAAATAATTCTTCAAAATTTTAGTTTCTAAGCTAAAATCAAATCAAATTCCAATTCTGAATCTTCACAATTTCAAATTCTTATAGTTTTTAAACCCAATATAATGTAAAGACGAACTCATTTTGCTGAAACTAAACAATAAGAATTTCTTGTTGCACAAAAACAAAAGATTCACAATTTTTGTTTGTCAAGAAACAAAGTTTTAGTACATTAAAACTTGTTCTCTTAACGTGATCATAAACTTGTTTGTAAATGTCGCTTCAAGGCAAAGAACTGTAGATAATTTCATTCATGGAAAATGCAGGGTGATTAATAAGTAAGTGTGACATGGAACTCGGCTTTTGCAAGTATTTCGATTATTATACTGTTTTAACTCTAAAAAAATACTATTTTCTTATTTCACAATTTCGAACCAACATTAATTCGGTTCCATGCACATTTATAAGTGTATTTATTTTATTTTGTAAATCTTAAATTGTCTATGTGCTGAAAATCAATCCTGTGGTTTTTCGTACCGGTTTTCCTGGAAGAAGGGAATGTGCCTCTCGTATGCAATTAAGTGTGACCTGTAACAGTACGGATAGTACACAAGGTCATTTGCACAAGAAGGGGGTATTACTTGCCACCCTCTCGGTCATTAGGGGGACATAGTTCCGCCTTAGCAACGTACCAGCAACCATCTTTTAACCAGTAATATGTCTGAAAGGTACATTGTTCTAGATCATTTTCTAACCTCTGCGATTTTTATAGGTGGGAAGTTTTAACGGTTTTTTGAGTCAGTTGAAATAAAAGTAGCGACTGTTACATAGCTCGAGGTTGTCCACTCTTCAGCCCCAGTCGCCATTTTTGTATGCTGAGATATCACGAGATTTCTGGTCTGCCTTTGGACCGAATGTTTATGTGTTCGAATACTTTCCTAATGTATGTAGATAATTATTATATTGTTTCTGTGCAAATTGTAACTATAGATAAAAATAATTTTAAATAAGAAGAAGATAAATTAAATGCTAATATTATTTATTAAAATTGAGTTTGTTTTTCTAATTATCTCAGACATGTGTCAGAATGTATTTTCTCCAATTAACAATTTTAAAAGTGCCACTATACGATCATCTATTTTATTACCTGTTTAATTCCATATAATAGTAAGTATACAAGTTCAATGCACTATATAAAAGCAACAATGTAAGAAATTATATGTTACTTTTAACAGGAGTGTAGGTGAAAGTTTTAAGTTCCTTTAGAGACAGTCACAGATGTTCTATGTGTTTAAACTTAGTCACACGACATACGTCGAACCGGTAATCTATTTCCGTCCAAACGCGAGTTAAGGTATCTGAAGCAAGTAAAATGATAGTGGATGTGATACGCTGTTTCAGTTCCGCTATATTAACAGGAAAAGAAGGGGTAAATACGGTATCCTTACGTAGCCCCAAAGAAAAAAGTCACATTGTGTTAAGTCAGGACTTCTGGGTGGCCAATGGTTCAGTGGTATGTGGTAGTCGGCGTTTAGTCTAATCCATCGGTGAGGAAGATGTTGATCGAGGTAATTTCGCACGTCGCTTGACCAGTGTGGTAGTGCACCATCCAATTGGAGAATAAAGTTGTCACTACCGTTCTGAAACTATGGCATCAACCAAAGGCTTAACATATCCAGAACACAACTTCCTGTGACAGTTTTCTCGTGAAAAAGGAAGGGGCCGTAGAATTTATTTTTAGACATAGCACAGAAAACGTTTACCTTTAGTAAATCTCGAAAGTGTTGATCTGTAGACCTAGGATGCTCAGTTCCCCCAAAACGAAAAATTTGCTTGTTTACCTTACCACTCACGTCAAATGTATCTCCATTGGTGAAAACTAATTGATCGGTGACATCATTATTTCTCAAACGGTGCTGCATTTCGACACAACATTCATGTCTCTTTGGCTTATTAAGGTCCATGAGATTTTTCAATATCTGCAATTTGTATGGAATCATTTGCAGCTTCTTTCTTTAAAATCTCCAGACAGTGGGCTGTGAAATCTACATTTCACGGCTCACCCCCCGCGTTATTTTCCCCAGGCTTCGTTGCACAGTCTCCCGAACTTTATTGACGGCATCTGCGGATAAACTCGGTCTTCCTGGCTTTGGAACTTTTTTCAAACAGCCCGTAGTTTAAACATTTTTAAACCAATCCTAAATGGATTTTTTGGTTGGAGGTTCTTATCCAAATCGTGATAAAAAATGACTTTGCACAACGGTGGCAGATTCCGTTTTGCTCAATTCAAGAACACAAAATACCTTCTCAACTGCAGAAGCAGACATTTCTATTGACTATTCACGTGACACGTCACTTCCCTTGCTAGCGGGAGAAACACTTTATGGGCACACCTACCTTATGGCTCTATTTGGGGAACGTGTCTTAAAGTATTCCAGTTTTAAAGCATATGGAAATTGTATACTTATTTATGAATCACCCTGTATGAAATCGTAGTAATTTTGAGCTATAATTTCGCTTCTAAGCTTTCAGGTTCTTGTTAAGTAGGGGATTCCCTTAGACATAAGACCGTTACTTACACACACACACACACACACACATATATATATATATATATATATACACAGTCGGACCTCTATTTAACGAAGTCACTAAATCCGGAAAAAAAGTTCGTTATATGGAAATTTCGTTAAATAGAGATTCACCTTTTAAAATACTTTAAACTACACAGAACAAATTTTAAATTCATAAATACTAAATATTATTTAAAATATAATTAATCACACCTTTATTTTGTAAATTAATATCTATTTGTTTTATATAACTTACCCATCAAAAAGAAATCTGCAAGGAAAACAAGAATAAAAATACATTGTCCGGAATTGCACTATATTTTCAATTTAAAAAATAACTTTATAATAAAATTAATGAATTTAAATGGCATTATCGCAATTATTATAACAAGTAATTTCAAGCATACATTACCACATGCGTTCTTAAATTTAATTACTGATAAAGTCTGTTAATTTTGTCTGAGATTTTTGTTTAAAAAATTGGTTTCTCTCATAATACGTCTTGCATCTTTGCAATGCTCCAAAAACCCCTTCAGGCGTATTTAATTCAAACTGTAATCCGTGTCTGATTGTTTCAAATGATTTTTGCATTTCATCATAGGAAGGTTTGTTGATTTCTGTATCATGATCATTTCCATCTTCATCAGCTTCGTCTTCATAGCAATTCATTGCTGTATTTCTTTTATTTTTCACACTGTCGAAAATATCCAATTCAGTTAGTGTTTCTGAGGTTTCAGCTTCAGAATCAAGTAAAAGAAAATCATCAGTCATCACACCATCGTTAATTTCTTCTTTTTCCCTTAGCTGTATCCACATTTTGTTTAAGTTCGTCTAAGAGAATATTGTCTATGGTAGATAAGCTGTTTGGAGGAATACCAAAATTTAATGCAATATCCTTTATCATCACGCCTTTATCCACCTCATGAAAAATTCATTTTTTTTCTTTGATGCTCAAGCACTTTCGCATTGACATTTTCCAGCTACAAGAACCAAAATTACCAACACGACTCTAACCAACAATCTAAAAAACGAGAGACTAGTTCAAGGACACGGGACAGCTCCATTGAGGGTGAAAAGGGATATTCAAAGTTTTTCTAGAGAAGTGAACAGTGGGGGTGGGGTGTTTAAAGGTTGCACTTCCTGAATGAAATGCAAAGAACGACAGCGATTTTTCTGCTCTCCGTGAGTTAGGCGACTAGCAAAACCAGTTCAAGGTCATTGATCATCATAAAATGTGTTAAAAGAAAGAATAAGTTTGAAATGTTCAGAAATATTTTGCGAAATATGAAGAGAAAAAATTTTGGATCACAAGAAAATGTTCATGAAGTAGAGAATGCACCTCGCTGTTTGGAGGAAATTCGCAAAATGTTCCTGGTTCCAAAGAAAAGTTCGCAAAATAGAGGTCCGACTGTATATATATATATATATATATATATATATATATATATATATATATATATATATATATATATATATATATATATATATATATATATGTGTGTGTGTGTGTGTGTGTGTCTGTGTATGTATGTACTTTAGAGGAAAATTCACGAAATTCGAGAAAAGCTTACCTTTATCACCCACTATTACAAAAGTATTATAACAGTAGCATTTCGTTTTATCTTTTTCTAGGCCTATTCTTTAAGCTCATGCCTCTCGGGACCTAAGCATTAATTTGTCCAGCTATGAGATAGAGAGAAGAAATTTTATCAAAATCTTGTGTCGTTGCTCCGCTTCATCCCGTAGGGGTCGTAAACCTTATTTATTATTTTCTTCTTCTTTTGATTGGCTGAAAACGAAATGGGACTATCCGAGACACAAAAAATGCTGAAGGAAGTATAATTAGCCTTATAACTTTATTTTTATCTGGTTGGTCTCTGAAGTATCTGTGAACATTTTTTTATTATTGCAAAGAATTAAAACTCAAAAATGTGTATGTTATATTGCTTGAAAGGAGAGCGTTGTAGGTAAAATTAGAACACGTTTGTTTTCTCAAGTTGTATAATATGTTTGTTTAGGTGTCGGGTAATTAGAGGTTTAAGACCACTAGTGATGTAAACAGATATTTAACGATACACAAAAAGCATTTTTATGAAACTCCTGTTAATGCTATTTTTTTTAAAAACGATTATGCGTTTTTCTAAGAACGAAATGTTTAGCTTTTTATTGAAATATGCTTCTTTTATGCTAAACGTATAAAAACTATTATGGCTTAATTGGAAAGGATTTATTTCTCCAGAATTTTTACTAAATGTCTCGTATAGTTCATTTTAGATGCTGCGGACTAACATAATAAAAAGCTGTTTAATGGGTAAAAAATTATTAATTTTAATTAAATACTATTGTTTGTTATATATTTTTTATTTTATTATTATTATTTTTTTAGTTCGATTTTTTCTCAAGTAAAAAACTCCAAACTTCTATTTTATTTACTAATACATAACTGTTTTATTTCAGCTTTTCAGGTATAGTTCAAAATAAATTATTAGCTTTTTTCGGTGAATTTTGCCTATTCATTCGATGTTCATTATAACGACTCCCCGCGTTTCGTCGATAAAAGCCTTAGAAATTCCCGCATGATTATAGCAAAATGGGGAGCAGCTCCGTCTAACTTGAAAATGGATATCTCCGGAATTTTCCGGTGCCAGTCCCGGAGTTTGTTCGAATCTGCACGTAAGCTTTCGCAGACATAAACTTGGAGTGTTTGTCTTTCACTTAAAGTATGACTTGTGTCTGCAACATGATTTGTTGCTTAGGTATAGCGATTTGAAACCGCAACATTCTTTTGGGGACACACTTTTTTAGCAAGTTTATCATACATCAACGAGAACAAAAAATTTAAATAATAACAATTAAACAGAGTTTGTAGCTTTGCGCTCAGGAAGCTATTAATAATAATGCTTATACAAAACATTGGACAAAATTTACGCTCTTTATAACAATATGTATGTTGTATGCTGTAGCTTAGCATTTGAGCATTAGACGAATTAACGTCGAAATTTTAAGCTACAACATTCATACTGTTATAACGCACCTACATTTTGTTAATAGACGTATATATATATATATATATATATATATATATATATATATACATACAGGTGGTTATCAAAATAATGAAATTATATATATATATATATATATATATATATATATATATATATATATATATATATATATATATATATATATATATATATATATATATACATACATATATATATATATATATATATATATATATATATATACATACATATATATATATATATATATATATATATATATATATATACATACATATATATATATATATATATATATATACATATACATATATATATATATATATATATATATATACATATACATATATATATATATATATATATATATACATATACATATATATATATATATATATACATATATATATATATATATATATATACATATATATATATATAGATATACATATATATATATATATATACATATATATATATATATATATATATATATATATATATATATATATATATATATATATATATATATACATATATATATATATATATATACATATATATATATATATATATATATATATACATATATATATACATATATATATATATACATATATATATATATATATATATATACATATATATATATATATATACATATATATATATATATATATATATACATATATATATATATATATATATATACATATACATATATATATATATATATACATATATATATATATATATATATATATATACATATATATATATATATATATATATATATACATATATATATATATATATATATATATACATATATATATATATATATATATATATATATATATATATATATATATATATATATATATATATATATATATATATATATATTCAAATGCAAGTGTGCATTTCTAAAGTAAAATACATGGTGTGAGGGTTCTTCAAAATCACCTTCATCATTTATTGCTCCAAAGTCTGCGTGGGGGTGCATGGCGATGTATTATTTTCCCTCGGCACTTTAAAAACCCCGCATTTATTAAATTATTTTTAAGACCGCATTTTTCTCCTGCCGGTTTGAGAGATGGATTTGTGAAACTGTCAAAGGTCTATTTTCTTAAATGGATTGCTGGGAGCCGCTCAGTCACGTGACTCGTTATCTAATGCGAAATTTGATGGATTGACGTGATAAGAAGAAATTTTTTTTTGTTTCAATATTCTTTACAGAGCATACATCTGCCTGTCAGGAGATGGGAAGCTATTTAATTTCCAAAGACAAGGGATTGTGGAATCAATGTTCAAGAAAATTGATCCATAAGAAGGAATGACAGATATCGGATGTTGGAGGTTTGGTAATATAAGAAATGGGTAACTTTGATGTAATTAATTTTTTTCGGTAGTTTTATTTTCTTTTGTTGGAAAGATCTCGAAATAGAAAGTAGGAATTCTCTGATGTTGTTCAGAGTCTAATTTCAGCCATTTACTTTTATGCGTGGTTCTAATGTTCTGTTGAACATTTAGTAATTTTTTTCAAAAAGAGCAAGAAAATATTAGGGTCATTTGATGTAAAAATTTGAATATTTCTTAGAATATGAAGCACATAGATTTAGCTCAGATTTTGAGTACGCTATATTTGTAACTTCTTGCCGAAAAGGGTTCAACATGCATCCGACTTTAAATAAACTTCTGATTAATTCATATTTATATCTGTGTCAGGAATTTTTCTTTTAATTTAGGGTAATGTAACGTTTTGTTTCTCTTTTGATTTTGTCAACACACACACACACAGACACACACACACACATATATATACATATGTATGTGTGTGTGTATGTATATATATATATATATATATATATATATATGTATATAAATATATATATCATGACCTTTTTTCCATACATTGTCTAAATAGTATTTGTCATTCTGTAAAATGCCTAGGTAATATATACAATGCCTAGGGAAAGTAAATAATAATTCTCATATTTCATACTTTGCCTAAAGAAGCCAGGCATTCTATAAAATGCCTAGGTATTCTATAGAATGTCGGCATTTCATTCATACGGCATTCATGAACCTGACGCCATATTCTCAGACTCCTGTCGCCGTTAAGTAGTCGGAATCGAGACTCATCACTCCATGCTACTCGTTTCCAGTCTTCTACACTCCAGTCTCTGTGCTCTGTTACCCAGGCAAGACGTGCACCCCGATGGCGAGTATAGAGCAATGGTACTCTCGTAGGCCGACGGCTCCAGAAACCCATACGGTGAAGCGAGCGTTGCACAGTCCGTTTACTGACTGTACGACTGGCACCGTCATTAAACTGGGTGGTAATTTAAGCTAATGTTTGGCTACATACAATACGCCTAAGCCCTCTCTCACCACGCACTGTCAAGGCTAATTGCCCTTTGCAGTTTGCCCGATCGCTAGTTTTTTTTCCACCATCCATGTATTCTTGGTATTCTCTTGACACTGTCGACCTTGAAAATCCTAGCTGTCTGACGATTTCGGAAATTGATTGGCCCATGCGTCGCGCACCTACGATTTGTCCGCGATCGAAGGCTTCTAAATCAGGCAGTTTACCCATACTGGCAATTCCAACAACTAATCCAGAACAACCACAGTACGCGCTATATATGCAGTTACCACAGCGCCCTCACTTGCGCATACATGATGCGCAGCGCTACACAATTTGCATAGGCTTTGCTATCCCAAATTCAGTGGTACTTCAGTGTATGCATATATATATATATATATATGGCCAAACCGAGGAAGACATAAATCCCATGTTAAACCATCAAAATGTTTATGGGGAAGTAATTCAATATATAAATGAAATTTGCATTCTGGATAAATATACCCTTCATTGAAAATTTCCGTATTCTTTAAAAATTTTCACTTTTAATTGGAAGAGATAAAAATACTCATTTACTCAAATGTATTCAATATAATTTGAATAAATGGGTTCTGAGGATAGTGCTTATATCCGCAGACACACAACAAACAAACAAGCAAATGGGATAACAGGTAAATGTAGATTTTTTCAACCTTTGGAGATTAATTGCAAACTGTGACACAAAATTCCGATAATTAACTCTTTCACGTCACAAAATTTTCCGTATATGTTTAACCTGTGATTCTGTAATCCTGCTTTTGACTTGTTTATATCGCAGTACACCATGGTAGTTTGAGATGAAACTTAGGAGATTAGTAATTTTGTTTCCATCGGAAAAAAAATTTTACAGTCGAACCCTGTTATAGCGAACCTGGTATATAACGGACGAAAATTTTGGAACCGCCATTTCCCTATTTGCGTAATTTAATTCGTATTGTGTCAGTTTAATGTAATCGATTTTAGTCGATTTAATACATTAATGATTATTTTTAATAATTTTATCATTTTTTATTGAATACGCATTGAAAGTAATGAGTTATACATTTTGTGAACTCTACAATTTTTCTTCACGTTTCGGATATAGCGAACCATCGGATAAAGCGAACAAAATGTTTGGTTCCATGAAGTTCGTTATAACGGGGTTCGACTGCACTTTTAATGCTGCCATTAAAATTTTCTAAAATATCACGTGGATATTTGATTTATTAACTTGTTACATGCTCTATTCCAAATGAAAGTTAAACGCTGAAGTTGCGTAATAAAATGGCAAAGATTGTGAGCTCATATATATAGGAAAACAAAAATGTTTGTGTCTTTACTTCAAACGCACGTCACAACTTATGCTAGTTTGAATAAACACGAAAAGTTCTTCCCCGGAATATTTTCCAAAACACTTTCCATAATTCAACGAAACTGAACCAACATTCGTGCTCAAAGTTTTGTGCATATATGAAGACTTTTTCTTTCAAAATAATGGCATGGAAGTTTAGACCTTTAGATTCTGTTTCATAATATACGAAAGATGAGAAAATATCCATCAATCTCACTGAGAGGTGCACTTTTCTAACTTTCTAAGAGGTTACAAAGTTAAGTTATTAAATTTCTTCTGTGGTGTGAAATTTTTTAGTTCAATATTGTTTTCGCTGAGCGTCATATTATTTAAGTATTTCTAAAGAAGTCATTTTGGTTTTGACATTTAAAAAGGGTAAAGAAGAAAGATGTATTTTTACATTTATAAAATAATGAAGTATTTTTTTTATACTAATATTACTTTTGTCCTAGATTTCGGAAACGACAAAAAGAGGCCTGTCAGTAGAATAGGAATTACGAGTTCATTTCAACCAATTACAAACATTTTGAAAATACGCATTTTTAAATGCTTCATTTAAACAAAAACGAAATACAGGGTGAAAAAGAAATGCTAATCAGGTTAAAAAAGATACCTGTTACAGGGTGTAAATCCTTTTTTCTTATACAAATATTACTTTTGGCCCAGGTTTCTTAAACGTAAAAACAGTCTATTCAGTAGCATAGGAATTACGAGTTTATCTCCAACAATTACAAACATTTTGAAAATACGCATTTTTAAAAGTTTAATTTAAATTATAAACGAAATACAGGGTAAAAACTAAATGCTAATCAGGTTAAAAAAGATACCTGTTACAGGGTGTAAATCCTTTTTTTATACTAATATTACTTTAGTCGTAGGCTTCTTAAACGGAAAAAGAGACTAATCAGTTGTATAAGAATTACGAGTTTATCCCCACCAATTACAAACATTTCTAAAATACTTATCTTTAAAAGTTTAAGGCGCAAACTGTGGGTCGCGACACACTGGGGGAGGGGGGGGGGCGTTAAAAAATTGGAGGGGTCGCGGATAGTTCGAAATATATTTATGTCTTATTAAATCAATTTGAAAAAAAATGCTCTAATTTTTTTAAAAGTGCATATTTTTAATTTTTATTTTATTACACTGCCGGCCACCCAAATTGCAACACCAAGAAAGACAAGAGATATCACAACAAAATTTATTTTGTAGATAACATATTGACCAAGTATCAAATGATTAAATTTATAGACTTCTGTGAAGTGCGGTTCCTGCCAAAATCAGTAGCCAGAGTAGCCGCCATTGTTGGAGATCACCGCTGCCACACGCCTCAGCATTCATTCAAAGAGACTTTGGATGAGTTCTTGGGGTACAGCAGACCAAGCAGCTTCCACACGTTGCCAAAGTTGATCTGCTGTGGCAGCTGGGGATGGAATCTGGGTCAATCGTAGAGCAACCATGGATCACATGTTTTCTATCTTTTAATCTGGAGAAGATCTGGAGAGAGAGGCATCCAGGGAAGCAATTCAATCTGGCGATTGACGAAGAACCGTTGGACAATGCGTGCCACGTGTGGTCGTGCATTATCCTGTTGAAATATGGCTGTGGGCAAGCCCTGAAGGTAGGGAAGGACAACTGGCTCCAACACCTCGGAGATGTAGCGCTGGCTGTTTAAAGTACCGGCAATGCGTACTAGAGGTATGCGAGAGTGATATCCAATACCGCCCCATACCATAATACCCGGTGCAGGACAAGTGTGGCGGTGCATAACGCAGCTGTTCAGCATCCTCTGTTCACAGTGTCTCCAGACTCGAATACGACCATCGTGGTGTTGCAGACAGAAGCGTGACTCGTCAGTAAAGACAATTTCATTCCATTCTGCCGTCCACATACTTCTGTCATCGCACCATTGGCAGCGGAGACGTCTGTGGTTCTGCGTCAAGGGTAGACAAAGCAATGGACGTCTTGCGGACAGACCACTCTGCTGTAAACCGCGTCGAATGGTACGCGCAGACACTGGATGATGCGTTACAGACTGCATGTGCTGTGCTATGGTTCGTGATGTGACTGAGCGATCCGTCACTGCCATGCGCACAATTTGCCTGTCATCACGTGAAGTGGTGCTCTGAGGTGGATGCGATCGAACACGCCGGTCCGTCGTACATTCCTGCATACAACGATCACATATCCGCATTACAGTTGTTTGGTTTCGTCCAACACGACTACCGATTTCCTTGAAGGATAATCCGCAATCTCGGTAGTCCACTATCCTTCCTCTGTCGATCTCGGATACTTGATCAAAAGATGATCGCTGTTTTCGACGAGGCATAATTGATTGTTTTTTTGAAAAACCACAAGAAAAACACAATTGCCGAATTTGAAATCGTCGAAATCTCCAAGCCTTAAATAGCGCTCTGAAGTGGCGCCACAGGCGCGCGTGATGTGCGTCTGCGCTGAAATTCTAATCATTTGCATATCTCACCTCCGCTAATGCATGTTGTAAATTTCATGTTATTTGCATGCTTCCTTCAGGGTGTTGCAATTACAGTGGCCAGCAGTGTATATGTTAAAAATGATATGACATTGTTAAATAAGGTGTCAAGCAATTTTTCTAAAAGCGAGAGCAGATGGTAAGCAATACATTATTTTATTGTTGTTATGTAAAAAAATATTTACCCAAAATGTACAGTATCACTTTTTCTATTATTTTTTTTAACACTTTCGTATTTTTTTTTTTTAAATTATGTTTCTACGAAAGAAAAAATTAATTCGGATTCGAGGGAATTTTTTATTTAAAGAAAGTGGGTCGAAAAAATTTTGTGCATCAGTGATGTATGCATCAATAAATTGACCTAAGATTTAACACTGACATGTTGAACTGACTTGATGTCCTAGAATATATAACTGACTACTTAACAAACAGTACGATATTTGCTGTATAACAAGGAATGACATGGGATTCAAAGACTTTCACATATTACTTTTTGTACTTCTATTCCCACAGTGACGAGTTATCTGATGAACCAGTTCAATTAGCAAAAAGTAAATATAGATTGTATTTCATTGTCGTCTACGACAAACAGGACTGTAGAACAATGACGAGAGTTACCAGGATCGAAATGTGGGTTTAGTGTAAAAAGATTTAAAAAGAAAATTTTGAGGTTGCTGCGATCGATCTAGATCTTAGCCCGGATTACCATCTCACTTAGCAACATGTGAATACAGATTCGATTTCATGGTTGTCTCTGGGAAACAGGCCTCTTTAAAAAGGACTAGAATTATAATGATCGCAACGTGGATATATGTAAGAGGATTTAACAGGACATTTTTCAGGTTGTTGCGATCTATCTAGAGCTTGGCCTGAATAACCATTTCAATCAGAAAAATATAAATACAGATTCAATTTCATTGTTGCCCCCCAGGAAACAAGCCTCTTGAAAAGAGACGAGAGTTATCAGGATCGGAACTAGTATTTATGAAATAGGATTTTTAACGAAATTCGGCACGCATGTCTATCAATCCTAATAAGAATAAACCTCTAATACAAGTCTCAGACCTAGGGACTGTTTATCAAGTGTATGGAAACGTGAACCAAAATGTCAGCTCATATAAGCATTAAGGCTGCTGTGTACTAACCCTATTGGATTCATTAACCTCAATATTAACCCATGAAGAATTTTTTTTTACTATTTTCAGCAACATAAATGCTGATAACACTAGCCAACAAAATTTAACTTTTTTTCTGTAACATTTAGGAAAACAGTTCATCTTTATGTTTTCAAGGATGCTGAACACTGAAATGATAATGAAAATGCAAGTTTAGCTCTCGTTTTTTAGTTATTGAAGCTTTTCAGAATTGCCTTTAAAATATTATACATGTATTTACCTTGTAGTTCTCCCTCGGAGGAAGGTAACTGATGGCGCAATCGCTTTGCCTGCCTTTTGTATTCTGTTGCTGGTGATTCACTGATGAGCGTCAAGCAGTAATCCGCTAACATTGATTCACTCCACTTTCCCTGGTATCTTTCTTCCATGTCCGAAATTTCTTGGTGGAAGCGTTCGCCATGCACGTCGCTAACAGCACCACAGCTTTCGGGGAAGAAGTCCAAGTGTGAATGTAAGAAGTGTAACTTTAAATACATGTTACACCCCAGTCTATCGTAGAATTGCAGAAGATTTTCCACAAGATCCTTATTATATAGTTTTCTGCCTTATGATCTCCAAGGAAGTTTTTGGACACTTGAACAAAAGAATCCCAGGCTAACTTCTCATCACCTTTGAGAATATTATTGCAATGTTCATCCTTAAACAGTTTGCGTATCTGTGGACCAACGAAATACCCCTCTCTTATTTTGGCTTCACTGACATGTGGAAATTTCGTAGACAAATACAAAAATGCTTCCCCAATCTTATCCATCGCTTTTACGAAGTTTTTCATAAGGCCCAGTTTTACATGAAGAGCAGGGAGTATAATTTTGCTTGAATCGAAGAGTGGTTCTTATGAAACATCGTGTGTTCCACGTTTAACTGATTGATGCACAGGCCAATCCTCCTGTCTGTAGTGACGTGCCATTGCACGGCTGTCCCATAAACGCAAAAAGCAACAGATTTAAGTATAATCTTCTTGCAGGCCAAGTAATACGGCAATGACTTTTAGATCCCCAGAAATTTACCACTTAAACTTGTCATAGTTTACTGTGCATAACAGTTGTTTCATGTTCTCATACGTTTCTTTCATGTAAGCTGTATAACCAAATGGAGCAGGTGGAAACACATTTGCATTACGCAGACGGACAGCTTTCAAACTAACTTTGATAAATCGATGAACAGTCTCCATTCGTCAATTTTGTAGTCAATTTTCATACCTGCCATGAGACCGTCTATGTTACTACAAAATACCAAATACTTTTCACTGTTGAAACACTGAAGGAAGGGAGTATGGCGGTCACGGAACGCAGTCACATTTACCGTCTGGTCAAGACAATTCCATTGCTGCAGTTTAGACGCCAACATTTCGGCTTTACCTTTAGGTAATTGCAGATCTCTTACCAGATCATCCAACTCACATTGTATGATTTTATGTTGCTGTGTATTTTTGTAAGGGGATAACGTCATGTTTTTTACCATCCACGGAATTTTGAAAGTAATATCGGGATGCCTCAAAGGAAATGCTTATCAATAACTGATACGAGCCCCCCCCCCCCCCCCATATATCAAAAACTAGAGCTAATCGGGGATTTTCATGGTCGTTTTTGTGATCAGCGCGGTTGATTTAGTACAGAACAACTCATTTTGCTCTTGTTACATTTTCACTGCTGGCTAGTGTAATTAAATAAAAATGGTATTTTCAAATAGCCGGATCTCTTCTGCTCTTTGCAACAGGATTCATTTTATAAATTTCGTCCACCAAAGGGATTTATGAGCATTTGAAACACAGTATACCAGATTTTCCCCCGAATAATTTGAATTTAAAAATATTATTTGCATAAAAAAAACGAAAATGGCATCAACGTGTAAAATTTCTTTCTCAATTACGGAATATTTTTTTTTTATCTTTAAATCCAAGTGGGCAACTTTTGGATAAATTTTCACCATAGATTGAAAAAACGGTGAGAGAAACAACTTTAAAGTATATCATAGGGTTAACATAGAATAATCAAAGAGTATGTCATATACTATTATACAATAGGGTTAGCAGTATGTGATATTTCTTAAACAAAGCTTAAAATTAGATAGGTAGCTTAATAAGCGTTAAAAATGCATTAGGAACTTAATTAACAAGAGATAATAATTATTAATTCATGAAACAATTAAATGTTTTTGTTTGGATATAATATAAGGAAATAATCAATAAATAATTAAAATGCCTAAACTTTCTTTCCAAACTCAGCATTTACGATTTTTTATAAAAGTATATACGGTAAAATCCTACGCATATAATATGAAAAAAAGACATCAGTCGTAGCATAAATTATTTACTGTTCTTTGAAAATAAAGCATAAAAAGTCATAAATTTCTGTATTTTCTTTCTTAGATGAAAGTATTAAGGTTGAATTCTCAGAGGGCACAAACTATTATAATTGGGGCGTAACAAAAGTTCGCTACGGAAGTAGATTATTCCTCCATTGTTTGTCTCTAGCTACTTGATGTTATTTGATTACATGTCATTTTCTATATTTTTTTTCCACTGTAAGCCTCGCAAAAAATACTTTAATAATAAATTCCATGCTAAACAAATATAAACATATTTTCTTTTACTTCTCTATTTAAAAGGTAGTCTCAAGTAAAAAATGAACTTGAACCTGACCATATACAATAACTCGCACGCGCTTAAAACACACACACACACACACACACACACACACATATATATATATATATATTTGTATGTGTGTGTGTGTGTGTGTAGAGAGAGAAAGAAAAAATGTAGAGAATAAAGTAATATTATGGATAAATATAGTACTTTATTAGAAAAAATATTTTCAATCAAGGAACGTCTATAAATGAGAAATATTTATGTTTTTATTAATGTATATGTATTTGTAATATTTTAAAAAGAATCAGAAATGTAATTTATATTTTTATATGTATATATAAGAGCATACTTAAATCTCTCTTCTATTTTAACTTAGCATTTTAAGTAAAGTATAAAACGCACCCTAGAGATATTTTGAAGCACTTATTCTCGCATTTAAGAACAGCATTGTTGTATTGCGCTGAAAATATATTATTTAAGTTTCATATCGTAAAATAAAAGATTTATTGAAAGTTTTCATGGCATATAATGCATGTCTAAGCGTATAACTTTATTCAAATGTGTTTTGAAAGTACTTTGCAAAGAGAATCTTTCCTATGTTACACTTAGTCTAAGTATATTTTGAATAAGTTATGACTTTGAACCCAAGTAATGCGAGTTTGGTTCTAAACGTAAACCTTGGAAAGCATATCTGGTATCACGATTTATAGTCAATATTTGGAACACAACCTGTTTTGATCTAAACTGCAAGAAACAAAACTTTGTGAAAGTAATGTTTTTTTGAAAATGGCTCCTTCTACACGTTTTTCTTGGTGATATTGCAGTTTTCTACTGAATATTTGTTCTTAGAATTTTATGAATAGCTCATGTAAAGTATAAACGCTACTATTTAAAAAATGAAGAAACTGAATTAATTACTTTTTACCATCTCCACTCTTTTTAAAAATTATTAATACGTTGTTTATTTTACTAGGTATGCATAATTAGATATTTGCAGAGATAATGCAGAGATGAAGTTTTGAATATAATACAAGAATTTAGTAATTTAGTACAGTAATAGAAAGCGTCCATTTTATCAGATACGTATAATTATATATTTGAAGAATTGCAGGGACATAGTTTTGTATATAATATAATAATTAAGCGAGGAATATAGTACTAGTGAGTATCCAATTTATCAAATACGTATAATTAGATATCTGAAGAACTGCAGAGTTGAAGTTTAGCATAATAATTTAAGAATTAAACGAGTAGTACAGTAATAGTGAAAGACATTTTTACGAGATACGTATAATTATATATTTGAAGAATTATAGAGATGCAGTTCTGGATATAATACAAGAATTTCGTAAGTAGTAAGTAGAAGTAAGTGCCTATTTCATCAGATACGTATAGTTGGATATTTGAAGCATTTTAGATTTAATAACATATAATATAAGAATAGTTGTACATATAATATAAGAATTAAGCGAGTAATACAATAAAAATAAGTGACCATTTTATAAGATGTGCATAATTAGCTAATTGAAAAACTGGAGATATATATAGATAATTACATATTTGATACATATATATATATATATATATATATATATATATATATATATATATATATATATATATATATATATATATAAACATCCTATATACAGGGTGTCCCATAAATACCGCCCAAACTCTGCACAGTCAGATTCCTCGTTTGGAGTACATAAAAATGCCCAAAGTACTGTACCTGTACAACCCATAGTTTTTGAGAAAAATACGAAAAACAAAGTACGACGTCACAACCGGGGCAAGGAAAAAACACTTTATTTGACACATCAACAGCAGTATTTGCAAATACTTATAAAGGCAGATGTAGGATGATGTTGGTTTTTTTTTCCTATGGGGCCATCTCAAGGAAATGTATCGAGACGTAGTGACTACAAAAATGGACTTTGTTGCTCGTCTGCATGCTGCTTGTGTTGCAACTTCAAATTTATGTTCTCCAGATGGCGCTGCAACGCACCCTCTCCCTATGTAGGAACTTTTGTTTTGGTAGAGCAGAGAGAATCGAGTAAGCGATAAGGGAGACTGGGATGAGCTATTGAGCTCCCCTTTTCGAATCCCAGAATATAAGGTTAATATAGAGAATCTTTGCTCACTTCTACCCAGACATGGGTGTATATAATTTGAAGTGGCACTCTATTTGAATTTGAAGCAAACACAGTTTATACATGAAACAATGTTTATTGAATTCGTTGCACATATAATTGGCTTTTACAGCAATAAGCATGCGTACTACTTGTACGGAATGTATAAACACAGCTTTCAAGAACAATATATTTTTATACTCACGAACAGTAAGTCAAACCAGCAGTACTGCCATGTAAACTTCTGGCCCGCTAAGCACTAGCGCAGGATAACACCTTTTCAACCTTAACAACCTCTCCTCCTTCATTAATGACGCTGCGTGGTATTTATACTAAGCGCGTATGCCGAAATTAGCATATCTAAAGCAGCTTCTTTAATTCACTCAAAAGTTCGATTCTTGTGAATCGAATCTTGTGTATACCTTACAATCTATTGTCCGCCTTTTGTGATGTCCGTAGCATAGAAAATAAATGTGATTTGTGGTGAGTGTGCTGCTTCATTTACAACCCCTGGATCAGACAGTAGAATTGCCACAGCTTGTACTTCGGTAGAAACCGCGTTGCTGCGACGTGTGCAGTCATCCATTCCACGGCGAGCTCAAGCCTGCCTGTATATTCACGGCGGCCACTTTGAACATCTGCCTTTATAAATATTTGCAAATACTGCTGTTAATGTGTCAAATAAAGTGTGTTTCCTCGCACCGGATGTGACGTCATACTTTGATTTTCGCATTTTTCTCGAAAACTATGGCGCGTACAGGTACAGTTCTTTGGGCATTTTTTAGGAATCTGGGTGTGCAGAGTTTGGGCGGTATTTATGGGACACCCTGTATAAATAGATATATAACTATCAAATGAAAATAAAGTCTAAAATTAAAAGAAAAATTTATTAACATTGTTACAGGTTTGTTTTACAATATTTTGTAACCAATTATCTTTATGAATATAAAATAATTATTTATATTTAGAAGTTCCAGCAGGAAAATGAAGTTTAATGAAAAATAATTTTCTTAAAGTCGAATTCCACGAAGAAAGAATTACACTTATTTGTAATCCAGTTATTATTTGTTAATGTACAATACATATCATTAATATAAGCTTTGAAAATCTAATTAAATGAGATATTGGTATCTCGATTAATTAGATTTTGAAAGCTTTATTAAAAATATATGTTTACATTACCAAACACTGTAATCATTTTTTTACTAGTAATATGCTAGTATCAATGTATATTTTCACACTAGTAAAATTGAATAACACCAGCATTGTTGAATTAAGCTAATATCAAAATATATATTGAAAATTGCATTTAAATATCTTATAAACCTACTTAAACTTGTGTTTTTATGTCATGACCTTAAGTGTCAAAACAGGATGCAAAACCATATTTTCCTTTCCCAACCCTTAAAATTAGGTACACAACAATATATTCGAAATTCAGCCAGAATATTCTCAACTGATTTTTAACATAAAATATCACTAAAGACAGCATACAGATAAAATAAATTCTTCAATAAATGTCAGATTTTATCGATACTATTATTTCTTTACAAGAAGAAAAACCCCAACTTCTTCATATGAGATCCTCCTCTATGTTCAGTATCAAAGATCCTATCACGTTTTTCGCATTCAGAATCTGATGTAAACAAAATCTGAGCTGAATATTTTATACAATTCAAATCTCAAGCACACTTCTTGAAACACAACGAAGAAAAAAGCACTCATCAATCCTTTATGAAGCCCCGCTGACGTTTCTTATGTCTGTTTAACTTATACAAGTGAAAGACATTCAGTTTTGGGAGGAATAAAAGATACTTTGTATTTCCTTATAATGTGAAAAGGTCTAGAGATTTAGAATTTTCTGGAATGTTCAGTGTTTTTTGAAGTACCAGCGAATACGTCGTTCCCTATGTAGTTTGAAAGAATGTTTTGATATTAAATGAAGCAATCAATTTTAAAATAAGACAGGGATTTAAATGAAATAAAAGTTTCAGTATATCTCTGTTATATAGCATCTTATAACCCATATTAGAACATCATAATGTTTAACAAAAATTTATTTATTATGATTAATATTTATAGAAAGTTCCATCTCTAGTTTAAATGACAACAGTGATGTTTTGAGATTTGAAGTTCATAAGTGTCTAGCAGGTTTCCATATGTATTTCAAGGCAGAGACTAGAAGAAAGCAAAGGCATTCATGGAGTTCATATTCTTCTTTCCAATATATCCCTCAGAGGTTTTGGTGTTTTGAAATCAAGACTGAGCTGGTAATTTCATAAATGCCACTATACTAACAAAAAATATTTCCATACGTCTCGAGCAGTGTTGCAAAGAGTGTGGTTGCTTCGACGGAGTTAGTAATTTTTTTAACACATTTACTGGTAGGTCTTAATTGTCCCTAACACTTAAAAGATATACTTTAAAGTTAGAGAGTTTTGGCTTAACAACCAACGGACTTAGCCACATACAATTAAAGCAAAACCATGCGGAATCGAACCTATCGGTTAGAACAACGATGTCGGATATAACCAATATAAATCGTTCAAACAGTTGTTAATTCGAAATGACTACGCCGTCCTGGACGGTTAGTCCATACGGCAAGTGTCAAACTGAAGACTAGCGCTGCGTAACTTACCAATTCCTGAAAACTCACAGAAGGTTAATTCTCCCTGTTGTGTGATGTTTCATATGGGCCTGGGTGCCGGACAGACAGTACAGATCTGACGACCCATTGCGGCAACCCCGAACCCTTCAAACAGTTGTTAAATCCAGACAGTCAGTTTGGTAAAACGAAATCAGAAACTATTTGCTACAAAGAACAACCTTTCAATACCCTGTATCGCCAAACAGGCAGAGGAAACTCAAATTCACATGACTCATGACATTAATGTGGCTTGCAAGCACTAGCTGTGCCACAATAATTTAGAATGCGCTACACATGAATAAATAATTAAGGTTCTCAACCACCAAAATAATTTCTTACTTCCTACATAAACCTTTCTTTAGCCTATTTCCAAAGGCATCTGCTAGAGTGCTAGATGATAAAACTTTTTTCGTTGAAGAATACTTTCTGTAGATCTGGAATGCAATGACTCCGCCTACCTAATCAGAAAACTACTATAACTCAAGTTATAAAAGTTTACTCAAAAGGAAAAGAAGAGAAGAAAATTATCTCGAAGCACCAGTACCACACAAAGAAGTTGCCAGTACACTAATCTACTAGAAGACATGCTTAGTTGCACCGAAGATGAATGGATACGGTAGATGCAGAATTTCATGACATCGGCCAACATGGAAATATAGTAGGTAGGTGGAAATATAGTAGAGAAGGTAGAGAACAATAAAAGGTATCCTTGAACCAGCACCCCATGGAAAGTCTGCCAAAGTGCTAGATGGAATTCGTTTTAAGGAATGCGAATATTTCCTACTGAGGAAGAGTGGCCTCTACTATCGACTCTAGCCCAAGGATTAATTCAGTTCCCGGGTATCAATAGTTGTCATTTAGATGAATGTGACGACTATAAAAATATATTACACTATCAGTGGCACACACAGAAATTGCTAGTACCATAGTTCAATAAATGACATAATTGTTGCATCCAAGACGAATAATTCCTCTAGAGGTAGACTTTGTAGTATCAGCTGCAAAGTCTGTCAACCCCATCGTCCCTATAGCTCAAGAGGAAAAATATATCCCCTGTCTTTAACAAGAGTAAAAAAAATGGCAGTAAAACTTATCAGTAAAAAATGCTAGTAAAATATATATTATATACATATATATATATATATATATATATATATATATATATATATATATGGATATATATATATATATATATATATATATGTATGTATGTATGTATGTATGTGTGTGTGTGTGTGTGGGGGGGATAATATTACTAACAACCTATAATCACCATTCTAAACTTTATCTCTGTTCTGGTAACCCCTTTTTCTACTCTTTGGTGAAAACGCCTCGCCTTTCCACACACTAACTTCCTCAGCAAATTCTGGCAACATCTCTTAGCTAATTGTATTTTGGCGCTTTTACGATAGACGCGGGTTGGCTTCGATGCGAGTAACATGTTGCTGTTTTCATGGAACTTCAGTTGTTCTTATGATTTGGAATTGCATTTAATTTCGGCCTCGATTGTGTTTCTTCAAAAGATGACCATTCGTCTGCTAGAATACAGACGTCGTTTTTTTTGAAGACCGAATGTTTTCTACAGACTTCTACGACGTTGTCATCATTGATGTTGCCTATGGACAAAAAGAATTTTCAAATAAAAATTAAGATGAGAAAAATTGTTTGAAACACCAGTATCGCATACAAAACCCATCAAAACTATAGAAGGTATACTTTTTTTCTTTAAAAAATATGTAAATGAAACACAAGCCAATTCCATCTGGTGATTTAACAACTTGCTTGACCATCATAGTTCACAAAATTGCATCAAAACTTGCTATTAAGATTTTCCAGTCCATGAGGTGGGTAGCAAAAGGTCTGTAGTATATTCGTCATAAATCCTACTGTAATATTATTGTGCCAAATATTTTGCTCCAAATCCTGAGTTAACTTATCGCTATTTTTACTTTACCGGTTGTTAAAAGGTATATTCCTTAAATTGCGTACCATTATTACTCAACCACAATAAATCAATATCCCTATTTTAGAAAAAAAATGAACAAATTAACCTGATAGAAAAAAATGATGTTTAAAATAAAATATTAATAATATTTGAATTCTTTTAATAGTCACAACTTCAAAATAGTTATAAAGGTGAAAGAAAATATTAACGATCCATGTAAAAATGTCAAAAGAGGATTTCCTATAGATTCTTTGAATAAAGTTTTTCCAGGAAGAAATGCATATATTTCGGAACTTTTTCCACGTATCATGTCCTTATTTTACAGAAGAAAGTAGTGCTGTTTCAAGGAAGTTTCCAATGTTTCTTTTTATAAAAGCAAATGTGTCTTTTTTTATTCATGTAAACAGAAAATGTCTGAGAGTCCATAAAAAAGAAAGGAATATTTTTTTATTGATGGTTTCTGTATTGTGTGCGTGAGGGATATTTTTTCCATGGTTTGATATATGCTGTTTATGTAGGTATATTCTACATAATGTAAATGCAAAAATATTAATATTCAATCCAATAAAATCTTCTTTTGATATTACTATAAACCCGAAATATATATAAAAACTGTTTTGCAGTTTTAAAGACATAATAAAATACTCTCTAGAGAGTAGATTAAATTTTTCAGCTGTGTTATTTATTACATACAGTAAATGCTGATATCTTGTTTCAGTTATTAATTGGAATCTTTTATTTAGAGAACAGAAAATCGTAATAAGTTAAAAAAAATAGATTTGCTCTGGCGACATGCCTTTATCGAAACTATGCTCTGTTTAAAACCTTTAGCTTACGGGGCCCATTACGAAGAAATTTATGTATATGTATATATGTGTGTGTGTGTATTAAATGCAATTCCAAATCATAAGAACAACTGAAGTTTATTCCATGAAAAAAGGAACATGTTACTCGCATCGAAGCCAACCCGCGTCTATCGTAAAAGCGCCAAAATACAATTAGATCAGAGATGTTGCCAGAATTGGCGGAGGAAGTTAGTGTGTGGAAAGGCGAGGCGTTTTCGCCAAAGAGTAGAAAAAGGGGTTACCAGAACAGAGATAAAGTTCAGAATGGGCGATTATAGGTTGTTAGTAATATTATCACACACACACACACATATATATATATATATATATATATATATATATATATATATATATATATATATATATATATATATATATATATATATATATATATATATATATATATATATATATATATATATAAATTCATTCTTGGGCCCGTATTCTTGGGATACATGCTATCCCACCCCGTAAGGAAAAGTTTAAGTAAGTAGTTAAAGGTTCTAGCATAGACAAAAATATTTTCTCTGCTTTTATGTCTATAGACAGCAAATGTCAAGTTACTTTTAGATATATATATATATATATAGTATGCTTATAACCACGACCTATCATAGCCTAAGGACAAAAACACATTTAAGGGGAGTCCGGGACACATTCTGAAATTTCTTTTATTTATTGAGTTAAAATTCTGAATTTTTTTGTGATGGTTAACCATATAATTTTTAAACAAAATCGCATCATAAAACTTCTCCAAAAGTTTAAAAAATTTTAAATTTTTAAATTTTTAATAAAACTGGGGTCATTTAAAATCGTTATAACTCGAAATATTATTTGTCGAATTTCAAAATTATTTCATTTAATTAAACAGAAATATTTAAGTTTTAATTTTGATTCACCATTTTTTTTAAATATTAATTTTTAAAAATGTTAAAAATATTTAGATTAAAAATTACGAAAAAAAAATGATGCAACATATTTTTAAAAAATAATATTTTCATAGGTAAATATTTTTTTCAAATTTGCTGAATCAAAATTAAAGTAAAATAGTTGAAAAAGACATGTTATAAGTTTCAACCATTTATCTTTAACGGTTCTTGACTTATAACAATTTAACGACGAGAAATGCGGAAAAAACCTATATGCATAAAAACGCACTTACAGGTTTAAACAACGATGGGCTACTATTAGAATGTTGCAAAAAAAATAATAATTTCTCCTGTTCTAATTAAGATATAAACATTATTTAAACATCATTTTAAGCAAAAAAGAACACAAAAATTTTTAATGCAATAATTTCTTTTCAAAAATTCGAACAATTTTGTGTGCTGGACCTCCTTAAGATAAAAGGTCCTCCTGTTAACAGGAGGAGAAAAGTTCGAAACACCAGTATCACATACAAAATCCATCAAAGCTATAGAAGATATACTTTATTTCTATAAATAATTTGTAAATGAATTACAAGCCAGTTGTATCTGATGACTTGATATCATTAATGGACGTTTTTTGTTCCCAAAATTGCATTCAAACTTGCGCAAAAGTGTAGCAAAGATCTGAAATACATTACTTCGATCAGAAACCCTACTTATTTATTTTTTGTGCCTAACATTTCGCTCCAAAACATGGATTAATTTTCTCAGCTACTATTTATACTTTATAGGATGTTAAAACGTATATTTCCTAAATTGCGTACCATTAGATATTATTACATTTTGGATATTGCTATAAAACCGAAACACATGAAAAAATTGTTTCGCTGTTTTAAAGAGATAATAAAATACTCTAGAGTAGATTAAATTTCTTCCCTTTGTTATTTATTACAGGAAAAATATCTTGTTTCAGTTATTGATTGAAATCTTTATTTTTAAAGAATAGAAAATCGTATTAAGTTTAAAAAAATGGAATAGGTTTTTTGGCAGCATGCCTTTGTTGAAAATATTGCTCTGTTTAAGTAAGTGGTAAAATGTTCAAGCAGAGATAAAACAATTTTCGCTGTCTTTTATGTCTACAGACAGTAAATGTAAAGTTACTTATAGAATCCTTACTTTAAAATATTGTGTTGTAAAATATAATATTTTAAGGAAATTTTAACAATTTTCAGTTGTAGATAACTTAAATTATATATAACAAAATATTGTTTCGTAATCGTTGAGCTATGGAAGTGAATTTTTATAATTGGAAAATACTTTACTATTTCAGAAAACAGACAAAATATTCGGATATACAAAAATTTAGTATTGCCATTTTATTCTCCAGTAATAGCCAATCTAGAGTCGTAATACTATCATTTGATTAATATAGTGTATTTGAAATTCTTTTAAAGGAAACTGATTGTGTTCGTATTTATCAGTGATAAAAAAATCATGGATAAAAGGAATGAATTTCTCTAATTAAATTTTTAGGGAAAGTAAATTCAAAAATCAGAAATTGCATTAATGATTTTGCAATAATATTGAAATATAGTTTTAAAAAAATGTTATTGAGCTAAATGATATTTATGTCGAAAATAATTTATAATTTAAAAAGTGATTAACTATTTTGATTCGGACATTTATTTTCATTTTTTCTTTTGTATATAAAGTAAACTCGAATTTCTTATTACGGTCAATCCAGTAAAATATGGTTTATAAAACGTTACACAGGGGACGTACGTATTATAAAGAATTGCTATTGAAAAAGTTTTCATAAAAAATTTTCTTTTAAAATATTCCTGCTTGCAGAAAATTAATTTCACTATTTGTTTTTCTACCAGCCGATTGATACAATCACAACTAAGACAGTTTATTGAAATAGTGCTTTTTACATTGTTTTAAAACTAAACTGTGCTTGGAATTTATTTTTATGACGGAAAAAATTTAATCATAAGTATTTCACAATCAAATACATGATAATATGTAATAAATTTATCTGGACAAAAGGGACGCATATGGACACAGGGGACGTACATACCGGGGGGGGGAAAGTCCGTAGAAACTTTAAAGATTCATAAAAACCGGAAAAAATAACCAAAATTTCAAAAAAAAATGTTAGCAGGGTTAGCATCGCTAGGTCACGGGAATTTTTTTAAGACAGGAAAAAACATAACTAAAAAAACAGCCGACAGGTCACGCTGACGTACACAAGTCAAAGGGGTGTATCATCCCGGGTCTATCTATCTGGTCCATCAATCTGTTGGAACTGAAAAATGCGATCCACCGAGAGGTGTCATGTATATATTCGGACCTGATGCACTCTGCCGTTGCTGGATTTGTGACTCACCTGTAATGTATTATCCCTTATGGTGGGGGTCATGTGGAACACCTACCGCTGTAATAAACAATTTAGAAGCATTCTTTTCATCATTTGCGTATCTTTTTCTGACTTGTTTACGCCAGCGCCACCTGTCACCTGTTTTTTAGTTATTTTTTTACCTATCTTAAAAAAATTCCCGTGACCTAGCGATGCTAACCCTCCAAGCATTTTTTTGGGGGGCAGGGTTAATTTTCCGGATTTTATGAATTTTTCTACGGTCTTTTTGCCCCCCCCCGGTATTATAAAGAATTGCTACTAGAAAAGCTTTCATCAAAAATTTTCTTTTGAAATATTCCTGCCTGCAGAAAATTAATTTCACTATTTGTT
Organism: Dolomedes plantarius; assembly: GCA_907164885.2. Taxonomy (NCBI): domain Eukaryota; kingdom Metazoa; phylum Arthropoda; class Arachnida; order Araneae; family Dolomedidae; genus Dolomedes; species Dolomedes plantarius. The sequence goes on along the minus strand of OU015490.1, from coordinate 197,194,028 downwards.
TTTCTACCGGCCGATTGATACAATAATAACTGAGGCATTTCATTGAAATTGTACATTTTGCATTGTTTTAAAAGTAAAATGTGCTTGTATTTCTTTTTTGATGGAAACAAATTTAAAATCATAGATATTTAAATGCATGCTACAATGTAATAAATTTATCTGAAATTTACTTAGCTTGTAGTGAATAAAAATTGTTGTTAAAGATTCATTCTTTTATAAAAAGAACACATTTAAGAAAATGAAATTAATATTGCATTCGTTTGAAGAGAGTTAAAGCAATTGCTACTTTGTATCCATCTTTGAAAAGTTACATATCTTTACATAAGATAAAAAATATCTAATTAAGAAAAATAAATTGTGTACTAAAAAACTGATTAAGTAACAGAGCAATATTATTGCTCGAAAATCTCATTAGACTCGTTTATCAAAAATGAAATAGAAATAATTGAAAAAACTAGTTTCAGTCACTAATTTATACCTACTACGTATCAAAAATTTTTGCTTACACCATTGTCACCTCAAGAACACTTTTAGAAAATGAAATTAATATAGTATTTGTTTGAACACGGTTAATTAAGGGATCATACGACTGTCAGAAGTCGAAAAAGTATAAAAATTGTGTCACTTTCAACATTCTATATCTTGAAAAGTATAAGATTTAAAATTATAATTTTTTTGTGTTAATAGAACAGTGTTTGATTTATGAACATGTACCTGTTTCTTGTTTGATAGTTAAAAATAATTTGTGTTAGATACTCATAAATAATAAGCAGTTTGCTTTGGATAAGAGTGAAATCAAAGCTGACGCACATAATTACTCCAAAAAAAATGAGTTTAAGACAAATTTTCTGCTTTTAACATATACTGCAGAAACTAACATTTAATTCGAACATAAATTGGTATATATTTAAGGTGTATTTCTATTTTTACTATGATAATGAAAATAATGCATTTTTTTCTTAATAAATTAAATTTTATCTATGCATGAAAAATACATTCTCTAGAGATCTGTAAACATATTTAGGTTCAGTTTCAAGGAAATGATAATATGTACCATTTGGGAAAATTTCATTCGAAAATATGAAATAGCTCTAGAGATAACAAGTACGTTATGTTAAAAAAAACACATTTTGAGATAAATCCCTTTGAAGTATTGTCCTTTAAATCTGTTTACAGTAAACATCTGACAAGTTTTTATTCATAACTTTCGTAATTATGAGAATTATTTCAAGAGGATTGTCTTAAAATACTCAGAAAAGGTTAGTCTTTCATGTGCGTTTTTTTTTTCAAAAAATCGATTTTATTTTTGACGGTTTAACAGTCGTATGACCCCGTGTTCGTTCATTTTTGAACCGCAGAGTTGGAATTTCAAATTCATTCATTTTTGAAAAAATAATATGTTCCTACATTTCTACAAAAGATAAAGAGGTTTGGCTGCAATGTCCTCCAAGTTCTCAAATTTACCTCTGGAGGTGAGGGGTCAAGAAAAACGGTCTCGTCACTTTTCTCGATTCTAAATTACAGTACAGGCTTGTAGTGGGTAGTTCTAGCCACCTATAAGGTTCCCCCCTTAAATGAATGGCCAGGAATTTCATGTTGTATGTACAGGCGAATGTCTAGCGACAAGTGCCCCCCGAGTTCGGGGAAAAAAGATAAAGAAAATATTTATAAAAAAAAATTATAAAAAGAAATGATAAAGCAAAACAGAACAATGTTATTGCTCGTAAATCTTGTTAAAAGCATTAATTCAAAATTCAAATAGAAATATCGTAGAAAGCTTAGTTGAGTTACAAATTTATATATTTAACGTATGGAAAATTGTGCTTGAAAAAAATCCTTAAATGTCATTTCAACGACGGATTAAAGTGATTCCCATCAAAATTAAATTGATTACAAAAAATCAAATTTTTACAAAAAAAATTAATGATGTAAAAGACAACAATTGTATTGCTCGAAAATCTCGACATACACATTTATACAAATGTCAGATAGAAATGTTTTAGATAGCTGGTTGAGTAACAGATTTATGTCTTCTACATATAGAGCATTTTGCTTGCCTCGTTCAATGAAGCTATGTTGAGTTACAAATTTATATGTTACTCTCTTTGACGTATCGAACATTTTGCGTACATCACTGATTGTCATCTCAAAGATTCAATGAGTGATTAACAACAAAATTCAGTGACATTAAAAATTTATAACTCTTCTCTTTCACATTAGATATTTTTCCAGATTTAAAAATATAGGCTCACGCAGGAAAATCAAATGACCATATGAGTAAGAATTCAGATAAACTATGAAGTATCATTTATTTAAAAAATTAATTGTATCATATATGTTTAGATTGTGTGTTTCTAGAAGTTTCCTTTTAAAAATAATACTATACCCCCAACTTTGCAATTCGCAAAATACTTTAATACTTTAAAATGCAGTTAAAAGTCATACGTTATTAATTTGAAAGACATTATTAATTATTAACGTAACTACTTAAAATCTTTATTCCTTTAAAAAAAATCTTCAAGCAATGTTACATTCCAACATTGTACTTTGTATCCCCCCCACACACATATATATATATATATATATATATATATATATATATATATATATATATATATATATATATATATGTAATGAAATAAGATCAAATTACAGAAATATTAGAAAAAGAAATTTATTTCCGAGTGGCTAAACAGACGTCTTATCTAATGGAAAGCCAACACCCGAGTGATTCCCGGGGTTTGCGTATAGAGGTATCTGCGGTTGAAGAATTTGCTGATCAAAGATGTTTCTTGCAAGCTGCATCATTTGTGCAGGACGATTGCCTTATTTGGGCATAGAAAAGTGTGGCTTGCACAGGGATTGCTGACGCTATGAAAAGTATTCCTGGGTTCTTGAAAACAGAATTTGGTAATGCCATCTTAAGCATGGGAAGGGAAGAAATTTTACAGGGGATCAACTTAAATTTTATATCTTTCATATATATATAAACATCTGTAACAATTTATTTCCTTATTTGTTAGTTCATTTCATTGAGTGTCAATACTCAATATGACAGATACAATAGAAAGTTCTGCGTTTGATCGATGATACAAAATAAGAAAAAAGCATTTTTCCTTTTTTCCTTTAAAAAGTTATTGAGTTGAGGCATCGCTGATTCTCATATGATCAAATTTCAATCATAATTAAATTTTTTTTCTTTCCTTTCCGTAAACTAAATAGCAAATTTCGCAACGTAATTCGACAACGATTGAAAAATCCAATAAGGTAATAAATTTTTGTTTGCCTTCTAAATAAAGGCAAAAACGCATTGTTGATACCGAACTGAAGCTAGGAACCCCCGCAAAAAAAATGAGAATAAGATAGTGTATCACGCGAGATACGACTTCAATATGCGCCACTGTACAGATCTCAGCTTGGAGTAAAAATCCAATACAGGCCGGAGCAAAGTCTTGTAATTGAATTCTTATCGCTCCAATAAGAAAGCTATTAAATGCAAGGGGAGAGGAAATGACAGCTTTTACAAAGGACTCGCGACCCTCTTAAAAGCTTTCGCAGTGGAGGGTAAGAGAAAAAACCTTCTTATAATACGAGGTTCATAGAGATACATAGGGAGATATTGCGAAAGTCTGAGGAGCGGTTGAAAGCTTCTGTTAAAACATTTTCTATTTAGATTGAATAATAAAAAAAAAGATTCTGACATCGGAATTTACACATTTTATATTAAATTCTGTCCTGTATTTGATTTTGGTTTTATAAATTCTAGTTTGGAAATGACTCATAGTTTGCATTCGGACAAAGTACGAATGAATATTATTTTTGAGTTGATTTTTCTGCTAATTCGGCAAAAGCGAAAAGAATGGAGCTTATTGTTAAAGAACTTCTCTAAAATTAAGTCTCTAAGATTTTACTGCATGAGATGTGTACGAAAATTCGCATTTTAATGCTAAGATTCGAGTACTTACAATTCGATGTACACCAGATTAATTTCCGAATAGATCTCATATTACTCTTTTAGAATTGCAATTCCCTGTCGAATCTTATAGTGATAATATTGCTTTAAAATATAGAGAAAATAACTGAATACATTAGAGGAAACGTGGTGAATCTCAAAATATTCGAATGAAGGGAAATATACAAAGCTTTGGAAACTTAGCACGTTTATTACGTAGTTTATGAATCACAAATTCTTAACCTTCCCAGATTCCTGTCATTAAAGTCAAAATATACTTGACACTAAAATAAAAAAATTCGTTATTATCTATTTTACCTTGTAAAAAGGGTGGAAAGATATCAATTCAAAGTTAAAATCAAATTTTGTTTAATTTTTCAATAATTGTTTACAAACTTGCCTTCTAAAAGTGAACACCATGGTATCGAATACATAGTATATATATATATATATATATATATATATATATATATATATATATCCTATTTTGTGACTTTATCACTTTTCCTATTAAAGTTAAAGAGATGCATTTTAGACACTTTTCTTGATATTTGCCGTGTGGATAAGAAAATATATATCTGAAAATAAAAGTTCAAAAATGATCAGTAAAAACAAGTAGGTTTAAGGTGTCCTTAGAGAGGAAGATGAAAAACTATATAAAGTTTTATTTTTGCAGTCTCTACAAAAGTCAAATTAGGATAAACTACGTAGGGGCGTAGATAAACAAGTGTCTCACGCCCCTATTAGAATGCAACTGCAGTTTCATGCATCTGCAGTAGACTATAAACATCAAGTTTATTTTAGTGTGATAATATTATATAAACAAGTAGAAATGTTTCAAGATAAAATAATAAAGAAGTGTCTCATTAGCAATTAAAATGAACATTTAAAAAATTGAAATTTAGTAAAATATACAATTTATTATTGTGGATATAAATAAAATATTGTCATTGACATTTGGAAAGAGAAGGTGACAACAGATTTTTTCTAGATGCTTAAAATAATAGAAATACCAAATTCTAAAGTTAAGCAATTCACGATTATAAGTTAACTTTATACTTTTGTATATTGTAAGCTTTTAAGGATATATATTTAATAGAAATTGAAATTTAATATGCATTATTTACAAACTATCTGCATGAACCACCACAAAACAAATTTTATACAGGGATAACATCCGAAAATGCTTTGCACTTTTCGAAGGTACCTCATAAAATCACAACACAAGTTTTTAATCAAAAATAGAAAGCACAGCATAAGAGGAAGTAATAAAGGAAGTAATAACAAGAACGGTCTTCTGTAAACACTAAGAGACGTGCGGCCATGGGTCAGATTAATCTACGAGCTACAAATGAATATAAACGCCTCTTATTTAATAAGCTGTAGTTTTTCTTTACTGCAATGAGAGTAAAGTAACTATGAAGTTTGATATGATTTCATAATCGGGATTGTCGAATCCATCTTTGATATTACGTAACAAATACCAAAATTCTGGAATGGTTATGTAAAAGGTAGATATATCACGATTCAATCGAAGCGATCTCCACTTGCTTCATTTTAGATTCAAACACATACTAATGTGGGCTAGAGGTAACCTAGTGGTAGCGCGTCGGCTTTCGGTGTTGAAGGTGCTTGGATGGAACACCGATAAGTGCCATTAAATACCTCCGTGTCTAGACCGGATATAGACACGTTAAATCCGTACACCAGGATGTCCCTCTACTAGGTCAAAGCTGGTGAGAGAGCTACGATCCCCCAGATGCCGTCCCTGGGGATGCTCTAGCGAAATTGAGGCGACACCTGGCTAAATCGGACTCCGACCCTTGTGGTGCCATTATCAACAGGAGCATCCCCTCTTATCCCTGTAACCTATATGGACCTAGTCTTGAATAAAAAATCTGGCCAAGTGTCATTAGAAACATCAACAACAACATACCAATGTCATTATAAGCTGTATTTTTCATTAAACTGTCTTATTATAATTAAATCATACCTTTTATAAGAAACAAACATTAATTTTTTGCTAAATTTTTAATTTACAAGGGGAAAACCCAGATTTTGAGGTATTTTTGAAAAACAAACTCAAAAAACCCATATGTTGATTGGAAAACCCAGATTAGGGTTTAAGAACCCATATCTGGAATCCCCGTTTGGCTAGAATTTGAAGCAAAGTTACTGGTGGGATTTTAAAAACTCGGCTCTCTTCTATCCTATGGGATTAAGAATGCATGTGACGTCCGATAATAGATAATATAGGGAATACTGAAGGTCAGTCAGGTTTAAAATAAATCACTTACTATGTTGGAACTCCAGGGTGTAAATGAAATAGAATGAAAGTTTGTTCACATCGCACAAAGGAATTGCATTATATAAGTCTTAGTAACAATCTTTCAAATCATGAGCTATCAATATATTTCTTTTAAGCATTTCATACCTTTTATAAGAAACAAACATTAGTTTTTTGCTAAATTTTTTAATTTACAGGTATTAGCTTATATTTAACATTCTTACAAAATAAAAAAAATATATATATATATGAACATTTTACACCATGGTTTTGCCTCCTTAGTCCTGAAATAAGGCACAGTTTTAATTTCAGTATATATCGCGAATGTGAAACCTGATTTCATTACAAGTCTTTTCTATGTGACGCATCTTCATCATATACCTCTCAAATTATATCATGAATGTTTTGATAGTTCAAAATGTAATATTAATTTTGAAATACTTGATGTATGATATAATATTTTTTACTATTTGAAAGACAATTATTTGCATTTTATCAATACTTACACAGAAATACTGCGAAGCACTTTTTTATTGTGTTGGATTCATCCATGTATCGTTTCTTTATTCATTTAAAGCCATTGTATATGAGTAAACTACAGAGAACATATCCTGACAACTCTGTGCAAAGACATATGCAGCGTAGGTGGAAGGCATAGATTTACGCTTTTAATCTAGGCTCCTCCATCGAATTGTTGGCAAATATGCTGGATGGAAAAGGAAACAGAAAGATAGGGAACAGAAAGATAGAGTTTCACCAATTTTTTACAACTGTAATCATCTGAAGGAACCAATGTCTTCCAACGTCTACGACAACTGTGCATGCTAGATGTTCCAATATTTTTACAAGTGACACTTATCACGGGGTATTTCACACGACTTAATTGTCATCCATCTATCTAAATTTAGCATCACAAACCTGGAAATTCTTTCTTTTTTTGAATTCGCTTTAATTTCAGATTTAAGGAGGTTTTAATCTCACTTGCATGCTCGAGTTGGTTACCTTCGCATTAGGAAAAAATTTTCCTAGTACAGATTCCACGCAGTTTAATCAAATGCAAGCTAGCAGCATTCTTGCATGTCATTTGCAAATGTATCGGCTATGACCATGCTAAGAAATTCGTAATAAAGGATACATTTTGGTCTATAGCCAGTTGGTTCGCTACAAACCGATATCTTTGAGTAAGTAACGCCTCTATCTAGACTGGCATTTATATAAATCATTCTATTTACAAACAGTCAGATGTATCTGCCACAAAGTGGGAAATATCTGCCTACTTTCGATGTGGGGCTAGATTGACTACGATTTCCTATACTTCAGTAAAAACTATCAAAACATTCCAGTCTTGGATTTTTTTTTTTCCGAATAAAGCAAACTTGTTTATTTTGCGAGTTCTGGGAACGATGAATAAAGACAGCACTTTAAGATACTTAGCTTGAGGATACTCCAATGGAGCGAGATGCCAATTATTAAATATGCTAATAAAAGAAATGCACGAGGAATATTGAGTCAATAAGGGATACATTTTGGTCTATAGCCAGTTGGTTCGCTACAAACGGATATCTTTGAGTAAGTAACGCCTCTATCTAGACTGGCATTTATATAAATCATTCTATTTACAAACAATCAAATGTATTTGCCACAAAGCGGGAAATGCCTGCCTACGTTCGATGTGGGGCTAGATTGACTGCGATTTCTTATACTTCAGTAAAAATTATCAAAACATTCCACTCTTGGATTCTTTTTCCGAATAAAGCAAACTTGTTGATTTTTCGAGTTTTGGGAACCATGAATAAAGACAACACTTTAAGATACTTAGCTTGAGGATACTCCAATGGAGCGAGATGCCAATTATTACATATGCTAATAAAAGAAATCCACGAGGAATATTGAGGTAAATGAAATTTCCCCACACGCTAAAAAGAACATCTCAAAAGTTCAACAGATCGATAATTTCCAAAAGGGAAGGGGAAACATTTTATATTTATTATTTTCTCTTCACTTTCTCTTCGTAAGTATTGTCACTCAATCTTTATCTGACTTCGTAAGTCTTCCATCTGCAGAATCTTGAGTTTTTAAGAGGTTAGGCATACTTGAACTCTTTTTTTGCAGTTCTATACTTAAAAATATTTTATTGAAAGAGTGAAAATTCAATAATAATAAAAACAAAATTAAAGTAGTTTGTATGCTCGAGTAAAAAGAGGGGGATAGGAATATAATTTCCTATTTTATTATACATAAGGTATAATAAAATCGGAAACTTTTCACTTTAAGAAATTGAGTTAACAAATTTGTTTTTGTGTGTAGACAGCTACTGCTACGTCTTGGGTTTCTTGTACTAGCTCTATAATTAAGACTTTTTATCCGAAAATTTTCAGAAAACAAATGTTGAAAAGTGCATATAAGCTTAAATATAAATCTGTATTACTCTACTTAAATAGAAAAGACGTAAGCACCAACTCTAGTGGATAATTATAAAAAAATTTGTACATTTCTGTCTAGTCATGATATTATTCCATGGAGATAGACTACACTAATTTCCTAAAATAAACAATTTTCATTTTATTTCCTTACAATATACTATAAAATCTTCATTATATGTTACACAAACTAGATGTTTCTATAATGATTACGAAGCAAAATTATTGTATATTCATATTATACTTAAAGATAATTTATCTCGAATAGAATTTTTTGCATTTTTGAAAGATTAATTCTGAAATTCCTTTTTATGGATATTCATGATATTATGTACAGTTTTCATTTCTTATTTTAATTCAAATATTTTTGGGAGTTTTGAATTATTGTAAAATTAAAAAAAAGGTTACTTTTAACCCTTTTATTGGGATGAAAATAGTTTGATTGATAATTATTTTAAAAGATAACTTATTTTGAATCATTTCTCATACGCATAATGGGTAGCAATTGGCTCCATTGTCCAACTGGATTATTGGCCTTACAACATTAAATTGCAACATTAAATTACAACATTAGAGCGTATTTCATTTTGATTGGCACGGTAAGCCAAACAAAATAAAATATGCTCTAATGTTGTAATTTGACTATTTTTACAAATCTAAACTATGCATTATAATTGTAATGCAAAGACACATATTTGTAAATAAAAGAATTACAATATCCGTATGAATAATGATAATAATAATGTTTTGTTTGCCAGGATTTTCTTAAAACCATAGCATTCCAAATCAAGATACAGATAATTTCTATTAGAAAATACTTGAATATATGCTACATTTAATTCTATCTCAAATCACAGGTATTCATAGCATTTGATTTAAAGTACAAGCGTTTTAAAAATTTTAACTTTATCAAAGTTTTTAAAGTTTAATAAGGCTATCCAATTAAAGTTAATTAACTGCATTGAAGCTTAATTTCTTTTCGTTTAGCAAAACATATATATACAAAATCAATTTTTCTGGCCGGAACATTCCTAGAATATACATGAATAAATGCTACATTTAAGTTAATTTCAAATCAGAAAGAGTTTTTAATAACACTTGATTTAAAGCATAAATAGGTTTAACTTTATCAAAGTTCTTAAAGTTTAATAATGATTTATTGATAAAGTGAATTTTATTACCTTTATTAAACCTAAATATATTTTTGTTTAACTAAGCGTATAAATAAAATAATATTTTCCTTTTCTTGCCAGAACTCTAAAAAAACTAAGTAATATGAAATCAGGCTAGAGATGTTTTTTATCACAAGGTGTTGAATATATGCTACATTTCAACTGATATCAAATCACAAAGAGATAATGATAGTCTTTGATGTAAAGCATAATGTTTTAAATAAGTTTATCAGTATTAACTTTATTTTTAAGTTAAGAAAGTTAACTTAATTGGTTCTATTATTGTTTAATTTATTTTTGTTTAACTAAGCTTATATATAAAACAATAAATTGTTTTCGCCTCTACCCTAACCATAAAACCATAGCATTCCAAATGATGATAGAGATATATTTTACTAGAACATGCTTGAGTACATGTAACATTGGAGTTAATTCAGATCAAATAGAATTTTTATAACACCTGATTTAAGGCATATATAAGTTTAACTTTCTCAAAGTTATTAAAGTTTATTAAAGCTTTCTTCATACAGCTAATTCTATAAAGTCTATTAAAGATATTAATTCTATAAAGTCTATTAAGTCTATTAAAGTCCTCAAATAAGGGTATGAATAAACTAATTTATTTTTACTTGCCCAGACCCAATAAAAATCAAATAATTCAAAATCATGATAGACATTATTTTTTCATCATAATATGCTTGCATATAGGCTACATTTAATTTTATTTCAAATCACAAAGAGGTATTGGTAGCATTTGATTTAAATAATAAGAGCTTAAATAAGTATGACCTTATCAAAGTTATTAAAGTTTAATAGAGCTAAATTAATAAAGTTAACTCTATTGTCTCTTTTAAAGTTTAATTTACTCTTGTTGAACGAAGCATACATATAAAAAAAATCTGACTGGTACTTTCCTGAAACTATACCATTTCTAATAATCATACAAATATTTCTTATAAGAATACTAATATATATATATATATATATATATATATATATATATATATATATATATGTATATCTATCTATCTATCTATCTATCTATCTATCTATATATATATATATATATATATATATATATATATATATATATATATATATATGCATATATATATATCTATATTGTTAAAGCCATGAACGTCCTAAACAAATTACATGATAGAGATTCTAAATCATGATAGAGATATTTTTTATTACAACATGCTTGAATATATGCTGCATTTGCGTTAATTTCAAATTACAAAGAGCTACTGATAACACTTGGTTTAAAACGTGAATAAGATTAATTTTATCAAAGTTATTAAAGTTTAATAAAACTACATTATATTAATTATATATTTGCCCCATTTAAATTATTCTCAAATCTTAAACAAATATTGAGGATTTTTGATTTACAACATAAGAGTTTAAACAAGTTTAACCTTATCAAGGTTATTAAAGTTTAATAAAGCTTAACCTAATATTTAACTTTATAAAATTAATTTTATTAGCCCTATTAAATTCTTTTTGTTTAATTTAAGCGTATTAATTTATAAAAAAATTCTTGCCAGGACTTTATTAAAATCACAGCATTTGCAATCATGAGTATTTTTTCTTTATCAGCACATGTCTGAAAATATCCTCCTAAAGAAATATTGATAATGTTTGCTTTTAAAACAAAGAGTTCAGAAAAGTTTGACTTTCTTAGCGAACGGAAGAAAACTCATTTAATAAGAGCTCGTGATTTTTATATCCCTGTTCGACACTTATATTGCCGAGCATCTAATGAAGCGTTCTCATTAATAAACTTCAAACTAATTTGATTAGAAAATTTTCAATTAACACGGAAGCATAACTCCTCTTGCATCACCTTATCGTGATTACGTTATCTTGCGAGGGTTGGAAGGGGGAATTCTAGAAGGGGCAATTAGTTCTTAACGCCCCCAGGCGAATTCGAATGTTCGAATGAGAGAAGCTCGAGTGCTTACGAGAATTGGTAGTTGATGCATTAAAGACGGCGAAACACACCACACGTGAAAGGCTTCTTTATTATCGGTACAGGAGATCAAGTATTCATATCATTTAAATGCCGGAACATTTTAATCGCGTTCGGTTCTTCATCTTGAAATTAATTATGAGTACGAATAAATATGAAAGGGAAAATATTTTAGGTAACTTTTTATACCTAAGCTCTGATGTTCCTTAAGGATTCATTAAGAAACATAGCATTTCACGGTAATTTAGACGATGTTTTGAAAAATTATACCTGTAAATTGTAGACTGAAGTGCCAGAATAAGTGGGATAGACGATTCCATTTGAAATATGTATTCATACTCACTCTCTCGTCAGTTTTTTCATGTTTAAGCAGCTTATATAAAGTGACAGACATTTTTGGATGGTTAAGGCTGCTGTGTACTAAACCTGCTGGATTCGATCACCTTATTTTAACCTATTGAAAGAAAGTTGTCCAAGGATTGCCGACTTGGATTTAGAGATTTTTTAAAAATTGTACTCTGTAATAGAAAACGAAATTTTACACCATGGGACATTTTTCGTTTTTTTTAAAATTTAAAATTAAAATTATTGGGGCAAACAATTCTGGAATAGTGCTTTTATAACTCTTTTAAGCTCCTTTGGTGGATTAAATTTATAAAATGAATCCTGTTGCAGAGTTTAGAAAAGTTCAGGCTATGTGAAAACGCCATTCTTATTTGATTATCGGCATTTACTACATGGGGTGAAAAGCCCTGGGACTAGCAATGAAAAGCACATTTTTTTTCAAAAATGGATTTTATTCTTCAACATAGTTTCCTTCAAGAGCAACACACTTATTTCAACGGTCCTCTAACATTTGGATACCTTTCATATAGTATGATTTGTCAAGGGCTTCAAAATGGGCATAATTTTCGACTTTGACATCCTTATTTGAAGAAAATCTCTTCCCCTAGAGCCAGACCTTCAAGTTAGGAAACAAATAATAGTGGCTGGGGGACATATCTGGAGAATGCGGTGTATGGTGGAGCAATTCGTATTTTAATTCATTCAGTTTGACCATTGCTTTCATTGATGTGTGAGCCGGTGCATTGTCTTGGTGAAACAGCTCTCTGTTTTTCACCATGCGTGGCCTTTTTTTCTTGATTTCGTCCTACAAGTGGTCCAATAGTTCTGCATAATACTGTCCTGTGATTGTTTTTTCCTTTCTCAATATAGTCGATGAATATTATGCCATGTGCAGCCCAAAAATTCCTGGTCAAGTCCTTTCCAGCCGATTGTTGCGTCTTTGGTCACTTTGGGTGTCTTTCGCCAGCTTCCAACCACTATGCAGACTGCCTATTTGACTCAGGTGTGTATGCAGTAATGGATCCACGTTTCATCCATTGTTACGAATTGGTGGAAAAAGTCGTCTGAATTACGCTTTAATAGCTCCAAAGTGCGCTCTGAATTATCGACATATTGCTGTTTTTGGTCGATTGTTTGAAAACGCGGCACCTATCTCGCATGTCATAGAGTACAACGGCATTGTGTCCGTGGAGTTAGAAATTGGAAGAAGGAAGTGCAAAGAATAAACTAATTGGATGAAACTATAGCAAAACGTGGGTAAGTTAAGAAGTGCCAATTGTAAAGAGGGATATAAAGATAACACAAGGAGATAGAGAAGAGAGTGGCACTTACAGACAGATGGGAATAAAATAAATATGAAAGAGGGTGGTTTGTGTTGAGAATAAGGAGAAAAGATTAAAAAAAAGAGGAGTAAAATTATGGCAGTAATAAAAGAGGAGCCCACACGCAAAAGTCTTTTGCCCCGGGCCAGGTTGTAAAAGGGTCCAGGTCCGCGGAACGACGAGAGAGGGGTCACAAGAGATACGCAGACGAAGCCCAATGGATGGAGTGAAATATTAAGGATAAACCAGAGGCGAATCAGATGGTAAATTGTTGAGACAATATAGCCAATGGGAAAGCAATGGAGGAGTGCCCTAGAGTTAGAAGGAGAAAGATATGAAGATGAAATAACTGAATGACGAGACTTAGATTTGAGGCTCAGACTTAGCAAGAAGTTTGTTGGGGTGATAGTCGAAGCGATTACTAAGAAAACACGTCGAATTCTTATAGATATAGAGTCACGTATGAAGTGAGTTGATAGATAAGAGACGACTATATGGCTTAATAGTATCGTACTGTCATTGAAGTTAGAAACGGGCAATTGTTAAATGAACCATGTGCCTCAAGATAGTTCCGTACTGAAAGAATGATGATGCCAGTGGAGAGAGAGATTCCAGATTCTGAAGGACCCGCCAGCCGATGTTAGTTGTTCGTCACAGAACTAGTGAATTGATATGAACAATCCTTGTGCCTCAAGATAGTTCCGCCCTGAAAGGATGATGGTGCCAGTTGAGAGAGAAGTTTCTTATACTGAACGACCCGGGAGCCGGTATTAGTTGTTCGACACCGAACAAGTAAATTTAGATGAACATTCCTGGTGCCTCAAGATTATGCCATTCTCAGAAGAAGGGCCAACGCCCCTGCAATCTCGTATCAGCAATTAGGTACCGTGCTTTCCCTTTTCTCATATTTGTGTATATAATCGCTGCTCCAATCAATTAAGAGTATTTAATACTAAGAATTAAACTGGTAGTGCACGACTGCATTAAAATATATACGTAAATGAGTGGAATTATTATTATGTCAGTAAATTTAGCCAGGATAATATGAGTAATATTGATGAATTATTATTATGTCAGTAAATTGAGCCAGGTTAATATGAGTAATATTGATGAATTATTAGCATGTCAGTAAATTGAGTCAGGTTAATATGAATGATATTTATGATTTATTATAATGTCAGTAAATTGAACAAGGTTAATATGAGGGATATGTGTATAAAATGATATCAAAATAATTGAATGAATTAAATATATCTGTCGTAGGTAATTAACTCAGTAGGAATGAGTTTGTAAGTAATATGTATAGATGAAGTATGAAATATTTAGTAGGAGTGTATTGCATAGTATTATGTGTAATATTCAATAAATTAATTTGTCAGTGCAAACCAGAGTTGTTTCCATCATTTGTAGTCACAATGAAGGCAATGTACTAACCACATTTTGAGTAATGAATTAATAAAATAAAAATCATTATAATATATATCTTGAATATTTCAAACACTAAACTTTCACTGTCACATTGCACAATGCTAATATGTAAAATATTTAAATGCTCATGCAAAATATGTCCCACGCGTACTGTTGATATCTGTACGATGTCAGTTATCTCCCTTACTTTCACTTTGCGGTCATAAAAAACAATACGGTGAAGTTTTTGGACGTTCTCTGGAGTTGTTGCCTCAATTGGACTTTCAGAATGTACGGCATCATCAGTGTTCTTACGACAACTTTTAAACTCGCTAAACCATCGGCAAATGGCTGATTTCAACGGAGCAGATGTTCTGTAATGCTTTTCGAGCCATTCTTGGGTTTGGACGGTATTTTTTTCATGAAAAAGCAATGTTTAATTAAGACGCGAAATTGTTTTTCATCTATTGTTTACACAAAATCAAAAATAGCATCACCTACACGACCGCAACTCGTAAATAAATGGCCGACAAGTCATGAAACTTTGACAGCAGTCTTTTGAAGGTTAGTACTAACAGAACATTATATGGATATTTCATTGCGGATGACATCTAGTGGCGAGTCCCGGGACTTTTCACCCCATGTAATATGTAGCTGTAAATAGTAGGCAAATTTTCTCTATAGGTTAACATTGAGGTGAGGGAATCCAATAGGGTTAGTTCACAGCAGCCTTAAAAATCTGATTGAGGAGTGGGAATGGCAGGTGATCATTATTTAGGTGAATTTCAATGAGCTATGATAGTTGGTGTTCGTGCGTTGGGTCATACATTTCGGAAATAGGTAGAGTTTAGATTTTCAACTTTGACCATTTCAAGGGTTTAACTCGAATAGAAGAATTCCTGTAAAACAGGGAACCTAATGCAATAGCATGGCCTTCGAAAGACTTTGAATGACCGTGACTGGCATCCGCTGTCAACAAACATATCGAGTAAAAGGAGTGCAACATCGGCGCAAATAACATAGCAGTGCAATTATGGGACCTTTACAAATATTAGCGTGAAGACTTTCCAAGTTCATTGCATATTATCGGCTTTAATAGCCGATACCTTAACGACATATTAGACAGGTATCCCCGATTTTCTGGTACTTTAGGGTATAATAATTATTATAATAGCCTTCAATTTAATTTTAAATTCAATTTTTAGTGATTTGATGCTGCCGTGCACTCTGGAATCGTATTGGTTCTCTGGTAACACAAAGAAATGATTTACTACCAATCTACTTCACTCAGTATGTAAAGAATTATGCAATAAATATCAGCTGAATGTAATTATATGCTCTCTCCTAACCGAAGATTGCCCTGTCGATCGTAACATAAGGTTAACTGAAAAATCTCTAACGGAGACATTACATCGGGTTGTCTTGAATACTAGACTTCGGGATTTGGGACGCTCATGTAACAAACAAATGATTTATTACCAATCTAATTACCTCAATACTTAAAGAATAATTCTATAAATGACTGTAATTATACGCTCTATCCTAACCGCAGATTTCCCTGTCGATATAATCAGAAGGTTAACTGAAAAATCTCTACCGGAGACATTACATCGGGTTGTCTTGAATAGTAGTCTTCGGAATTTGGATGACTCGGGTAACAAACAAATGAGTTATTTTCAATCTACTTCGCTCAATAAGTAAAGAATAATGCAATAAATATCAACTGAATGTAATTATACGTTCTATCCTAACCGGAGATTGCCCTGTCGAAATAATCATAAGGTTAACTGAAAAATCTCTAACGGAGACATTACATCGGGATGTCTTGAATAGTAGTCTTCGGAATTTGGAAGACTCGGGTAGCAAACAAATGATTTCTTACCAATCTACTACGCTCAATTAGTAAAGAATAATGCAATAAATATCAACTGAATGTAATTATATGCTATATCCTAAGCGGAGATTGCCCCATCGATAGTATTATAAAGTTAACTGAAAAATCTCTACCGGAGACATTACATCGGGTTGTCTTGAATTGTACTCTTCGGGATTCGGGAGGATCAGGTAACAAACAAATGATTTCTTACCAATCTACTTACCTCAATACTTAAAGAATAATGCTATAAATATAAAATGAATGTATTTATACGATCTATCCTAATCTGAGATTGCACCATCGATTGTAACAAAAGATTAACTGAAAAATCACTGAAGGATAACTTATATCGGGCTGTTCTGAACAGTAGTCTTCGGACTTCGGAGATCGGCAACAAAGAAAGTTCACTCCAGTTGCGAGGAAAATAATTTTATGTACTGAAATACATTGTGGACAATGCACTGATATTTAATATGTTAACATATTTATAAGAAATATAAAGACTGAAAATAATTTAAGTATAGACAAAGAACAGAGGAGAGAATGATAGCGTTTAGTTCAACCCATATCAAATACGCTAAACGGCATGTTGTGGGATTCTCCTACCTGGTCCATGGAAATTTATTTTAGTTTGTACACGTGACCAGATATGCGGTGATAGTGAAAAGTGACAGCCAAGTGCCATAAAAACAGAAGCAGAAGTAGTTTTAGAAGGGGAAAAACATCATTAAAGGTATAAAATTAATGGATGGTGGGGCGTTATTATTTCTTACACACACACACACGCACACATATATATAATTATATATAATGTATATATATACAGTCGAACCTCCATATATCGAAGTAGCAAAATGCCAGGAAAATATTCGATATATAGAAATTTCGATATATAGAATTGATCTTAGTTTTATCATAATTCTCCTAAAACATTAAAATTAAAGCTAATTTTCGTATACGAATCTCCATTTCCAATTTATATGCGAATCACATTAAATGAAAGTTACCTAAAAAATGAATTAATGTGAAAGATTTATTGAGTACTATATACCTTTAAAAAATCAATAATCCAGACAGTGGTTACAGTGATCACAGTTACATTCTTTTTAAAAAAAAAACTACGAATATCTTGCTGAACAGTCAGTTTTGAAGGAAAGTTCATCAAAGAAATGCTCGCATTTATTCAGTCCATTAAAAACTTTATCAGGGGTCCACGAAGTATTGTTTCAAACGCCAAAAATTGGGAGATTTTATTCTAAAGTTGAATAAAATCTCCCAATAAAATCCCCCTCGTGAAAAAAATTTCGATATATAGAGATTTTTTCGATATATAGAAACAGTTTTTCTATGTAATGAACATGGAGATTTGCTAAGAGTTCGATATATAGAAAATTTCGATATAAGGAAGTTCGATATATGGAGGTTCGACTGTATATATATATATATATATATATATATATATATATATATATATATATATATATATATATATATATATATATATATATATTAACAAAAGATGTAGAATAAAGAATGATTGAAGGATGGAGCGTGTGGCGGTGAAAAAGAGAGTTATAATTAAGTGGGTTAATAGATATTAAATATCTACTATTAATGATGATTATGATTTTTTGTAATAATCATAATCATCATTAATAAATGTAAGAAAGTAAATGTTACATCATTAATAAATGTAAGAAACTTAAATGTAAGAAAGAAACATGGCAAATGACAGAGCGTAATAATTTACACACATGAGGCAGTTGCAGGAAGGAAAATAATATGTGTGTTTGAATTTTTAACTTTATTTCAAACGGCGATGACTTACGGTAGAAAAAAATATTACAAAAAAATATCATAATTAAATGAAAAATTGCTGGCTGTTTGTTTGAGAGAGTGATTCAAAGCGATTTTCTTTCATTCGAGAGCGATGAATAATTTTCTCATAATTACTTGTTAACATTTTATCTCTTACATGTGTTTATAGTAGCGCATACGTTAGCTCAGGGAGTGACCTACTTTGTATTTTTCTGTTTTTCTATTTCCTCCGGATTTCGAATTGCGAACGGAGGAAACAATATTTTTGCAGTTGTGTTACGTTCTTAGCTAAGGGTATTTTACTCTTTATTGTCGATAATTTGATATTTTCTGCAGGATTAAAGTGCCTTAATCTAGTCGAATGTACAATAAAGAGTATATTTTAGTCAAAAGATTAGGTTTATTAATTTCAAAAGTTGCATTAGAGCATTGTTTTATAATTGATTAGGGTACAGAATAGGGGGAAGTAAGTTTACGAGTCTTCAGCTATTGAAATTTTTCATACATTACTAAGTCTGCGGGTTCAAAATCAGCAACTTCAAAATGAGTTCCGTATGGATCTTTATTACTTGAATGATATTGATTAGTTAAGAATGATATTAAGAAGTAAGCAATATTTTTGCAGCTGTGTTACGTTCTTAGCTATGGGTATTGTACTCCATTTTGTCGATAATTTTAATTTCTCTACAGGATTCAAGTTCCTTAATCTAGTTGAATGTTTTTATGCCCAAAAGAGTCGTTGTCATAGAATCTGCAAATTGGGAATAGGGTAGGAGGGGTCGCAAGATGCGTAAAAACCCTTGCAGGGGGTCGCGACTGCAAAAAGGTTGGGAAACACAGATCTGAATAATCGTCCTGTAGGATGTTTGATACTTTTTTTTAAACACAATATAATCAGAGTATTAATTGCATGAATATTAGTGATGAAACGAAAAGAGAAGATGAAATGATTTGTGTATGATTTTCCTGTATTACCTTTGATTGTTTATCTCTGATTGATTTTTTTTTAACTTTTCGTTGTTGCTCTTGGTGTTAATATTATTTTGCAATCAAATATGAATGAATATTCATCTGACATATTTCCCAGGCACACGCACACTCTGGTAAACGGATAATTAAACGTTATCATGAAACTATTGTTTATATATATATATATATATATATATATATCTATATTAATGCCAGTTTTACATTTTAACATGATCATTACACATTTTCAGACAGTAATATGCTAATTACATTGTTTTATCCTGCGCCATATTATTCTAGGATAAAAAAGTAGAAGTTTTAAAAGCTATTTCACTCAAAAGATCAGGACTTAAAATTTGCTATGCATGTTAAGACAGAAGTCACACAAAACTATGATAGACTTTCGTTCAAATAAAAAGGATAAATATTTTTAAAATTTCAGTCGAAATTATCTAATTAACATACAAGCATAATTCTCTGATATCGTGATTGAGCCATCTTGTGAAGACAGAAGGGGGAATGCTTGGAGCAAATTAGCTACCACCGCTGTTCGTTAAATTCCGATGTCCGGATACTTGAAGCCTCAGTGGTTATGAGAATTGCTATTTGGAGCATCAAAAACGCTGAAATACACTATATGTGAAGAGCTCTATTATCATCAGCGCACTCGATTTAATATGCATATGTACGTATATTTTGGGGAAAATTCAATAGAGTTTGATTTCTGATTTTGATTCTGATAGGAAGTGAATAATTGCTTCGAGCTTCGTTTATTTATAGACATGAATATTTATATGCCAAAATGTAGTTTTATTCTCCGTCTATTAAATCTTAAATAATCCAAGGCTGAATATGAATGTTAAATTTACCATGAAATATTTATCTAGAGCTCTTCTCTGGTGGAGGTATAAAACAGGCCTCGGCAACCTATGATCCGTGAGTCACCGAGTGACCCATTTTATAATTTTGAGTGACCTACTTGAGTTCCTAAAATAAAGTATAATATATAAAATTTAATTATAAAACATATATCTGTGGCATTATGGCAGATGTTGATATGCCCTTTTTTCATGCTTTCGGCAAATTAAAAAAGTACCTTGTGTTGTGAAATATAAAATCGCTCAATAAATTTTTTTAATCCAAATATTCTTTAGTTAATACTCATATTCAACCTCAAGTATATGGCTGGTCTTCAATGAACACTTTCAATTAGGTACTAAAATATTTAATTAGGGACCACGTAATACCTCTCTAATACATAACAGCATTTGCCAATATGAATAACTTAGTATTATTCCAAAATTCAAATATCAGCTTTTGTCACATTAAAGAACCAATTTTAAGTAAGACATATCGACTTAAAACATAAAATTGTATTTTTCGGACATATCAACATCTGCATAATGCCACAGAAATATGAAATGAAACTTGAAGAATACATATAAAATAAACTAAAAATAAATAATAACAATAACATTTTTATTTAACTACAAAGTTGCAAGAAATATTGCTTCCGAACACTACGTTTAGATTCAAATTTATTAAGTGATACTAGAGCGAAACTGCAATTGATCCTTATCGATTTTTGTAGATGATAAATTTTGTGGACACGTACGCTCGAGAGTCTGCAATCAATCGATAAACCTGAAATTATTAGGAATTTATCAGCCTGTTGCTATACGGAAATTATTGAAGTTTACGACACACGACTAAGTGCTTACACTTACGTTTACTCTCCTAATGTAGTAGTCTTCAGATGAGGTACTTTAATCATCACTCTAACCACATCTCTGTTCGTGCGTATATCCATCGACTTTAACCCATTGATCTTGAATTCGGAAAGTCATCGAAGTGCCTTCAAACGCAATCAAC
The DNA here is from genome assembly GCA_907164885.2 of Dolomedes plantarius. Classification (NCBI taxonomy): domain Eukaryota; kingdom Metazoa; phylum Arthropoda; class Arachnida; order Araneae; family Dolomedidae; genus Dolomedes; species Dolomedes plantarius. The sequence continues at coordinate 197,172,613 of OU015490.1, read as the reverse complement.
TCTTTTGAAATACAAGTTATGAAATTTGGTGTTATAAGGAACAGAACTCAGAGATTCACTTATAGCTCAAAATTCACTACTTAAAGCTGTCTCACAGTTTTCTATGACACAAGTGAAATATTATGGATCACTTATAGTTTGGGTCTGAGTGATACATAATCTGCAATTCATTTTACATAATTTTGTTGATTTTAAGTAATGCAGTAATATAAATAATGTAAGGTTATTTAATGTATTTAAAATTAAAAGATGTGTATAGTTACGGGCGTGTATGCATTTTATAATAATGATTTAGGAAATGAGTGTCGAAATAAATAAATACATTTGTAAAATATTTTTTTTATATTTGAAGAAAATAAGCTGCGAAAACCCAATGCTTACGACAGCTGAAGTTATTTATGTATGCACTCCAGATAAGTTTAGCTGTTTCAGTTCCAGAGTCCGTACTAATGACATTTCATACATTGAAGCAATACATTTTTTTATAAAAACCTTTGAGTCTATGGCTTGTTCAACAACGGATTCAAACCCTGCTTCCTATAATTGGATTCACAGACACATATTTCATTCCTCGAATATCTGTTCACTTAAGGACCCATACAGCTATTTTGGCATCAGATACGTTAAAAAATATATCGATGACCGCCTGCCACGCACAAATTGCGTCTACACTTCTAGGCCGGTATTCTCAAACGGAACTAATCTGATAATAACTGTTCTCACAATGAGATTGACTTACTTAATCTATCCTGTAATGAAGTGTTGTCTTTGAAGCATGTGCTTTACAAAACACATTAAACTCTCATACTATCATAAAATTCATACAAAACTAATAATCAAATCTTTTATCCTATTTTCATTTACATGTATTTCAGAACAGGTTTGAATTTATCATTGTAATTTTAGGACAGTTTGCCATACGGGCAAAATAATCTCCAGAGATAAACGCATCACAGACATGAAGGCTTTATTTGAATAGTGGGTCAACTCCACTTTTTTTAAAAATAGAGTTATCCTTACTTTCATGTTCATACAATTCATTTCTATCTTATTTTAAAATTGTTACACCTCCAGCTTATTTCAGCTGCCAACAGAGGGCATTACAAATCAGACTTCAGCAGTCATTTCTCAGCACTCATTAGACTTTAAGGCTCTGTATCTCAAAATGAACAAAAATGGAGTTGGGACCAACTCCTTTGGCCCAATTCAAATAAGGCCTTCATATATGGGTGAGTGCGAAAGTTCTACCTGTTTTTGGATATGTAAATTTGCAATGGAATTGACGTCACACATGACATTGTAATGACGCAAATCGTCGGCCAAACAAACGTGTGGATGCCTCACATATAAATGCATCGTGTCTCACAAAGATAATCATCTAAAAAAAATCTCAGAGGGTGTAACATGGAAAGCGAGAAGGAGCATATAAGACATTGTTTGTTATACGAGTTCGATATAAAGAGTACGGCAGCCGCAGCATGTCGCAATGTTTGTCAAGTTTATGGGGAGGGTGCAATAGATGAAAGCACATGTCGTCGATGGTTTCGTAAATTTAGGGAAGGAGACAGAAGCTGCCAAGATCAGGCTAGGAGTGGACGGCCATCACACGTTGGAGAAGACGATATTGACCAAGCCATAAGGAACAACCCGAACCCAACCATACAAGAATTAGCGGAGACCTTCAACGTACACCGGACAACGGTCGAGAGGCTGCTGGTTAAGTTGGGTTTTACGAGAAAGTTGGATCGTTGGGTTCCACATAACTTGACAGCTAATCAACGGGATGAACGAATCGCCACCTGTGTTTCCTTGCTTTCCCGGTACAAAATCGACCTATTCTTGACACGAATTGTGACAGATGAGAAGTGGGTTATGTACCGTAACGTAAAGCCTCGTAGGACTGTGTGTCGCGATTCTGATCCGCCTTCATCGACTTCGAAAGCTTAACTTCATCCCAAGAAGGTGTTATTGAGTGTGTGTTGGGATTTGCAGGGAATAATTCACTGGAAGTCCTGCCACTCAACCAAACCATCAATGCTGCCTTCTACTGTCTACAGTTAGGCAGGCTGCATTCAAATCTGGTAGCAAAGCGGCCAGGTCTCATCAATCGTCGCGGTGTTATCCTTCATCATGATAACGCCAGGCCACATGCTGCTGTCATCACTCGCCAAAAGTTACTGGGCTTTGGATGGGAGGTTTTACTCCACCCTCCCTATTCTCCTGACTTGGCACCAACTGACTATCACCTATTTTTTGCGTTGAACAATTCCTTCAGTCAGAAAATCTTTGATGATCTTGATACTGTGAAAACTGCCATTCAAGACTTTTTTGTCTCGAAACCGCCGGAATTTTACCGCCGTGGGATTCATCTCTTACCAGAAAGATGGCAAGAGGTCATAGATAGCAATGGGGATTATACACAATAATAGATAATGTTCATTTTGCGTTTATTTGCTCTTCTTTATGGGTAATAAAAACGAGTAGAACTTTTGCACTCACCCAATATAAATAATACAAGCGTCGGGCGTTGGCCGAATGAATATGATGCTAACATTTTTTCCAGAACCCACTGTTAGCAACCTCGGCAGACTAGTGTGTGACACCACTGTTGGAATGAATGTTTGTAGAAATCCAGAATCGGTGTTGAACTGTAGGTTCCGGTCAAATTATCCCTTATGTAGCAAAAGTTGACCAAACCAGCCGTCATAGAAGCATGGATGAATGAAATCCGTAGTGGAGAGAATTGAATATTCATAAACTGTGGAGCAAACTGTATACTTACTAAAGGCAGATTACAAGTAAACGTTCATGCAAATATGTTCTTCAATTGAGATACCTAATTATAAATTGAATTGTTTAAAATATTAAAAGACATTTCGATTAATGCAGTGAATTTTAAGGCGAATAGACTGTTATAAGCTATAAAACGGGCGACTATTGATAACTTCAGATAAGCTTCATTACCAGTTGGCTTTGCATTCGTCAACAATAACAAAATATATTGTTAAAAGTATGGATAAAAACCATTTAAAGAAATTTATCTTCCTTGAACTGTGGTGTAAATCACAAATGGCTGAAAAATATTACTTGGAAATCTGTATACAAATGCTTGAAGTTATTAATGAAAACAGCTAGAACAAAAAGTTTATTATTTTGGGCGAAGAGAATGAACCAAAACCAATTGATTAAACTGAATATGTCATGAACTGTTGTGCAAAGAATAAAGTATAAAATACTGAAAACAGATGACTGACAAAAGGGAATGCATGTGTTTAGATATTTATAATACAGTCATATATTGAATTTTTCTTCTTTTAGTGAAGAAAAGTGCATTAAAACCACAGATAACAATTTTATTTTATAACAAATTGTGGTAAAATAGTTATAGACTACAGAAACAAACTTAGAAAATAAATAAACAGCATATCGGACATGAACAATTAAAGTACTCACATCCCAATTAAAATACTCACATCCTTAAAACCCAGCACACCTTTTTCGAACTAAATCACAGTTAATAAAATTTAAATCTCCCCAGTTACTTTTAATACGGTAGATTTCATAATAACTCCTGTTAAATTTATTCAAATAATCTTCATCACTCGTATTTCGATTTCCCCCGCACATGATTTAATGAAGCATCTGATTTAATTAAATCTAAAAAATCTTTCTAAAATCTGATTGGAAAATGCTCAATTTACACACGCTCATGATTCTTCCCGTGTATCATCTTATCGTGATTGAGTTATCTTTTGACGACTGCAGGAGAGAATTTTAGCTGGCAATTAGTTAGTATCTAACACCCCTTCCTAAATCCCTATGGTCGAATAATTAAAGGTCGAATTGGTATGAGAGAACTGGTAGTCGAGGCATTCGTAAAAGAGAATACAACGTATCACATCGTGGCTGATCGTTGTTACTTCTCTACACGATCTAATTTATTTACACTTTCAATGCTACAAGAATGTATCCCACATTCATTTTCCAATTCAAAGTGGTAAGAGGTGATAATTCCATGCATATTTATGAGAAAATAATTATAGTTTGAGATGCAAATGAGTTATATTTCTATTAATTAATAATTTATGTATAGGAAATGCATGATTTATCGTACAACAGCATAATTTATTGAAACGCATGCTCTGAATACGACTTTATACATGAATACGTATGTCTTTGTATATATTCATGGACAGCCTTTTGTGGTATTATACTTATTCATAGATGGTTGTTTAGTATATTAACGTATATTTATCCAACATTTTAATATCAAAACTGATAAAATTTTGGCTCAATTGTAAAACGCATTTAAGAAACAAATAAATTCAGCCATGATATATTCCGAAGAGAATTTTTTGTTTAAATGAAATTCAAAACCAATATTTTGAAAATAATGTTAATATATTTATTGTACATTACATTCCCTTTTTCATATTTGTATTAAATTTATATTTTGAGCCTTTTTATGCAGTTTTCTGGCAGTGATAAAAATATAAAAATTACGTAATTCGTAATTTTTGCTTCTATTAAAAGAAGAATGTAGGTTAAAAACGTAAAAAGAAATGCAAATGTGTTAAGACTGCAAAAAAATAATCATAAACAATAAAAAAATAAATTTAACTGCTAAGTACAAAGATTTCTTTAAATATTAATTCTCAATTTAAGGGAATTTTTAGATTTTGACTTTGATAAATCTGTATTAAGCAGTCCAGATTATGAAATCATTTTTATAAATTAATAATATTAAGTAATATGACCGAATTACTATATACTTCCAACACAACGAATACAGAAAGATACCTTCCCAGATGAAATTTACTGTTTAAAAGCACATTAATTTTCTTTAAATATATTTAATTTCCAGTTGAATGTAAACTTTAGAATTTTTTAAAATCAGTAACCATTGATTAAATTTTACAGATCATGAAATGATTTTTTATCGCTAAATAACCCTAAGAATTGTGACTTAATTTTTATGCTTAGCAAATCAACAAATCAAATACGGAATAATACATTTATTCATATCCTAATAGTTCGAAGAATAAACCATTTTCCTCCTTTACTTCTCATAATAAACCAATGAATCTTTATTCCTTTTAATAAACCGTCAAATAACTTGATTGGAAAATTTTCAATTAACACTCAAGCATAGCTCTTCTTGCATCGCGTTGGGCTAACTAAGTTATTTTCTAGTTAGGAGGGTAATTATAAGAGCCAATTAGTTCCCAACGCCCGACGACAGATTCTACTACTGAAATAAGCGAAATTAGTGTTCGTTGGAGAACTGGTAGTTGAAGCGTAAAGACTAAGAAGCACATTGCATATTAAGGGCTTCGATACTATCGTTGGACTGCATTGAGAATGCGCATTGCCGGATTCAACTATCTTATATGATTCATAATTACTTGTTAACTCTATTTGATTTAAAGGTTAAACAATAAAGATTTTTTATTTAAGTCAGGTTTTATTTGGAGAGGTATTATAAAGTAACATTAAACATGCTGTCTTTTAAAATTTTTCTTTGCATGTTCTGCAGTATTTTTTCGGACCACTGGACGCACCTTTTGACATAAAAAATTCGACTTAAAATTAGGGTGCGTTTTATGGTCCAAACGTAACATTAAAATAAAGTGAATATTTTATTATACATATTATGTTTTTCCCAATGCGGAGGCACTTGTCGTCAAACATTCGCCTATACTACGCCGCAATTTTACTGTCCATTTTATTGTGGGGGCACCATATAGGCGGACAGCATTACCCCCTATGAAGGGACGACACGAACGGATGCATTTTTCGTGGCGCGACGCCAGGATTCGATCTGAGCACCCCCATTACCGTAAACCAGCGCGCTGTACCACTGGGCCGCCACAAGCCGTATATATTGTATATATTTATTATATATGTACTATATGTATTTTATGTCTATTATTTATGTTTATTATATATATTGTTTATCTTTATTAAGTAATAAATTAAAAATATCTTTATATACTTAGCAAAATACAAAATATACTTTTCTAAAAATCCCTCCCCATAAATTTGAGTTACGTCTTATGATGCGAAAAATACGGGAATATGATAAAATGCTTTTCTTTGAGTGCATATTTTAAGGTTTTACTTATAAACAAAATCAATGTATTATTTTTTTTACGAAACTTAAATTTGACAGCTTCAAAAATAACGTAAAAAAATTAATAATGTGTGTTTCAGTTAAATATTAATAATTTATTCAAAATTAAGATTATTAATAATTATTTAAAAAATAACAATATGTTCTGAAAGAAAAATATTTTCAACAATTAATATTTTTCATGCAATCATCAACACAAAGTTATATTTTGTAAAATTTTGTCAAATGTTTCTAAATCATCTAAGCTTTCACAAAAATCACAACAGTAAGTAATTAATCGCTTTGAATTTATTGAAAGCAAACCTTCCAAACATTTCTGAACTTTTACTAGAAATAACGTCGAACCAAATGAAAGGTTCCCTTTTATTACCAGCAAAATAATTTCATTAGAAAATTTTCAGTTAACGAGAAAGCATGCATTCTGTTACAACACCCTACCATGCAGGAGTTATTACCTGCAGAGCGGTAATTTCGGAAGGGAATTAGTACCCAACGCCCTTCGGCAAATTCCATTGTCCGATTGCAGGAAGCTCCAGTGGTTATTAGAATTGATAGCTGAAGCATTAAAGATGGTGAAACTCAGCGTATAAAGTGTTTAGTTATGATCTTTATGCTTGAGTGTGACTCAACATTATAATTTGGTTAAACGGCCGACTGAATATAGTCCATGTTATTCCAATAGTAATCGATTAGTTGGAACTTTAGAAGTAAGGATTCACACATTGTTTCTTTTCAGATCGTTTCAGGTGTTTATAGCATGAAAGGCCAAAGTTCTAATTCCTTTAGCTTCAGGAGCGTACTATTAGTAAATTTATTCATTAGAGAGGCTTTGCCTAGTTGCCTGTATCAAGATCGAAACAGGTTTATGACTTACTTTCACATATGCCAAAGATACAAGTTTGCAAGTTATTAGCATTTACCGTTTTGACATCTGGTAACATATAATGGATCAGACATGTAGAGTTTTCCTATTTTAAGCCTATATCGGCACCGTTATGTTCTTGGATGATACAGCTGCAAATGATATAATTTACGCTCGATGATTTATTTAAAATGGAGAAAATACATATGAGAAAAAAATTCTCGTCAATAGATATTTTTATCTTCTAGGCAACACTTTTAATTAAGATTATGTGTACTAAGATTTAAGCAGAATCATAAAGCATGATGAGAAATGCTTTGAATCATGTATTGGTCACCATTGATCACGGAATTTCATTCCGTTGAAAGACACTGAAGTATCCAAAAGGAAAGGTTATGTATAGTCTTTTATAATCAAAACATGTCGAAAGATTAATGCTGATCTAAACCCGATAAATAACGTAAAACTCAACAAAATAAGGTTACCCCAAACAGGGCTTATAATCATAAGTTAAGATTGAATAAGTTTCTAAGTCCGTGCTCACGCAGTATAATGAAGAAAAAAGCTAACGATATCTGATATTACTGCTGTAGAATAATTAAAGTCATAGGGATCTATTTATATGCTTCCATATCTATCCAGAAAGTGTAGTATTATTATCAACATATCATTATTTTCTTATCTCCATGTAATGGATAGGTCATGCAAAACACTTGCTGTGGAATTATCTGTAGGTACTGTGACATTGTCTCAATTACTACACAAAATTTGTAATTATATAAGTAAGTAAGGGCCCCATTCCTACCCCTAAACATGTCATCTATCGGCGAACTGTTGATCAGGGTGGTCTCATAAACTCTAGGATAAGAGGCCACAAAGTTCTTGTAATGTGCGGTACTGAAGTTATAGAACGCATAAATCCCAGAGTGGTTCGAGGTATTTTGAGATTTTTGACACTATAGTAACATTTAGAATCCCATAAACTTCGAACACTTACCAGCACTTCAAACGCCGGAGAAAGCCCTTTGAATTCACCGACAGTATAAAAGAAGACTCCAATAGTCCACGAGAGAGATCTGTTTTGGATTGCCAGAGGGACGCAGCTCTCTTGGTCAGAGATGCCTCATAGGCCAGACCTGTCGTTGAACCCAAAGCCATCCTGACTATCTAACTGTATATATTCTAACTCGCTGTACATACTTGCTTTAACTGTTGTAGTTGTAGTATGTTTAACGTATCGTAGTAAAGTAATTGAAGCGAAATGCTTGTCGTGTTATTGACTACGGTACAGTACCAATGTATTACGATAGCTAACATGATTTTCGGTAGTTAACATGATTTAGGATCGTAATTTATTCAACAATGATGTGGACTCGACTGAAAAGCAAGCTTATCCTTCAATTTAATTACTCTCTTCCTGGAAGCAGCTTTATCGAGGACAACATTGTTAAGATTTGACGATCTCAGAGCTTGCCAGTCTTACTTGGTTCTGTAACCATTGCCATTGGTTCAAAGAGAAGTTCAGACCCTGGGAAAAATCCTTTTCACCCTTGACGTGACCTCCAAAGCTTCTATTATTAAATTTCATTTACATGAATAATGAAAATGACGATAATATTAAAAGGAACCAAAACGAATATACGATATAAAAAAGGAAGAATGAAGAAAGTGAACAAAGTCATAGTTCTACTATTTGGCCTATCACGCTCAAGTACCTCTTCAATTTACATTCTGTATGTAATGTCATGCAATTCCTCGTCCATATGTTAATGTTATTGTAAAAAAAATCTTAAACCCCAAGCATACAGATGCATGATAGGTATTTAGATGCTAAAATAAATGTATGCCGAATTTTTTCAACCAAATACATTGTAACTTGCATCATTTCAACCATAACTGCAATGAGATTTTTTAACTACTAAGGTAATAATACCAAAACTAGCTTATATGTATCTGTTATATTATGTTACAAAAATATTCCAGATTGCAGTGCATTAGAAACTGATTTGGATTAATGTATGTATTATCCTGGAAGAAATAAGAGCCATATTTATGATTTGTGCTAATTAATTTTTTTAACATTTCGACAACTAGAATGGGGCGAATTTAGTGAAATGCTTATGAGTATGTAATTAATGGCAGAATATAAATATATGCAAATATTTATATACCAGTAAATACATGAATTATATTTTATATAATGTATAACTTGATGTTTAAAAACTTGTTAAATGTTTGATACTATTTGTCTCTTAGGTAGACTTTTCTAAAAAAACTATTGAATTTATCTCTTCCAAATTTCATATGGTAGCATACAATATATTAGTTAACAATAATACGAAGTATTTTACTTCTAGGTGTAGTGAAATTGAAAAATAATATGTAATTAAAATTTTCATGTTTTTACAGTTTTCCATTAACAAATTTTTATTTTTTTCTAACCTAGAAACAAAATACCTCTGTTATTGTCAACTAATATATTTTATGTTATCATACCAAATTTGTAAAAGATAAATTCAATCGATTTTTAGTAAAGTGTACGTAACTGACAAATAGTATCAAACATTTAATAAGATTTAAATTGCTACAATAAACTAAATTTTTAACAAAATTCTTCTATTTCACTTTAAATATAAAATATATATGTATGGTTTTAATGGTATATAAATATTTAGCATATATCTGTCTTCTTCAATTAAATACATGCTCATAAACATTTCCCTAAAATCAATCAATTTTGGTTGTCGAGATATTCTGTGTGACCTTAAAATCATCTTGCACCATTAAACCCAACCAACCAGCCAACCAACCTTAAAATCATCTGTATTATAACATAAAATGAAACAGATTAACCATAGAGATTTCGTACACAATATATCCGTAATAAAATAATTTGTTTGAAATGAAAAAGATTAAAAGGCAATAAAATGAATAAATTAGGATTTTTTGTTTAATTTAAAACCAAAATGTAGTTTACACAATTTTTAAGGCTAGATATTGTTTCAATTCACATTCAGGAAGGAATATTATATAAAAATTTGCTGTATACTTTTAAATTAGAATTCTAAACATAGGCATTGACTTATATGAGTCAATGTCTAAGAGGTACAAATGTTAGAAAAATGTACTTATCTTGATAGATGGAGATAGAAAATACAGGTTGTTTCAAAAAGAATCATCTGATTTATAAAATCCTGACTATTCATCTTTTAATCCGTTTTCATCGAATAATGTATGGGCAGAAAGAGAGAAATCTCGAGTTTCACACAGTTGTCGACAAGTAGCGCTAACGCACTACCTTCGCCCTCCACTTCAGTGTTTGTAAAGATGGCGACTGCACAACAGAAATCATTTTGTGTTCTACGCTTTGCAAAGTATGAGTCCGTAACAACTGTTCAACGTGGTTTTCGCCGACAAAACCCTGGTAGATTGAAGTTGCAAACCTTTCAGAGCATTAGGCGATGGTATAAACAATTCCAAGACACGGGTTGTCTGTGTATCCATAAGCCGTTGAAGCAGTGTATGTAGATATGCTCGAAAACGTTTGGGACGAATTTGCCAACTATATATACATATGTCGCGCATCCAAAGGTGGGCGGACATATTAAGCACCTTTAATTTGGTTTGTAAAAAAACCCTTTATGATTAACCATGTAATATAAAATTAATTTTAAGTTTCTATGTTCAATATTTTTTAATAATATACTCATTTCAATTCGGGTGATTCTTTTTAAAATACCCTGTATTTTACGCTCGAATGTTAAATTAAAAAATTACAACAATAAAATTTTCTCCCAAACTGTAAATAATCACAATGTAACAATGTACTCGCGTTTAGACTATTAAATAAATATAGAAAAAGAAGAAAATAATCTTTAAAATACCGTAGGACTGCGAAGTACGAAAATTTAGAGAAGAAAAATGTGAAGTTTATGAAATATATGAACTGCCCTTTGCTGTTTTTGCATAATGGTTTTAAGCAAAACTTTAATGGCATTGAAAAATCGCTGACCTTTTCTCACTGTGAGAAAAAATATGATCTCTACGTGTGGTTCTATGTCATTATTCGGAGATCCCCCTGCAACATTAAATGTATAAATTTATACTAAACGAAATTTAATGGATTCCTGCCACAGCTTTCCCTATTTGAACGAGTTATTTTTTTTTTGTCTCTAGATAAATGAGCTCGCAATTTATTAAAATTTATGGGAGTACCATCAGTTGTGCATGATCGAGTATAACGTGGAATTTTTATCTAATTTAACGGATTTTTAGAATTTACGAATCAAAGTACTTTGATGACTGCACAAGAAAGTGCATATTAAAAAATGAACCATTGAATTAAAAAATTTATTGAATTTACAAACTCGAAAAAGCCTTTATACAAAATCAATAGTTTAAAGAATGTAAAATCAATATTTGGCTAGTTGTAACTTTCTACACACTATCAAACAAACCCTCTGCCATTCCGAAACAAAACTATTCATTTTTCTCATTCAGGCATGTCGTTATTAATTAGTCTAATTAACTTATCATGCATATCATTATCTGTCGCAAAGAGATGTTGCAACCTATTTGCTTTACAAGTATTATGTGTAGAGTTTATAGCAAATGAAATTATTTTGATAAAAGAAAATTGTTTATGAATGAAAGTATTTCAGTGCTTTACATATAAATACAAAGATAAAATAATTAAAATGGGGAACTTAAGAATGAAAAAATCCTGAAAGTAATATTAATTTTATTTTTGTTATTTTGACACCTCATTCGTACATGACACTTATGCAAAATTAAACTACCCTCAAAGTATCGTAACGAAAAGTTTAAGCGTAATATACACTACCAGATGAATCCTACTACGCCACCCACATTGTATAGTGGTTAGTGTCGTGAGCTTACACGCAATGGTCTCGGGTTCAAATCCCAATTTCTGTTAGTCGTTTCCTTTTCGTTCCCCTCATAGGGATCAAACTGACTCGTTTATATGGTGCTCCCATTATAAAGTGGCCATCAAACCAGCAACATAGAACAAAAAAGGGAATGTCATCCGAAAAAGTGCCTCCTTATTAAAAAAAAATGAATCCTACCATTGTGCGGAACGTTCAAAGTTTAATGGTAGCAGATATGACTGATGGGTTCAGTTCACAAAATCTTTGGTGGATGACCCGATTAACTTTTGACACAAATACGTATCATCGTGCCTCTGAATAAGTTATAAATAAAATAGTTTTAAATCCACAGTAATGAACAAGACTGGTACGAGTACTGTACTTCTAGACTAGTTTGACTCTTTCCCGGACCATGTGTGGGATTATAATAATAAGGGCCTATGAAAGTGAGACGTTTGTTTTGTTTCCTGTAATGGTTTATTCGTTGGAAAATGGAAACATACAGTAAGTAATAGAGATATATGAGCTACATATCCGCTACGCACCTTGTTGGGTAAAAAAAAGTGTTCAATCGCTTACTAGATTTCGGATACCCTGGGTGAAGAAACTCTATGATTGTCTGAAGAATCAGGCGTGAACGAACCTCTGCAAGGTTAGCAAATCGGCAGCCTTTGAGAGCATTTTTCAGTCGGCTGAAAATGTGGTTGTCACAGTGCAACATGTATGGGCTATAGAGGGTGGAAAATATATCAGACAAGCTAAAGCACCGCAGCAAATATTGACCATGGCAACAATCGATTCCGTGATGATTGCCAAGTGTGACTGGTCAGAGCATGTCTCAACATGTTCTCTGCTGACACGTCATTTACGAAATTCCCTATACCATCTGAACACTGTTCACTGTGACAGACTCTGATACCTACATATATAAATCCTTCGGCTACATTAATATTTTCTGACGTGAAGAATTGAATAACCGCTCGTTCACCTGTTTGGACAAATCAATGTCACTGCCGTATATAATCACTTTACTTAAACACGTTCGAATCCCACACTGACACTTTCCGATGATAAGAGCTTTCCTTCGTAACATACAACCTCCTCTACAGCCACAAAGTTCTAAGTCAGGCATGTCAAACTCGCAGCCCTCAACGATTATTTGTGATGCCCAAGGCCAGCCAATATAACGGTATGCAAATATCGAGTCACCTCATGCCTATTACTCACCTTTCGGTGGGTGATTTGTTTCGTGGGTGTAATTAATATATATATATATATATATATATATATATATATATATATATATATATATATATATATATATTTATATATATATATATATTTATATATATATATATATATACTAGCTGAAAACCCGCACTTCGCTACGGAGTACATTCAGATTAAATACAACGGTCAACGTATGCAATTTATGCCAAAAAATAAATATATATATTTATAATAAATGCGATGATCAATGTATACAATTGATGTAAAATATATATCTATCTATATATATATATATTTATAAAAAAATCGTAAGGGATATGCATTTTTTTTGGATAATATCCAATCGTCTGCTGCATTAGAAAGAGAAAAAAAAAATTTTTTTGTCTATTTAGTTGTTACGCACGTGACGATAAATTTATTGAAAGTACCAGAAAAAGAAATCACGTGATCAGCATAAAAATTCACCAAAAATCAGGAAATGGAGGTAAAAAGTCGAAAAAAATTTCATTTTGAAGGAATTTTTATGATCTTTCTCGTGATATAAATCTTATAACCCTCAATGTATTATTTTAAATGCAAACGTAAAATAAGTTTAAAACACAGCTTAAAAATTTAATTTAAAAAAAATCTAAGAAGAATTTTTGAAAAATCTTTCTTAGTGCACCCCTACACTATTAGAAGAATCGCCATGCAAAATTTCAGCCCTTTAGGTCCAGCGGTTTGGTCTGTGCGTTGTATGTCAGTCAGTCATTCAGTCAGTGAATGAACGAGTCAGTTACGGAACTGTTATATATATATATATATATATATATATATATATATATATACACTTTAATAAAATATTTCATAACAACGATAATACTGCTAAAATTTTCGATAAGTTCCAATATATTGTTCCTAATGGAAATTCACCAGTAGCTGATAAAGTTTACATTCGTAAAAATATAGATGTTTAGTTTGACAGAAATTTTCAAATTACTGTTGTTTAGTATACTACACAATGAAACTTTCCGAACGCAGAATATTTCTTTCTTTATATATCGACCCGTCATTCATAAATATTACACTTGAGGATTTTCTAATTTTCATTATCTCTCGGCAAGGATTATAACCCTTTCTACTCACATGAAGACTTTGTATGGTAGTTTACGGCCCCTTGTTCAAATCCCATTCCACAGATTCGATTATGTTAAAACGCTGGCGGGTATTTGAAACTACTCCCCCTCTCCAATACCTTCTGAGATGGAAATTCATATTCAATCAAGCGCAGTGATTCTTCCTCACACCCCTCGATAAACACAATTCAATTGTTAAAAGAACGAGAAAATTGAAGCTAAGGAAGCAAGCTTCCTTTCTTACGAAGTTTAGAGATAGTAGATAATTTTCATTACATTAAACATGAATAGAAAAATCAAAATTCACTTATTTTAGTATATATTTCCTAACGAAATGAGCAGGAAATTAATTTATCCTATAATGTACCCTTCTGCATTAAAATGCTCTAAATAATGTGACTTTTATTGAATCATATATGATGTTGTTGTACACACCGATAAGTAACATAACCGATAGTAACACCGATAAGTAACATAAAATAAATCATCCATAATTTAAAGCCTAGAAGGAAACAGAAGAAGAAAACTTCATATGCAAATCAAAGTTCATGACGTCAAAAACCAGAAAAAGAACATAAGGGCGGAAATCGGGATTTGCAGAAACGTCTGTTTCACTGTCTTAACTGTGAAATTCGATTGCTCAGTTATTCTTTTTGAGAAAATGTGACTTGGAAATGTCTCAACAACGTGATTTACCGGAATCCATGGCATGGCGTATTATAGGCAGACTTGAATCCGGGCAAACACAACGTAGTGTCACGGACGCTGTTGAAGTCGCCAGAAGTGTCGTTGCAAGGCTGTGGAATCGATTCCAAGAAACAAGGAATGTTAGACGTCGACCAGGGCGAGGTCGGCCACGCGCCAGCAACTGATGACCGGTATATTCTGTTAACAGCTCGTCGAAACAAACAGACAATGCTACTCAGCTGCAAAGACAGTTGCTCTTGGCAACAGGGCGGAGGGTGTCCATCCAAACCGTAATAGGCTTCATCAGGGAGGTCTCTATGCTCGTAGGCCAATGGTCTGCATTCCGTTGACCTCACGTCACAGTGCGGCCCGAAGAAGATGGGCTGCTGAGCATCGAGATTGGGAGCAACATGATTGGAGCCAAGTGCTGTTTAAAGACGAGTCTCGATACAGTCTGGAGTGTGACACCCGACGTGTTTTGGTATGGAGGAAAAGGGGCACTCAAAATAACCCCACATTCGTTCGTGAAAGGTCACAATACAGACGAGCTGGTTTTATGTTATGGGGTAGAATCAGCATAGGTGGACGTACGGACCTGCATATCATTCGGAATGGTACTTTGACGGCCCGAAGGTATGCAGACGAGATACTGAGACCTCATGTCATACCTTACGCTGCAGCCATTGGAGATTCCTTTGTTTTCCAGCATGATAATGCCCAACCGCATACAGCACGTCTTGTGGAGAACATGCTTGAAGCTGAAACAATACAGCGTATGGAATGGCCAGCGTGCTCTCATGACCTGAATCCAATCGAGCATGTTTGGGACATTCTCAGACGACGCATTGCTGCGAGACCAAGGCCTCTTTTTACTCTCCGAGACTTGGAGATTGCACTTCTTCAAGAGTGGAACATTATTGCCCAAAGTCTTATCGATAACATCATTGCATCCATGGAAAACAGGTGTGCGGCAGTCTTAGCTGTTCTAGGAAACCACAGGCCATATTAAAAATCTTGCATCATTTCTAAACAATACTTTTTTTTTATCGTTTACATGTAACCAAATTGTTGCCCTAAATCATCTTTTCATGTTTTTTTCATATTTTCAAAGAATTAAAGCTTAATTACAAATTTTTGTAAGTCTTTTTTTTCTGTATTGAGCATTGATACGCCTGTACTATCCATTTTATGCCAATACGTGGCTGTCTCGCACGGTTTTCTTAACTTTTTTGCTTTCTCCCCTAATTTTTTTTGAGCAGTGTTATATATGAGGCGTTGAAAGGCAAAATGGTGTAAGTCACATTTTCAACTTTTTTCATTGGAGGGTAAATATGTAATCCCCATGTTCAATTTATAGTGGAATTGTAAATAGTTATTATCTGCAATATTGTAATAACTGTTAGGAATTATAATTTGTTCAATTTATGGTGGAATTTTTTGTAGTTTTTGCAGTTAAACTCTTTGTCTTACACCACTTGACTTACTGACTTACACCACTTTGCCTTTCACCGCCTCATATATATATATATATATATAAATATGTTATGCCAAAAAAAGTATTTCTCATTCCCTAAAGATTGTAAAGTCCTCCATTAGCATAATCTGTCTTTTAAATTGACAATTTTTATCGACCCCCTTTAAAATTTTCCGTAATTTTAAAATTTACCTTCAAAGCTATCCGAACTAAAAGGGATCTTGAGAAAATAGCTAACTTGCAATTTTAGACTACAGGGCATATTATCTTATTTAGAGTCGCATAAGTCCAAAATTTACTGACAGTCACAATCCTGACTACAAGGAGGGTCCATTTCAAGAATTTTGGGGAGGGGGTGATGTTACGAGACTTACGTTACAGTTATACTCTTCAGATAATCGGAGGTCCCTGGTCTAAGGAAGACCGCATCTCTCTTTCAGAATGACCTAATCAACCAAAATTCGAAACTGTGTATTTATCATTGAATCTCATATATATATATATATATATATATATATATATATATATATATATATATATATATATATATATATATATATAATATATATATGATGGATATAAACATGATAAAGCATTTGTGGATAAAAGCCCCTGCAGTTTTAGGGTGTGAGCACCATATACGAAAATTTCAATACCATATTTTTTTTGTTTGATTTAACGACAAGAAAAAATGGTCTTTACAAATACAGGGGAAAATAATTTATAAAATATTTACCTCCTGCAAATATTTTATGTTTTGGTACTAAAATCTACGGAAAATGTGCATTTTATTATCCATACATAAAATGATATCCTAACAAGTAACATTAAAAAAAATGGTCTAGCTCCCTTGCAGAGAGAAGAAAATAGGATAAACGGCCTGCCGTATCTTTATGCTGTTACTATGGCAACTAGAAAATTGGATTGCTCAACACCTTTTTAAACGTTGAAGTGGCTTTTACATCGCCCTTTGACAAGAGCTGAAGTATATTGGATTAGAGTAACAAATTTTATACAGTTTTCTTTTATCAAATATCAATTCACCGTGTTCAAATTATTTTTACTCTAAAATTTGATAGGACTTTTCGGGAAAGCTCAGCCCACGACATCGTTCAATAAAGAATTGCGAATTGTTTTCCTAAGAATCCATGTTGTTTTCTCCTTTTTTTTTATTTTGACATAATGTTTCGTTTTCATTCTTTACATCAAGTGGGAATAAAAAATAGAACATTGATCAAGGAATGTATAGCATCTTACACTTCCTTTTGAAAATAATCATTTACGTAATTCCTAGCTCCGTATGTTACCGACTGAGTGCTGCAATTTTTCATGAGAATTTATTTAAATATATATATATATATATATATATATATATATATATATATATATATATATATATATATATATATATTGTTTGAACAGCACGTCTTTATAATGCCTGCGTCTATTCAGAATCCCGAGAAATGTGGGATACAGGATCCCCGCCAAAGAAATCATGGCTTCATTTTTCTGGGACAGACAAGGCATTTTTCTGGTTGACTTCATGCCTCCGGGTACCACAATTAATGCTGATTCATATTGCGAGACTTTGAGACGTCTCAGACGATCAATTCAAATTAAACGCAGGGGCTTGTTCACAAGAGGAGTTTGCTTGCTGCATGACAACGCTCGTGCTCACACAGCGCTTCAAACGAAAGCACTACTCAAAATATCCGAATGGAAGATTTTAGATCTTCCGCCATACAGCCCGGATCTTGCACTCGGGGACTTCCGCTTATTCCTTTACCTGAAAACATATCTTGCATGGCAAAATTTTCACGACGATTTTGAGATCAAAATTGAAGTTGAAATGTCGTGGAATACAAAAGCTTGTACTCAGACATAACAAATTCTTTGACAATGGCGGCAACTATGTCGAAAAATAAGGCATGTGTCAGTAAGTAATTTGCTATGTGCATTTAATCAATTAACATTTTTTCGAGTGAGTATGCGGTATTGTATCTTTACTTTTCGAATATATATATATATATATATATATATATATATATATATATATATATATATATATATATATATATATATATATATATATACAGGGTGTCCCAAAGCGACCGCATAACCTCTGCACAGCTAGATTCCTCGTTGGGAGTACATAAAAACTGCCCAAAGAAGCGTTCCTGTACAATCCATATTTTACGAGAAAAATACGAAAAACAAAGTATGACGTCACTGCCGGTGCAAGAAAAAAAACACTCTATTGAACGTATCAACAGCATGCACAATTCAAAGTAGATGTTCAAAGTGTCCGCCGTGCATGTCGAGGCAGGATTGAGCACGCCGTGGAATGGCTGTCATCACACGTTGCAGCATCGCGGGGTTCAGCCTACGGATGACGTTGACATCGGGAGGACGGCGGGACGGATATCGACGGGCATACTCCCTAGCAGTTCGTAAAACATTTCCATTACATCGGCCGTACATCAAGTACATGTCGCAGTAGTCACGAACGGAGTACATCGCCACCATACGAAGACTACCGGTAGCTGCAAGATGCAGCTTTTTAAATATCAGTCCAAAGGGGGCTTAACGTCATTCCATGGCGCAAGCGTATGCATGACGCGATATGCGCGGCGAACGGTTTAAACATTATCGTCTGGAAAGATATGCAAATATTGTTGTTGATATGTCCAATAAAGTGTTTTTTCTTGCACAGGCAGTGACGTCATACTTTGTTTTTCGTAATTTTCTCGTAAACTATGGATCGTACAGGAACGCTTCTTTGGGCAGTTTTTATGTACTCCCAACGAGGAACCCTGTATATATATATATATATATATATATATATATATATATATATATATATATATATATATATATATATATACAAAATGTTTCAAAACTATATGTCAGAAATGAAAAGGCAGGTAGAGGGGTCCTAAATAAGCAGATTTCGTATAGGAATGTGGGTGCGGAAATGCAGCGTAGAAGTGCTAGCAATTAATGCAGTATTAACAACAGGTACGTAAAAATACGAGTAAAGACAAAGGAAAGCATCAATTTATTTATGAAACAGTTTGCAATAGGTGCTCGAAATAACGACCACCAGCAGTGATACAAGATTCACAGCGGCGGCGCATTCATTGGCGTACATTAGTAAAATCGTCAGGCATGTCACGCACATTTCCAATAGCAACAGACAATCGGGCAACCAGATCTTCTTGAGATGTTATGGGAATATCGTGCACT
Organism: Dolomedes plantarius; assembly: GCA_907164885.2. Lineage (NCBI taxonomy): Eukaryota > Metazoa > Arthropoda > Arachnida > Araneae > Dolomedidae > Dolomedes > Dolomedes plantarius. Next base: position 197,152,977 of record OU015490.1, on the reverse strand, counting down.
ATGCTTTTATTGTGACTCCAAAAGAAGAAATCAAAGGACGTCAAATCTGGGGAGCGCGGTGGCCAAACAGATTCGCCGTGTCCTATCTAATGCTGGCTGTAGACAGCGTCCATGCAATTCCTGAAGTTCCTGTTGAATTGAACTGGGACGCCATCCTGCTGGAACCACATTCGTGTGCTAACAGCTGGAGGAACATCGACCAGAAGTTCAGGTATGACCTCTTGTAGGAAGATGCCGTATGTGTGGCCGTTTAAACTAGCAGGTAAGATATACGGTCCTACTAAGTTATTGTGCACAATGCCTGCTCAAACATTAATGGAAAACCTTCCTTGGTAGTCATGTGCTCTTGTGCCATGTGGGTTATCATGATACCAAAGGTGACAATTATGGGTGTTAAACATACCCGACCGAGAAAAGGTAGACTCATCAGTGAATAAAACATCCACAGGGAAGGTGGGATTGTCTACACCCTACTGTAAGTACCAGAGGGCAAAGTTGACACGCAGAGGGTAATCGGCAGGGGGCAATGCTTGCACTCTCTGGAAATGATACGGGTACATTCCCTCTTCGTGTAAAGTCCTTCAAACAGTTGCATGACTCACAACCAGCGCACGTCCAACAGCTCTCGAGCTTGTCGACGGACTATCCTTTACTGTGCGTAATACTGCTTCTTCCACTGCATGCAATCTGTGATATTGTTGTGATGATAATTAATAGTTTTGGAAGTAATTAAAGTTAATATTAATATCGGGTATTTAGATAATTAAATTAGTAAAGTAAGTGAATAAGTAAGTAAATTTTAGTAACGATTGTGCTTTGTTTTAATCAATTTATTAAGCCTCTGCTAAATATATGTAAGGGTTATACTTGTGGTGATCAGATATTAATTGATTTGATTAATGTCATCGCATTTGGAGAAGGTGCGCAAGTTTCTCTAAATGTTTTGACATTGAGAAGAATTAAGTTTGAAATAGATCATCACAGGTTATACCTTATTATTGTTAATATTGATAAATTAATAAGTTTTATTTATGAACCTTGTGAATGGTTGGCATATTGTTTTTTTTATTGTTTTTTGGCTGGCGTATTGTAATTTAAATGGTAAAGGTCTTAGAAATATTCTTTGCTTTCCTTCTATCCTTAAAAAAATAACCCAGCGCCTAGGAACAGCTTTGATAGCCTCCCCCACTATCGGTAACCCAATACGTCCGCTAAAGCCCTTTTTCGAACGGGGAGAAATCTTGGAAGGTCAGATGCAAGGCGCGCAGAGATACATCGCCGGGTGGATGACCAGGCCGCCATGAAATTAAATTAACCAACAAGAACGAGATGAGGGGTGGAAAAAAAATTAATTGTATAAACAATTGCAGAGTGCAAGAGTGCCACCTGTAGCCTTCTCCCTCATTTAGGCCATTACAATTCTCGGAGAATCAAGGAACTATTTGGTGTGGAGGATGGTTTCACCGGACTGAGGTGGTGGTGACAAGGTGCTGACTCGGAGCGCGGGATTTTGGAAAAAAGAGAAGATTTCTGGATCCTGGACGTGGAGGCGAGGGCGAAAGACCGAGGGGTCGGGGCTGGAAGCTCTGGCCTCGATACAACGCTAAGATCCCGACGATGAAGTGACGCGACGGGTGAATTTCTTTTCCTTCCTTTACTTCTATAAATTCTATCCATAACCTCTCTACCTTTGATTAAAGCTGCAGCAACATCATTAAGATTAGATTTAAATGTAAAATTGAAATTAAGATGAGCAATTGCATATAGAATAATTCAGGTTTTTTTTTTTTTATATTCGCCAGCCATTTCATTTTGAATTGTCATTGTATATATTTTATTGTGTTACGAGGATATAGAAGTTGGTTTTTATAGCAATTGTATTATTGATGATTTAATATTGGTATCCCAAAAAAATGTTTAATAGAGCTGATTACCAGATTGGTGATAATATTGTTAATGTAATCGGAAGGAATAAATTTGTTATGTTAAGTATATCTTTGTCATGTCGGTCCTTGCCTTTTTAGTAAATTTGCTGATTTTCAGCTTTAGGTTTTTATTTTTATTTCAGCAGATTTGAAGCTTTTTCTTTTAGGTGAAATAATTTTATTTTCTAGGTGCTCTCCAAGGTTAAGTAATTTTTGTTAGATTTAATTTCATTTTTCTTTTGGCTCATTATTCACCACAGTGAAGCATTCAGTTCGAACCAGTGTTAATTATAATTATTAATTGTTTATGGGTTATTGCATTTAAAAATAACACAACGCAACTTTACCATCTATCTTAAAATGTACTAACCACTAACGGCCAAATGGCAAATATTGTTGTAGTTAAATTTAACCGAGGCCCACCTTAATTAGTAAGAGTTATTCCTACCTTCAATTTAGTAATTAATATAAATATAAAATAATAAACTTTAAAATAAACCCCCTAACACAAAAATTCAACGCCACAAATGGCGCCTGTGACCTATCCACGCTGTGCCATTTTTTTTTCCACAAATGGTACAAGTCGTGAAGACTGTTTGCAAATGAGCCATTTTTTTTTTCCCAGTATCCTTTCTTTCGGTGAGACGGCATGACATATTAAATTTTGGTATAGTAGAGGCTTAATCTTATTTTGGCACAGATTTTTTTGGTTCATATGATTTTTATGTGGTTATGGTTATTATTATTTTTGATATTTTAAATGATGTAGATTTTAATTTGAAATTTTTCTTACATTCCTATATTTTGTGCAATTATTTTGAATATTGATTTTTTTTTTCATTTTGAATTATTGAACGATATAAATGTTTTTTTGATGTTTTACTTAAGAGTATTGTTCTGTTAGTGCGTTTAAGGATACATTTTTCATTTGAATTTTTACATTCCTATATATTTTGAGGTTATTTTGAATATTGAATATTTTTTTAACATCTTTAAACATTGATAGATATTTTTATTGGTATTTTGTTGCTTTAACGTTTTCTATTGCTATGCTAGTGGTTTTAAGTATAATATTTGATTTGAGGTGCTAAAGTGTGCATGTTTTACAATGTCTCCCATAGTATATTTGCATACTAAGTATTGATAAATTTTTAATTGCAATTCTACATGTCAGGTCAATTTTTTTTTGTTTATTTTGGGCTTCTTATCACGGGTTGTTTCTTTGTTTGTCTTGCCAGGTGCTAAGTTTTTTCTACTTTCCTCTTGCCATTTAGAGCTGGTCTCATGGTAAAACGGGAAGTAGAATTGGTTGGGTTCTTGGACAGATTGAAAATTACATTAAATATTTTTCATATAATAGTTAATGATATTGTTTTTCACACGAAAGTTAGTTACAATTGGGTTTAAGTTTCAAACTTCAATGTCACAGACTGGGAAATTTGAATGCTGCGGTCATTTCAGTACCTAATAAATTCAGTTTCTTATGTCGGGTATGTGTTTGGACTTAATACCAGTTAGGTTTGTTTAGAAATTTAATTGAAATGGGGTTAATATTCAACTTCAATGTCACAGGCTGGGAAATTTTGAATGTTGTGGTCTTTCAGTACCTAATAAGTTCAGTTTCTCATGTCAGAGTTTTGTTGGATTTAATACCAGTTTAGTTTTTTTTGCAGAGTTTTAGCTTAATTTAATATTGTTTAATTTCTTTTGTAATGCATACTAAAGCGTCCGAAAATTTTGTTTATGTGTAGGGTTGATGTTAAATTTTTTTTGGTGCTCTTGTCTACAATGTTTCATGTGCATATTCTGTTTTGAACGGATCAGCATGACTTTTGGGGATCGACTGTGATTCGATTCGACCGGTTTTTGTTTATTTAAGTAGGGCATACGGTTTTTTAAATAAGTTTGGTTATGTTATTTTAGTAGGTATGATTGCGTTGGTCTGTTCAGTTCGGTTTATGCAATTAAACGTTAGACAGGGCTTCTTGTGTTAATCATTATTTTTACTAAGCATATTAGAATTTCATTGCCGCGAGGGACGAAGAGTCTCTCTTCGCAGGCTGGAATTACTTTTGGTTTGGTAGGAGTAAATGGTGGAGTAGTTAAATATTGGTTTCGAAATTTTATCATTTACTTAGTTTTGTAATGTGTACTAGGGTGTCCAGGAGGTTAATGAACGTTAGACATGGCTTCAGATTTTAATCATTAATTTTTACTAAGCTTATTAGAATTTCATTGCCGCGAGGGACGAAGAGTCTATCTTTGCAGGCTGGAATTAAAATTGGTTTGGTAGGAGTAAATAGTGTAGTTAACGATAGGTCTCAAATTTCTATCAATTACCTGGTTTTATAATGTATACTAGGGTGTACGGGAGGTTAAAATTTTTATTTGTTATATGTACGGTTAAAGTTGTAATTTTTGTACACCTGTCTCACATGTTTCATATACATTTGTTTTGAGGTTGAACAGTAAACATGTTAATTTTGATTGAACAGTGATAATGAATTTAGTAAGAGAGAATTATGTATTGAGTTTTGTTCGAAGAGGTTTTGTTTATTTGTGTTAAGCATACGTTTTTTTTTATAAATTTGTTACGGATTGTATGCTAGGGTCGCACTGTCAATTTCAAATTATAGAAGTAAACTGTGGACAGGATGTAATGTTTTTGAACTGATTGTTTTAACCGAGGATGATTATTTTGCTGTGCAGTTTTTTTAGTGTATATGGTTTAATTGTAATTTGAACATACAGTTGTGGTAATGAAATGTTTTAGATATATGTTAGGTGTTCAATGTTTCATTTTTGCTTGTTTATATACAATCATGGTAATGAAATTTTTTTTTCGGGTAGTATGCTACATGTTCCATGGTTTATAATTTTGTTTAATAAGTAATCTCTCATGTATATGTGTTTTGTTATGTGACCCGGGTCGAATGGGAACAATATATCACATTGTGTAACGTAATTTTATACTTTAGTCAATTCTTTTAATTCGTGAAATTTTTCCACGGTGATCTGTGTTTTTTTTTTATTAAAAAAAAAATTTGTGCCAAATTTTTTTCTCGCGGAAAAGGAGGTATTTGTTGTGATGATAATTAATAGTTTTGGAAGTAATTAAAGTTAATATTAATATCGGGTATTTAGATAATTAAATTAGTAAAGTAAGTGAATAAGTAAGTAAATTTTAGTAACGATTGTGCTTTGTTTTAATCAATTTATTAAGCCTCTGCTAAATATATGTAAGGGTTATACTTGTGGTGATCAGATATTAATTGATTTGATTAATGTCATCGCATTTGGAGAAGGTGCGCAAGTTTCTCTAAATGTTTTGACATTGAGAAGAATTAAGTTTGAAATAGATCATCACAGGTTATACCTTATTATTGTTAATATTGATAAATTAATAAGTTTTATTTATGAACCTTGTGAATGGTTGGCATATTGTTTTTTTTATTGTTTTTTGGCTGGCGTATTGTAATTTAAATGGTAAAGGTCTTAGAAATATTCTTTGCTTTCCTTCTATCCTTAAAAAAATAACCCAGCGCCTAGCAACAGCTTTGATAGCCTCCCCCACTATCGGTAACCCAATACGTCCGCTAAAGCCCTTTTTCGAACGGGGAGAAATCTTGGAAGGTCAGATGCAAGGCGCGCAGAGATACATCGCCGGGTGGATGACCAGGCCGCCATGAAATTAAATTAACCAACAAGAACGAGATGAGGGGTGGAAAAAAAATTAATTGTATAAACAATTGCAGAGTGCAAGAGTGCCACCTGTAGCCTTCTCCCTCATTTAGGCCATTACAATTCTCGGAGAATCAAGGAACTATTTGGTGTGGAGGATGGTTTCACCGGACTGAGGTGGTGGTGACAAGGTGCTGACTCGGAGCGCGGGATTTTGGAAAAAAGAGAAGATTTCTGGATCCTGGACGTGGAGGCGAGGGCGAAAGACCGAGGGGTCGGGGCTGGAAGCTCTGGCCTCGATACAACGCTAAGATCCCGACGATGAAGTGACGCGACGGGTGAATTTCTTTTCCTTCCTTTACTTCTATAAATTCTATCCATAACCTCTCTACCTTTGATTAAAGCTGCAGCAACATCATTAAGATTAGATTTAAATGTAAAATTGAAATTAAGATGAGCAATTGCATATAGAATAATTCAGGTTTTTTTTTTTTTATATTCGCCAGCCATTTCATTTTGAATTGTCATTGTATATATTTTATTGTGTTACGAGGATATAGAAGTTGGTTTTTATAGCAATTGTATTATTGATGATTTAATATTGGTATCCCAAAAAAATGTTTAATAGAGCTGATTACCAGATTGGTGATAATATTGTTAATGTAATCGGAAGGAATAAATTTGTTATGTTAAGTATATCTTTGTCATGTCGGTCCTTGCCTTTTTAGTAAATTTGCTGATTTTCAGCTTTAGGTTTTTATTTTTATTTCAGCAGATTTGAAGCTTTTTCTTTTAGGTGAAATAATTTTATTTTCTAGGTGCTCTCCAAGGTTAAGTAATTTTTGTTAGATTTAATTTCATTTTTCTTTTGGCTCATTATTCACCACAGTGAAGCATTCAGTTCGAACCAGTGTTAATTATAATTATTAATTGTTTATGGGTTATTGCATTTAAAAATAACACAACGCAACTTTACCATCTATCTTAAAATGTACTAACCACTAACGGCCAAATGGCAAATATTGTTGTAGTTAAATTTAACCGAGGCCCACCTTAATTAGTAAGAGTTATTCCTACCTTCAATTTAGTAATTAATATAAATATAAAATAATAAACTTTAAAATAAACCCCCTAACACAAAAATTCAACGCCACAAATGGCGCCTGTGACCTATCCACGCTGTGCCATTTTTTTTTCCACAAATGGTACAAGTCGTGAAGACTGTTTGCAAATGAGCCATTTTTTTTTTCCCAGTATCCTTTCTTTCGGTGAGACGGCATGACATATTAAATTTTGGTATAGTAGAGGCTTAATCTTATTTTGGCACAGATTTTTTTGGTTCATATGATTTTTATGTGGTTATGGTTATTATTATTTTTGATATTTTAAATGATGTAGATTTTAATTTGAAATTTTTCTTACATTCCTATATTTTGTGCAATTATTTTGAATATTGATTTTTTTTTTCATTTTGAATTATTGAACGATATAAATGTTTTTTTGATGTTTTACTTAAGAGTATTGTTCTGTTAGTGCGTTTAAGGATACATTTTTCATTTGAATTTTTACATTCCTATATATTTTGAGGTTATTTTGAATATTGAATATTTTTTTAACATCTTTAAACATTGATAGATATTTTTATTGGTATTTTGTTGCTTTAACGTTTTCTATTGCTATGCTAGTGGTTTTAAGTATAATATTTGATTTGAGGTGCTAAAGTGTGCATGTTTTACAATGTCTCCCATAGTATATTTGCATACTAAGTATTGATAAATTTTTAATTGCAATTCTACATGTCAGGTCAATTTTTTTTTGTTTATTTTGGGCTTCTTATCACGGGTTGTTTCTTTGTTTGTCTTGCCAGGTGCTAAGTTTTTTCTACTTTCCTCTTGCCATTTAGAGCTGGTCTCATGGTAAAACGGGAAGTAGAATTGGTTGGGTTCTTGGACAGATTGAAAATTACATTAAATATTTTTCATATAATAGTTAATGATATTGTTTTTCACACGAAAGTTAGTTACAATTGGGTTTAAGTTTCAAACTTCAATGTCACAGACTGGGAAATTTGAATGCTGCGGTCATTTCAGTACCTAATAAATTCAGTTTCTTATGTCGGGTATGTGTTTGGACTTAATACCAGTTAGGTTTGTTTAGAAATTTAATTGAAATGGGGTTAATATTCAACTTCAATGTCACAGGCTGGGAAATTTTGAATGTTGTGGTCTTTCAGTACCTAATAAGTTCAGTTTCTCATGTCAGAGTTTTGTTGGATTTAATACCAGTTTAGTTTTTTTTGCAGAGTTTTAGCTTAATTTAATATTGTTTAATTTCTTTTGTAATGCATACTAAAGCGTCCGAAAATTTTGTTTATGTGTAGGGTTGATGTTAAATTTTTTTTGGTGCTCTTGTCTACAATGTTTCATGTGCATATTCTGTTTTGAACGGATCAGCATGACTTTTGGGGATCGACTGTGATTCGATTCGACCGGTTTTTGTTTATTTAAGTAGGGCATACGGTTTTTTAAATAAGTTTGGTTATGTTATTTTAGTAGGTATGATTGCGTTGGTCTGTTCAGTTCGGTTTATGCAATTAAACGTTAGACAGGGCTTCTTGTGTTAATCATTATTTTTACTAAGCATATTAGAATTTCATTGCCGCGAGGGACGAAGAGTCTCTCTTCGCAGGCTGGAATTACTTTTGGTTTGGTAGGAGTAAATGGTGGAGTAGTTAAATATTGGTTTCGAAATTTTATCATTTACTTAGTTTTGTAATGTGTACTAGGGTGTCCAGGAGGTTAATGAACGTTAGACATGGCTTCAGATTTTAATCATTAATTTTTACTAAGCTTATTAGAATTTCATTGCCGCGAGGGACGAAGAGTCTATCTTTGCAGGCTGGAATTAAAATTGGTTTGGTAGGAGTAAATAGTGTAGTTAACGATAGGTCTCAAATTTCTATCAATTACCTGGTTTTATAATGTATACTAGGGTGTACGGGAGGTTAAAATTTTTATTTGTTATATGTACGGTTAAAGTTGTAATTTTTGTACACCTGTCTCACATGTTTCATATACATTTGTTTTGAGGTTGAACAGTAAACATGTTAATTTTGATTGAACAGTGATAATGAATTTAGTAAGAGAGAATTATGTATTGAGTTTTGTTCGAAGAGGTTTTGTTTATTTGTGTTAAGCATACGTTTTTTTTTATAAATTTGTTACGGATTGTATGCTAGGGTCGCACTGTCAATTTCAAATTATAGAAGTAAACTGTGGACAGGATGTAATGTTTTTGAACTGATTGTTTTAACCGAGGATGATTATTTTGCTGTGCAGTTTTTTTAGTGTATATGGTTTAATTGTAATTTGAACATACAGTTGTGGTAATGAAATGTTTTAGATATATGTTAGGTGTTCAATGTTTCATTTTTGCTTGTTTATATACAATCATGGTAATGAAATTTTTTTTTCGGGTAGTATGCTACATGTTCCATGGTTTATAATTTTGTTTAATAAGTAATCTCTCATGTATATGTGTTTTGTTATGTGACCCGGGTCGAATGGGAACAATATATCACATTGTGTAACGTAATTTTATACTTTAGTCAATTCTTTTAATTCGTGAAATTTTTCCACGGTGATCTGTGTTTTTTTTTTATTAAAAAAAAAATTTGTGCCAAATTTTTTTCTCGCGGAAAAGGAGGTATTTGTTGTGATGATAATTAATAGTTTTGGAAGTAATTAAAGTTAATATTAATATCGGGTATTTAGATAATTAAATTAGTAAAGTAAGTGAATAAGTAAGTAAATTTTAGTAACGATTGTGCTTTGTTTTAATCAATTTATTAAGCCTCTGCTAAATATATGTAAGGGTTATACTTGTGGTGATCAGATATTAATTGATTTGATTAATGTCATCGCATTTGGAGAAGGTGCGCAAGTTTCTCTAAATGTTTTGACATTGAGAAGAATTAAGTTTGAAATAGATCATCACAGGTTATACCTTATTATTGTTAATATTGATAAATTAATAAGTTTTATTTATGAACCTTGTGAATGGTTGGCATATTGTTTTTTTTATTGTTTTTTGGCTGGCGTATTGTAATTGAAATGGTAAAGGTCTTAGAAATATTCTTTGCTTTCCTTCTATCCTTAAAAAATAACCCAGCGCCTAGCAACAGCTTTGATAGCCTCCCCCACTATCGGTAACCCAATACGTCCGCTAAAGCCCTTTTTCGAACGGGGAGAAATCTTGGAAGGTCAGATGCAAGGCGCGCAGAGATACATCGCCGGGTGGATGACCAGGCCGCCATGAAATTAAATTAACCAACAAGAACGAGATGAGGGGTGGAAAAAAAATTAATTGTATAAACAATTGCAGAGTGCAAGAGTGCCACCTGTAGCCTTCTCCCTCATTTAGGCCATTACAATTCTCGGAGAATCAAGGAACTATTTGGTGTGGAGGATGGTTTCACCGGACTGAGGTGGTGGTGACAAGGTGCTGACTCGGAGCGCGGGATTTTGGAAAAAAGAGAAGATTTCTGGATCCTGGACGTGGAGGCGAGGGCGAAAGACCGAGGGGTCGGGGCTGGAAGCTCTGGCCTCGATACAACGCTAAGATCCCGACGATGAAGTGACGCGACGGGTGAATTTCTTTTCCTTCCTTTACTTCTATAAATTCTATCCATAACCTCTCTACCTTTGATTAAAGCTGCAGCAACATCATTAAGATTAGATTTAAATGTAAAATTGAAATTAAGATGAGCAATTGCATATAGAATAATTCAGGTTTTTTTTTTTTTATATTCGCCAGCCATTTCATTTTGAATTGTCATTGTATATATTTTATTGTGTTACGAGGATATAGAAGTTGGTTTTTATAGCAATTGTATTATTGATGATTTAATATTGGTATCCCAAAAAAATGTTTAATAGAGCTGATTACCAGATTGGTGATAATATTGTTAATGTAATCGGAAGGAATAAATTTGTTATGTTAAGTATATCTTTGTCATGTCGGTCCTTGCCTTTTTAGTAAATTTGCTGATTTTCAGCTTTAGGTTTTTATTTTTATTTCAGCAGATTTGAAGCTTTTTCTTTTAGGTGAAATAATTTTATTTTCTAGGTGCTCTCCAAGGTTAAGTAATTTTTGTTAGATTTAATTTCATTTTTCTTTTGGCTCATTATTCACCACAGTGAAGCATTCAGTTCGAACCAGTGTTAATTATAATTATTAATTGTTTATGGGTTATTGCATTTAAAAATAACACAACGCAACTTTACCATCTATCTTAAAATGTACTAACCACTAACGGCCAAATGGCAAATATTGTTGTAGTTAAATTTAACCGAGGCCCACCTTAATTAGTAAGAGTTATTCCTACCTTCAATTTAGTAATTAATATAAATATAAAATAATAAACTTTAAAATAAACCCCCTAACACAAAAATTCAACGCCACAAATGGCGCCTGTGACCTATCCACGCTGTGCCATTTTTTTTTCCACAAATGGTACAAGTCGTGAAGACTGTTTGCAAATGAGCCATTTTTTTTTTTCCCAGTATCCTTTCTTTCGGTGAGACGGCATGACATATTAAATTTTGGTATAGTAGAGGCTTAATCTTATTTTGGCACAGATTTTTTTGGTTCATATGATTTTTATGTGGTTATGGTTATTATTATTTTTGATATTTTAAATGATGTAGATTTTAATTTGAAATTTTTCTTACATTCCTATATTTTGTGCAATTATTTTGAATATTGATTTTTTTTTTCATTTTGAATTATTGAACGATATAAATGTTTTTTTGATGTTTTACTTAAGAGTATTGTTCTGTTAGTGCGTTTAAGGATACATTTTTCATTTGAATTTTTACATTCCTATATATTTTGAGGTTATTTTGAATATTGAATATTTTTTTAACATCTTTAAACATTGATAGATATTTTTATTGGTATTTTGTTGCTTTAACGTTTTCTATTGCTATGCTAGTGGTTTTAAGTATAATATTTGATTTGAGGTGCTAAAGTGTGCATGTTTTACAATGTCTCCCATAGTATATTTGCATACTAAGTATTGATAAATTTTTAATTGCAATTCTACATGTCAGGTCAATTTTTTTTTGTTTATTTTGGGCTTCTTATCACGGGTTGTTTCTTTGTTTGTCTTGCCAGGTGCTAAGTTTTTTCTACTTTCCTCTTGCCATTTAGAGCTGGTCTCATGGTAAAACGGGAAGTAGAATTGGTTGGGTTCTTGGACAGATTGAAAATTACATTAAATATTTTTCATATAATAGTTAATGATATTGTTTTTCACACGAAAGTTAGTTACAATTGGGTTTAAGTTTCAAACTTCAATGTCACAGACTGGGAAATTTGAATGCTGCGGTCATTTCAGTACCTAATAAATTCAGTTTCTTATGTCGGGTATGTGTTTGGACTTAATACCAGTTAGGTTTGTTTAGAAATTTAATTGAAATGGGGTTAATATTCAACTTCAATGTCACAGGCTGGGAAATTTTGAATGTTGTGGTCTTTCAGTACCTAATAAGTTCAGTTTCTCATGTCAGAGTTTTGTTGGATTTAATACCAGTTTAGTTTTTTTTTGCAGAGTTTTAGCTTAATTTAATATTGTTTAATTTCTTTTGTAATGCATACTAAAGCGTCCGAAAATTTTGTTTATGTGTAGGGTTGATGTTAAATTTTTTTTGGTGCTCTTGTCTACAATGTTTCATGTGCATATTCTGTTTTGAACGGATCAGCATGACTTTTGGGGATCGACTGTGATTCGATTCGACCGGTTTTTGTTTATTTAAGTAGGGCATACGGTTTTTTAAATAAGTTTGGTTATGTTATTTTAGTAGGTATGATTGCGTTGGTCTGTTCAGTTCGGTTTATGCAATTAAACGTTAGACAGGGCTTCTTGTGTTAATCATTATTTTTACTAAGCATATTAGAATTTCATTGCCGCGAGGGACGAAGAGTCTCTCTTCGCAGGCTGGAATTACTTTTGGTTTGGTAGGAGTAAATGGTGGAGTAGTTAAATATTGGTTTCGAAATTTTATCATTTACTTAGTTTTGTAATGTGTACTAGGGTGTCCAGGAGGTTAATGAACGTTAGACATGGCTTCAGATTTTAATCATTAATTTTTACTAAGCTTATTAGAATTTCATTGCCGCGAGGGACGAAGAGTCTATCTTTGCAGGCTGGAATTAAAATTGGTTTGGTAGGAGTAAATAGTGTAGTTAACGATAGGTCTCAAATTTCTATCAATTACCTGGTTTTATAATGTATACTAGGGTGTACGGGAGGTTAAAATTTTTATTTGTTATATGTACGGTTAAAGTTGTAATTTTTGTACACCTGTCTCACATGTTTCATATACATTTGTTTTGAGGTTGAACAGTAAACATGTTAATTTTGATTGAACAGTGATAATGAATTTAGTAAGAGAGAATTATGTATTGAGTTTTGTTCGAAGAGGTTTTGTTTATTTGTGTTAAGCATACGTTTTTTTTTATAAATTTGTTACGGATTGTATGCTAGGGTCGCACTGTCAATTTCAAATTATAGAAGTAAACTGTGGACAGGATGTAATGTTTTTGAACTGATTGTTTTAACCGAGGATGATTATTTTGCTGTGCAGTTTTTTTAGTGTATATGGTTTAATTGTAATTTGAACATACAGTTGTGGTAATGAAATGTTTTAGATATATGTTAGGTGTTCAATGTTTCATTTTTGCTTGTTTATATACAATCATGGTAATGAAATTTTTTTTTCGGGTAGTATGCTACATGTTCCATGGTTTATAATTTTGTTTAATAAGTAATCTCTCATGTATATGTGTTTTGTTATGTGACCCGGGTCGAATGGGAACAATATATCACATTGTGTAACGTAATTTTATACTTTAGTCAATTCTTTTAATTCGTGAAATTTTTCCACGGTGATCTGTGTTTTTTTTTTATTAAAAAAAAAATTTGTGCCAAATTTTTTTCTCGCGGAAAAGGAGGTATTTGTTGTGATGATAATTAATAGTTTTGGAAGTAATTAAAGTTAATATTAATATCGGGTATTTAGATAATTAAATTAGTAAAGTAAGTGAATAAGTAAGTAAATTTTAGTAACGATTGTGCTTTGTTTTAATCAATTTATTAAGCCTCTGCTAAATATATGTAAGGGTTATACTTGTGGTGATCAGATATTAATTGATTTGATTAATGTCATCGCATTTGGAGAAGGTGCGCAAGTTTCTCTAAATGTTTTGACATTGAGAAGAATTAAGTTTGAAATAGATCATCACAGGTTATACCTTATTATTGTTAATATTGATAAATTAATAAGTTTTATTTATGAACCTTGTGAATGGTTGGCATATTGTTTTTTTTATTGTTTTTTGGCTGGCGTATTGTAATTGAAATGGTAAAGGTCTTAGAAATATTCTTTGCTTTCCTTCTATCCTTAAAAAAATAACCCAGCGCCTAGCAACAGCTTTGATAGCCTCCCCCACTATCGGTAACCCAATACGTCCGCTAAAGCCCTTTTTCGAACGGGGAGAAATCTTGGAAGGTCAGATGCAAGGCGCGCAGAGATACATCGCCGGGTGGATGACCAGGCCGCCATGAAATTAAATTAACCAACAAGAACGAGATGAGGGGTGGAAAAAAAATTAATTGTATAAACAATTGCAGAGTGCAAGAGTGCCACCTGTAGCCTTCTCCCTCATTTAGGCCATTACAATTCTCGGAGAATCAAGGAACTATTTGGTGTGGAGGATGGTTTCACCGGACTGAGGTGGTGGTGACAAGGTGCTGACTCGGAGCGCGGGATTTTGGAAAAAGAGAAGATTTCTGGATCCTGGACGTGGAGGCGAGGGCGAAAGACCGAGGGGTCGGGGCTGGAAGCTCTGGCCTCGATACAACGCTAAGATCCCGACGATGAAGTGACGCGACGGGTGAATTTCTTTTCCTTCCTTTACTTCTATAAATTCTATCCATAACCTCTCTACCTTTGATTAAAGCTGCAGCAACATCATTAAGATTAGATTTAAATGTAAAATTGAAATTAAGATGAGCAATTGCATATAGAATAATTCAGGTTTTTTTTTTTTTATATTCGCCAGCCATTTCATTTTGAATTGTCATTGTATATATTTTATTGTGTTACGAGGATATAGAAGTTGGTTTTTATAGCAATTGTATTATTGATGATTTAATATTGGTATCCCAAAAAAATGTTTAATAGAGCTGATTACCAGATTGGTGATAATATTGTTAATGTAATCGGAAGGAATAAATTTGTTATGTTAAGTATATCTTTGTCATGTCGGTCCTTGCCTTTTTAGTAAATTTGCTGATTTTCAGCTTTAGGTTTTTATTTTTATTTCAGCAGATTTGAAGCTTTTTCTTTTAGGTGAAATAATTTTATTTTCTAGGTGCTCTCCAAGGTTAAGTAATTTTTGTTAGATTTAATTTCATTTTTCTTTTGGCTCATTATTCACCACAGTGAAGCATTCAGTTCGAACCAGTGTTAATTATAATTATTAATTGTTTATGGGTTATTGCATTTAAAAATAACACAACGCAACTTTACCATCTATCTTAAAATGTACTAACCACTAACGGCCAAATGGCAAATATTGTTGTAGTTAAATTTAACCGAGGCCCACCTTAATTAGTAAGAGTTATTCCTACCTTCAATTTAGTAATTAATATAAATATAAAATAATAAACTTTAAAATAAACCCCCTAACACAAAAATTCAACGCCACAAATGGCGCCTGTGACCTATCCACGCTGTGCCATTTTTTTTTCCACAAATGGTACAAGTCGTGAAGACTGTTTGCAAATGAGCCATTTTTTTTTTTCCCAGTATCCTTTCTTTCGGTGAGACGGCATGACATATTAAATTTTGGTATAGTAGAGGCTTAATCTTATTTTGGCACAGATTTTTTTGGTTCATATGATTTTTATGTGGTTATGGTTATTATTATTTTTGATATTTTAAATGATGTAGATTTTAATTTGAAATTTTTCTTACATTCCTATATTTTGTGCAATTATTTTGAATATTGATTTTTTTTTTCATTTTGAATTATTGAACGATATAAATGTTTTTTTGATGTTTTAC
Source organism: Dolomedes plantarius (assembly GCA_907164885.2). Lineage (NCBI taxonomy): Eukaryota > Metazoa > Arthropoda > Arachnida > Araneae > Dolomedidae > Dolomedes > Dolomedes plantarius. Next base: position 197,137,238 of record OU015490.1, on the reverse strand, counting down.
TTAAGAGTATTGTTCTGTTAGTGCGTTTAAGGATACATTTTTCATTTGAATTTTTACATTCCTATATATTTTGAGGTTATTTTGAATATTGAATATTTTTTAACATCTTTAAACATTGATAGATATTTTTATTGGTATTTTGTTGCTTTAACGTTTTCTATTGCTATGCTAGTGGTTTTAAGTATAATATTTGATTTGAGGTGCTAAAGTGTGCATGTTTTACAATGTCTCCCATAGTATATTTGCATACTAAGTATTGATAAATTTTTAATTGCAATTCTACATGTCAGGTCAATTTTTTTTTGTTTATTTTGGGCTTCTTATCACGGGTTGTTTCTTTGTTTGTCTTGCCAGGTGCTAAGTTTTTTCTACTTTCCTCTTGCCATTTAGAGCTGGTCTCATGGTAAAACGGGAAGTAGAATTGGTTGGGTTCTTGGACAGATTGAAAATTACATTAAATATTTTTCATATAATAGTTAATGATATTGTTTTTCACACGAAAGTTAGTTACAATTGGGTTTAAGTTTCAAACTTCAATGTCACAGACTGGGAAATTTGAATGCTGCGGTCATTTCAGTACCTAATAAATTCAGTTTCTTATGTCGGGTATGTGTTTGGACTTAATACCAGTTAGGTTTGTTTAGAAATTTAATTGAAATGGGGTTAATATTCAACTTCAATGTCACAGGCTGGGAAATTTTGAATGTTGTGGTCTTTCAGTACCTAATAAGTTCAGTTTCTCATGTCAGAGTTTTGTTGGATTTAATACCAGTTTAGTTTTTTTTTGCAGAGTTTTAGCTTAATTTAATATTGTTTAATTTCTTTTGTAATGCATACTAAAGCGTCCGAAAATTTTGTTTATGTGTAGGGTTGATGTTAAATTTTTTTTGGTGCTCTTGTCTACAATGTTTCATGTGCATATTCTGTTTTGAACGGATCAGCATGACTTTTGGGGATCGACTGTGATTCGATTCGACCGGTTTTTGTTTATTTAAGTAGGGCATACGGTTTTTTAAATAAGTTTGGTTATGTTATTTTAGTAGGTATGATTGCGTTGGTCTGTTCAGTTCGGTTTATGCAATTAAACGTTAGACAGGGCTTCTTGTGTTAATCATTATTTTTACTAAGCATATTAGAATTTCATTGCCGCGAGGGACGAAGAGTCTCTCTTCGCAGGCTGGAATTACTTTTGGTTTGGTAGGAGTAAATGGTGGAGTAGTTAAATATTGGTTTCGAAATTTTATCATTTACTTAGTTTTGTAATGTGTACTAGGGTGTCCAGGAGGTTAATGAACGTTAGACATGGCTTCAGATTTTAATCATTAATTTTTACTAAGCTTATTAGAATTTCATTGCCGCGAGGGACGAAGAGTCTATCTTTGCAGGCTGGAATTAAAATTGGTTTGGTAGGAGTAAATAGTGTAGTTAACGATAGGTCTCAAATTTCTATCAATTACCTGGTTTTATAATGTATACTAGGGTGTACGGGAGGTTAAAATTTTTATTTGTTATATGTACGGTTAAAGTTGTAATTTTTGTACACCTGTCTCACATGTTTCATATACATTTGTTTTGAGGTTGAACAGTAAACATGTTAATTTTGATTGAACAGTGATAATGAATTTAGTAAGAGAGAATTATGTATTGAGTTTTGTTCGAAGAGGTTTTGTTTATTTGTGTTAAGCATACGTTTTTTTTTATAAATTTGTTACGGATTGTATGCTAGGGTCGCACTGTCAATTTCAAATTATAGAAGTAAACTGTGGACAGGATGTAATGTTTTTGAACTGATTGTTTTAACCGAGGATGATTATTTTGCTGTGCAGTTTTTTTAGTGTATATGGTTTAATTGTAATTTGAACATACAGTTGTGGTAATGAAATGTTTTAGATATATGTTAGGTGTTCAATGTTTCATTTTTGCTTGTTTATATACAATCATGGTAATGAAATTTTTTTTTCGGGTAGTATGCTACATGTTCCATGGTTTATAATTTTGTTTAATAAGTAATCTCTCATGTATATGTGTTTTGTTATGTGACCCGGGTCGAATGGGAACAATATATCACATTGTGTAACGTAATTTTATACTTTAGTCAATTCTTTTAATTCGTGAAATTTTTCCACGGTGATCTGTGTTTTTTTTTTTATTAAAAAAAAAATTTGTGCCAAATTTTTTTCTCGCGGAAAAGGAGGTATTTGTTGTGATGATAATTAATAGTTTTGGAAGTAATTAAAGTTAATATTAATATCGGGTATTTAGATAATTAAATTAGTAAAGTAAGTGAATAAGTAAGTAAATTTTAGTAACGATTGTGCTTTGTTTTAATCAATTTATTAAGCCTCTGCTAATATATGTAAGGGTTATACTTGTGGTGATCAGATATTAATTGATTTGATTAATGTCATCGCATTTGGAGAAGGTGCGCAAGTTTCTCTAAATGTTTTGACATTGAGAAGAATTAAGTTTGAATAGATCATCACAGGTTATACCTTATTATTGTTAATATTGATAAATTAATAAGTTTTATTTATGAACCTTGTGAATGGTTGGCATATTGTTTTTTTATTGTTTTTT
>OU015490.1:196937966-197134161 GCA_907164885.2 Dolomedes plantarius | reverse complement strand
ATATAGAATATATATATATGTAATATATATATATATATATATATATATATATATATATATATATATATATATATATATATATATATTAACTTTTATCAGGTCACCTATTCTTTTGATTCCATTTGATTACCAGATAGCAATTATCAGACTCTTAGACATTTTTCACATTGATTCCGGAGCGTAGCATTTCGTTCCCACCGCCTGCGCCGAGATAGTTGACATGACCTGTGATTGGTTTTGTGTTTCCCGTAGTCACTGCACTGAGCTGTGTTATTGATTAAATTTTTCACCAACTCTCGATAAGGTTAAATTTTTTATATCCAACAGTCCGTTCAGCGTGAAATGCAAACAATAGCTTATTCCAAAGTGGTAGCAAAGTGTAAACATAATTTTTGTTTTTTTTAAGGTAATTTAAAGGAACAATTAATTCTAAAGTTGGAAGCAACAAACAAAATTCATCGAAACTGCATTTTGCCATGTAGAGATTTAATTCAGAGATTAAACACAATTCACGATTCTATTACAAATACAGTGATTTCCGCTTATAAGAATCACGTTTGTTATTACTGTTTTTGATTCTTATAAGCGGTTGATTCTTATAGCCGAAATTTAGGTTTTTGGACAGGAACACACACACCTATATATACATATTAGATAATTTACCATAAAATAATCTTTAATTTACGTTATTTATCTTTTATTGAAATTATTTTTTATAATTTTAAAAATACAACTTAATTTCTAGACCTATAAGTACATATGATTCTAGTAAGACAAGAAAAAAAATCCGATATTTGTTACAACATACCTGCTTAACAGTTTTAACATTTCAACTACAGGAAGGGAGCAAGAAAAAGTTTTATATGGTAGTTTGACGTAATGAAGTTTTCAGGAGGCTGTTTATACCTGTTTCAATACTAATAGTCTCAGACGAAGATTCCCCTTCTAGCTTACGTTTCACGGTTTGATAACGTGCTGAATCTACTAATGTCACGTTTGCCTAAGTGGACACTTTGCCGAAGATTTGTGTGTTTCAGGGTCCAGGAAGCCGCAACCAGGATGTGGGAGGTGGGAAAAAAGAGTCCCTATTTTTGTTTGTCAGTGGAGCAAAGTGAAATCAGACCCGGACGGGTAAAGATGCCCCTGGGTAAAGCTAATAGGACAGTGTTGTGCTAAAGCGTTTAAGGGGAAACTATTATGTTATGTCTAACAAAGAAAGGAATGAATTTTACCACTATATTCCATCCCATCTTATCAATCTTTCTTTAAAAAAAATAAAGAACTTCGTGTCTTTTGAGGGTTTAAGTGGCTTTTTTGGAGAAATGAATAGAAAGCGAAGAGTGTAAACTGATTCTTAAAACCGGTGGATTGATTCTTAAAGCGAAAGTTTTAACATGGAAATAATACACTTGTTTTTGTTTTCGCGATATTGATTCTTATAAACGGTTGATTCTTATAACCACTGATCACTATAAGCGGTGGTTACTGTAGTTAAAAGTTCATATCTCTGTTTAACGTTTACATCTCATCTGAATGCATGAGAAATGCGTTACAAATACAAAACTTTCACACCGTCTTAGAAAACAAGGCACATGTTGTCCGAAAATGATGAATAGCTATGTTATATAAAAACCTAACATTTTTATATGCTTTGAAATTTATTTTTAGTTGTAATAAAAAATTTTCTGATATCCTCAAATGTGACTTATACATTGTAAATAATTCAACACAAAATAAGAGATTGAAAAAACATACAGAAAGCATATACAGCTAAACGAAATTAACTGAAAAACTGCACTGGCGTTGAATAACTTTTTAACTTTTCAATAAAAGATTGCGCAGGTGCAACAAACCCTCATATTGAAAAATCAGACAATTATAACTAGTAAAGGCTAAATTATTCAACAGAAAAGATATTAAATAAAAGGAAGAATGTAATGACATGCAAACGACATAAACAGAAATACTTCATTTAGAGCTAAACGCACCATAAATGCAAGATTCTCTAGCAATATAAAAACTAAACCATATAATGAGACAACCGTTCGGTCGTTGCATCAAGATGCCTAACCGAATCAGTTACATCAAGGGGGACCTATCTGAATAGGATGAAGGTCTAACCAAATGACATCTCAAGGCCCCGAGATTCTCGTGTAAACAGATAGTCAAATCAATTGAATATAAGCAGAAACCCTGCACTTAGAGCTAAACCTACCATAAATGCAAGATTCTGTAGCAGTAAAAAGAAAACATACAATCCTAAAAGAACACAAATCAAAAGACAGAAATACAAAATGCCCACTCACTATATTCCGACAAATAGTGAACTCATGGTTATAACTAAAACACCAATTTTTACCTTAGAATTACGTCACTGTAGCATAACTACAGCGCCACACCCTATTGAAATTTTAAAGCCACAAGTATTGAAAGAAAATTTTAATCCAGAAAATCCTATCTTAATTGTCTTTAAAAAACACCTGAGTCTAAATATCATTTTTTAAATAGTTAAAACTTCATATATATATATCTCTCTTTAACGTTTATTTATCATCTGAATGCAAAAGAAATGTTTTATAAATATAAAACTTTCACACCGCCTTAGAAAACAAGGCACATGTTGTCCGAATATGATGAATAGCTATGTTATAAAAACCTAACATTTTTATATGTTTTAAAATTTATTTCAAGTTGTAATAAAAAACTATCTGATATCCTTAAATGTGGTATCTGCTCTGTTGTTCGCTGAATAAGGAATCAGTTTTATGTTTTATCCCTATCACGATCTGAATAAGAGAGAAAAAAAATGCATGCTTTATACACTTTGAGCTATTTCAATCACGTCTATGTCTTGAGAAAGAAACCATCTTTTCATAGGAATTTTATATGTTAAGCTATTCTCTAGCATTACGTGTGACTCTGCAATTCTTTAAATTTTAAAAGGAATACAAACTAAGGCAAAGACTCAAGAATAAGTTAGGGATAGTTGTTTCAGACATTTTCGAAATACGGTATAATGTAACGGAGCAAACCAAATCTTGATAACTTCAAGTTAGAAATTTTTTGCTAGTATGAGGTAGGAAAAATAAATTAGATAAGCAAACAAATAAAAGTGAAAATTTTGTTGCTTTTATAACTCTGAGGTTGCTTGAAGAATACATAAAATTTTTAATTTGATGAGCATAAAGGTATTCATGAATGCTTCATACAAAACATTGTGCATTTTGAGGAATTTTTACCGTACGTTTTTATGCTAAAATAATTTCAAGATAAAAAGAAATTTATATACCACGCTTTTAAAATTTCTGTTGAATCATATAAACTTGACAATTCTATGTATTAATAAATACTTTTTAAAATTTTTTTTGATGAATTATCGCATCAACTTGAAAGAAAATGATCAAATGCGCAATAAAGAGAGCAATTATAAGAAATTTTCAAACAACAAAATTAAATGAAAATGAATTCAATCTGCTTAAAGATGGCTAAAGGTACTAAAATAATGCATTGTCATCGTGTTCTGAGCTATTCTAAAAGTTTCAAACGTCTAGCTAGTCTGGAAGTTAGTTAAAAATCGATTGCAAGATTTGTACTGGACAAACACACAAACAAGAAAACGAGTCAATAAAAACATGGTAAAAAACATATTATTAAAGCCCGTGTACCACTTACACCCCTCTGTGCTTCCAGCAGGAGGCGCTCGCTGGCTCTTAGCTCCGGTCATTGAACTTGAGCCTCTTTCGAACACTTCACTAGCAGACCCCTTTGTCTCTAGACGCAACTTCACAGCGCTCCATACGGAGCGTTTTACTTGTCATCGCAACTTTTTACTATGTTAACGCAAAATCAGTGCTTGAATTGTAAATATTTTTTTGTAAATATAACTTTTCATAATTTATCCCAGTTTCCTTTTTAACGCTAAGCACCGCATCTACAACCAATCCGCAACAGCCCGCTTTCAAAATTAACTCTTATAATAATATTTCTAGGAGTTTGTTCAGTAAAAAATAGCACAATTTCTTATTACATTTAAGTTTTTTAAACTTGAATACATTTTATTAAAAGTGCGTCTTTTTTTAGCTTGCAGGTAGGGGGGGGTTACCACTGTTTTTCCCCAAAAACAATTCCAGATTTTATGATTTATAACTGATATTATAATGAATCAAATTTTTATGTGTGTTTCATAAAATATCGTCACTTGTATTTCCAGCGCTCTACCATTAAGATTTTATGTTATTTTACAGTGTGGACACTTTTTTACAAACGTGAAAAATTGTAAAAAATTAGCGTTACTGAAATTGTAATGTTTTATAACTGCTGACTATGATAGAGTATTTGGATTTCGACCATGATTCAAAAAGTAATTTAATAAAAATGAAGTGCTTTTTTTTTGCTCAGATCAATGCTTACTATTTCCAAAATTTACCTTTTTTACTAGCACTTAGTTTTCTTTTTGTGGAAAGAAAAACCATAGGTTTTAAGCCCTTTATGTATTAAAATGAAACACACAGATAGCATTACTGTTTCTATTAAAATTTGTTCCTTATTTAAAAAAAACATTAAAAAAGTTCCGTAAGATCAGAAATTAATAAAAATTATTCAGTTTTTTACTTTCCATGAAATTTGCAGTAATGGTCTAAAAACGAGCTTCTTAAAGTATTTTATTTCAAAGACAAGGTATGCAAGCATGCATGTTTCGAATTTCAGAGTAGAAGACTCGCAAAAAAAATATATGTTTTGAAATATTTTTATTTGACAATTTCTGATAACTGATATAAGGTAAAAACATCCTCTAATATTTTCATAATAAAAAATATCAACATACTTTAATCAATTTAAGATAGTAAAAAACTTTAATCATTCTCAGCTCTTTGAATAAAAAATAAACGTTTTACCCGAGTCCCAAGAACAATAATATTTTCCTTCTTCATATAAGTATTGAAAAATAAGTTTCGATTAATTTATGATTTTAAACTAGCATTGTAAAATTCCGAACAAAAATTAAAATCCATTTTCGTAGAATTAGTATATATATATATATATAAATATATTTACAGTGAAACCTCTCTACGTCGGCCAGACATGGTCTCGAAAAAATATGACCGTTATGCATATATATACCGACATATACACATAAGTACACATTTTAGATTCAGTGCACAAACTGTATGACAATTGTATTATGCACGATATATAATTTTCCTGGGTTGAAGTTTTCCGTATTAGGAATGAATTCTCCAGTTCTCCTCATACGTCTTTGTTCAGCGCAGTATTTTTATGGACTTGTTCTCTGGCGCGCTAACAGATAACAACACAGGGTTGTTCGCACAGCTTTATTGACTTGTGAACTTCATAAATCAGTGTGCAAAGTTCCGTGGCTATTTTTGCATCACGAGTAGGGATGCGACATCGATGTCGATGTTTTCAAAACATCGATTTATTGAAGCCGATGTTTTTTTAACATCGATGTTTTGTGCTCGATGTTTTACCTTGTCTCGATGTTTTTTTTTAATGAAAAAGTACCGTAATAAAAAAAAATTACCACGCAGCACAATTTTTCACACTCAGTAATGTAAGTCTAGAATTCTGGAAAGGACGAATACAAAAGGGGAATGATTCCTTAGCAAAAAGACAAATGGCAATTAACAACCAATGAACCAATCAGAGCGCTCGGACTGTTCCGACACTCCAGAACGTTCCTGGGGTTTTATTTTACAAATAGTATATACACGAGTGCATCCATTTAAGTTTTTGTTTTGTTTCGTTTTATATAAGTTGACGTATTATAGTAAGATGCCTCCCAAAAGTACCGTTTGGGAATATTCTTTACAAAACCACTGACAAATTGGCGAAATGCACTATTTTGCCTTAAATCCTCAAAACTTCTGGCAGTACCACGAATTATCTGGACATTGAAGGCAAAACATGGCGGTATTTACAACGAGAATTTTGAGTCATCAATGTAGCCAAAGCAACCAAGTTTTTGTCATTTGTGCCTGCCCATCAGAGAGTAAAATTAAATCACCCCCTCCCCCCCCACCACTAACGGAAGTAACATTAATGTTAGAGATTACTAAACCAGTTTTTAAAAAATGGATGTTCGAAAACATCGATGTTTCAAAACATCGATGGTTTTTGGGCGATGTTTTATTAGCATCGATGTTTTAATATTGAATATCGATGTTTCAAAACATCGATGTTTTGCTATCGATGTCGCATCACTAATCACGAGCTGTGAAATTGGTGCGTTTGTGATAAGGTGTATGTGCTATTCTGCGGTTTCGTTATGAATCGAAAATTGGAGGAAAGAACCAATGTGGAATTCTTTTATTCAGCTAGGGAAAGTGGCAACAGATACTTACGATATGCTTCAGCAAAGCAATGAGCCGTTCGCAATGTTTTGAATGGCACGGGAGTTTCAAAAGTGGAAGAAAGTCTGTGGAAGACGATGAGCGATCTGGAAGACCTTCCACAAGCAGCGCCCCGAAAATGTGGAGAGAATTCGGCAACTTGCGCATGAGGACCGTCGGAGAATGATTAAATACATTGCTAACATTATTAATGTATCTTATGGGTCAATATAGACAACCCTAACGTCTCAATTTAACATACGGTGCCTCGCTGCCAAGTTCGTCCCCTGCCTGCTGACTCCAGACCAGAAGGAGCATCGAGTCGAAGTCTACCAAGATCTTCATCAGTGGGCTTCGAATGAGCCCTCATTTCCATCCAGGATCATCTCCGGTGACGAAACAAGCCATATTTGGCTCCTGTCGACTTTTACTTGTTTCCTAAGTTGAAGATTCAGCTCAAAAGTCGCTGTTTCAATACCGTTGACGAGATCCTGTGTGAATCGCAGAAGGTCCTCGACATGCTAACCAAAAGTGACTCGACTGCATTCCAGAAGTGGCAGGACCACTGGGATTAGTGTATTATTGCTCATGGGAACTATTTTGAAGAAGATGATATTGACTTTTACATAGTTAAATAAACTGCCTTTTGAAAAACAGAGCTTGTCCGGGAACTTTTTGATACCACCTCGTGTATTTATATACACTGCTGGCCACTGCAAATGCAACACCCTAAAGGAAACATGCAAATAACATGAAATTTACAACATTCATTAGCAGAGGTGAGATATGCAAATGATTAGAATTTCAGCGCAGACGCACATCACGCGCGCCTGTGGCGCCCATTCAAAGCGCTATTTAAGCCTTGGAGATTTCGACGATTTCAAGTTCGGCAATTGTGTTTTTCTTGTGGTTTTTTCAAAAAAACGATCCATTATGCCTCGAAGAAAACAGCGATCATCTTTTGATCAAGTATCCGAGTTCGACAGAGGAAGGATAGTGGCCTACCGAGATTGTGGATTATCTTTCAGGGAAATCGGTAGTCGTGTTGGACGAAACCAAACAACTGTAATGCGGATATGTGATCGTTGGATGCAGGAAGGTACGACGGACCGGCATGTTCGATCGCATCCACCTCAGCGCACCACTTCACGTGATGACAGGCAAATTGTGCGCATGGCAATGACGGATCGCTCAGTCACATCACGAACCATAGCACAGCACATGCAGTCTGTAACGCATCATCCAGTGTCTGCGCGTACCATTCGACGCCGTTTACAGCAGAGTGGTCTGTCCGCAAGACGTCCATTACTTTGTCTACCCTTGACGCAGAACCACAGACGTCTCCGCCGCCAATGGTGCGATGACAGAAGGATGTGGACGGCAGAATGGAATGAAATTGTCTTTACTGACGAGTCACGCTTCTGTCTGCAACACCACGGTGGTCGCATTCGAGTCTGGAGACACCGTGAAGAGAGGATGCTGAACAGCTGCGTTATGCACCGCCACACTGGTCCTGCACCGGGTATTATGGTATGGGGCGGTATTGGATATCACTCTCGCACACCTCTAGTACGCATTGCCGGTACTTTAAACAGCCAGAGCTACATCTCCGAGGTGTTGGAGTCAGTTGTCCTTCCTTACCTTCAGGGCTTGCCCACAGCCATATTTCAACAGGATAATGCGCGACCACACGTGGCACGCATTGTCCAACGGTTCTTCGTCAATCGCCAGATTGAATTGCTTCCCTGGCCGCCTCGCTCTCCGGATCTTTCGCAGATAGAAAACACGTGGTCCATGGTTGCTGTACGATTGACCCAGATTCCATCCCCAGCTGCCACAGCAGATCAACTTTGGCAACGTGTGGAAGCTTATTGGTCTGCTGTACCCCAAGAACTCATCCAAAGTCTCTTTGAATCAATGCCGAGGCGTGTGGCAGCGGTGATCTCCAACAATGGCGGCTACTCTGGCTACTGATTTTGGCAGGAACCACACTTCATCGAAGTCTATAAATTTAATCATTTGATATTTGGTCAACATGTTATCTACAAAATAAATTTTGTTGTGATATCTCTTGTCTTTCTTGGTGTTGCAATTTAGGTGGCCAGCAGTGTAGATATTATACACGCACACACACACACACACACACACACACACATATATATATATATATATATATATATATATATATTCATTTCCTGTTTATGCGTGTCAACCGTTAAAATCTGCACCATTAAAAACATTAAAAGTGAGTAATGCTTCCAGTTTACTTTTTAAAAAATTAATTCCAAGCACCACTGGAACTTAAAAGTCTTTTTTTTGAACCCCTTTAATCCAAAAGGATTGAAAAATAACCGAAACAATATAATTTTATAATGGAAGCGTTTTTAAAGATATGTTTAGAATAAATAGGTATAGAACGTATTGCTTTCTTAAATATCTATATTTACTTGGAAAAATAGCAGCATTTCTTGGGCTTTTTTAGATAACATAGTGCCCATTACGAATGCACCCAAGGGATAAATAGACCGGCTTTCATCTTAAAAGTATTTGCTTAAAGAATAAGAAATTGATTTGGAGTCAACAGAAACAGCTGCTGAGACCTGAAATCGTCCAAAAAAAATTTAACGCATAGGTGTATGTCATTGCAAATGAATATTCATACAAATACTTAAAATGTTATTTTAACTGCATTTTTCGGAACTACCAAATATACAAACAAAGCATTTTTCTCCATTACTCATAATTTATGCATTTTCAATGGAGTAATATTCTCAATAGACAGTTTCGTATTTCCTTGTCTGAGGCGACTTGGATTTAAGATAAAGAAGACTTCTTTTATAATACTACTTTCATTTATCGCATATTTTAATAGTAAAGTGGAATTCAGTAATTATGATAAATTTTGAATTTATACTGATTCCAGCAGTCAATTTTATTTACTCTCGCCGTGATATAAGAAGTAACTAAACGTAAGTAATACTGAATGTAACTGAACGTAAGTACTTGTATGTACAACTGTCCCTAATTTTGATCTTTATACTTTTAACTAATAGATTGTCCTTTCAAAATGAGGTTGCAGTTTAACATTAAACCTATGAAATATATTTTAATTAACGTTTATAAAAGCTGGTAATTTGAATTTAAACACTTGCATTAACATCATGCGAACTGTACATTTGGCTAAATACAGGGTTATTCAAAACTCCATGTACAAACGTTTAGGGCAGGTAGAAAACTCAAAAACAAAACAGAATCACATAGGAACGTATGACCCAAAACGCAAACTTTTACGTCGAGGGCGCTGTGGAACTAATCGGGACATACCTCTTACCAACCCCACTGGATGGCCGGAAATAATGCATTTTTCTGGAGGAGGTAAAAAACTGAAAAATAAAACAGAATCACTTAGGAATGTATGGCCGGAAACGCAAACCTCATAAGCAGGATGATTAACAAAAAGGCAGAAATGAATGCAAAGATGCAAAAAACATTTCTGCATCTTTGTTTATCCTCCAGTTGATCAGGTTTACGTTTCCGGTCATACATTCCTATGTGATTCTGTTTTGTTTTTCAGTTTTCTACCTCCCTAAAAGTTTGTTAATGGAGTTTTCAAACACCCTGTATATGGGTTGATATGTGGACTGCAAATCCTATCACTCCTCTGTATTCAACAAAAATTATACCTCTTTTTAAGGTGTTCACCAAACCGCAGAGATTTATAAGAAAGTCTTAATTCTGGAGATAGCCAAAATAGCGTGTACAAATTTTTATTGTAATGAAAATATGCTTTATTTCTGCATCGTTCAGAATGTTAACAACAATAAGCAGAAAGCAGTAACGGTTTTATGTGTCTGATTAGGATTTATTGTGTGGGATTGAGTCTGAATGTTACGTGTACGTTCAGTCCATACAGTGTGTTGAAAGATATAAGTCGTAATGGGACAAGTTTTCGATAGCTTTCAGACTCAAGAGAAGTGGACATCTTCTACAACGTTGACACACTGGGGACACATCAGTTTTTCCAAAATCAATATAAATTCGTAATAAATATTCCTCTAAAATATTTTCTATTTACTTCAGCCTGATAACTTACAAATGCCAAAATACGAGTGGTAAAAAGTATACACGTGTAATTCAAATGTAAACTTAACTTAGTTGGATACTTGACACGAGCGTACAACTAAAGATATGGTAAATGCAACGTGCATTCCTAAATACATCCCTAGAAGAATCACGTCTCTCTTACGCCTAAGTATAAATTTGAATTGTTAAACCCCACGCGATGACTTCTGTTGGTCTGATTAAACAATAAATGATATATGGTAGATATTTTAAAAGCATCATCGCAGAATGTAGCAGTGGGTTGAGGCAGCAGCAAGTAAGAGAAGCAGTCTTTCTTAAAAACAAAACATAGATTTAATTTCTCTTTAACCCTTTGAGGGGCGCCGTTTGCACACTGCAAACTCCTAAATCTAGTATTTTTTCACTTGCATTCAATGTATTCCAGTTAAATGAGTATAAAAATGGTTAGTACTGCTATCTGTTATCAGATTAAAGAAGTAAAAACATCTTGCAACCTTTTATTGAAAAAAATTTCAAGATTCTTTATATTAAAAAAAAATCGGGAAATATCTGCACCCTGCAAACGGTGGAGTTTGTTGCCCCTGAAAAAGTAAAAATAAAACTCGAAACCACAAAAATAAACTCGAAATAACATCGACCATCGACAATAGCTTTCTGCCTGACACAATGCTGACTCCGGGAGTTAAGTAAAGCTAGCAACGTTATATACATTCAACAAACCACGTGTGTACCTGGCTGATTTGCATAAACTTAATTACATATGCAGAGAAACAGAAAAGTTACGCCAAATAAACATCAAAATAATTGTCACACAAAATACACTTACAGTAAATAACAAATATTACAAAAATATATAAACAAGAAATAAGAAATATTAATTTCAAACATCGCAATTAGCAATAGCAACTAAACATCGCAATTAGCAATAGCAACTAAACATCGCAATTAGCAATAGCAACTAAACATCGCAATTTGCGATCATAATGAGACGGTCACATTATGTCATCCCAGAAGCTTGTACCTCGTACGCGTACGGGAAAACAACATAAAGTTTTAATTTCCAATTGAATACAGGGAAAGTGGGGAGTATCCAACAAGTCTTCCATAAAGTATTTTCTGTACAAAGAACTAATCTTTTATATTCCACTATCATATATTCGTATTCTGGCATAACTGGCATCCTAGAAAGGCTGGGAGCCATGTTAGCTTCTTCAGTCATAGCCTTTATCTCTGATAATAAATGGTCAAATTAAAAGGTACAAAAGCATACATTCTTCGTCATGCTCTTTCTCTATTTCTGGTAGTTCTTAAAGTGTTTGCATCATAATATAGAATTTGATTTGGTCCACTTTTACGTCCCATTTCCTAGTAGAAATCAAAGTATAGCGACAACCCAAGGCTTTAGAATTTGACAGATTAACAAATCTGAATAGCAAATGAAAACAAAACTGTAATAAAGTAAACATGTTCGATGAAATAAAACTTATAAAATGTTAGATATGTATAGGCATACTCCGATGTTTTGTAGACTAAACAGTAGTAACACAGAAAAACTTTTAATTTCTATAATAGTTTACAATATACTTGGATTTAAATATTACCTAAAGGAGGCATTGAAAGCCAAATGTCGTTATTGTAAAGAATTCAAATAAAAACCCCTCTGAAATTCTCACATAAATCTTTTAGATGTTAGGTGACTGCCTACGTTCGGAGCCAATTTTTTTAAAAAATTGTTTTTTTTAAGGATTGTTTGGTCTCATATGGTAAAACAGCATTTAAAAATAAAAAATAAAAAAAAAACTTTCCTGTAAACACCATACTTTTTTATAAATTGGTCAATTTGAAGTAATTTTTAATGAAATTTAGCTAAAACGCTTATCACTCTGAACAAAATTCTAATGCTACTATTTTTAATTCCTTCTCACACATGATACATATAACAGTTATCTTCAAATGACCTACAATCTAAGAGAAATTTTGAAATGCAAAAAATAATACAGACAATTTTATGTTCCAATATGAAAATTTTCCCCAATTCGTCATCCCTTTCCTTATAAAACAGCCCCAAACAAAAAACTATTTATTATACATCAATTATTGTACGTCATTTCATTAACAACAGCATCTAAAACATTTCCTGAAAATTTTATCATATTATATGCATTATTATCTGAAATATCATTGATAACGGTAGAGATTTTTGCTAAAAACATAAATTCTGAGAAAAACGCCTTTAAAGTGTTTGTCACTTCAATTTTGTATTAGACGATGTTTTTTAAAATAGCTATAAACTCTGCTTCTAATTGATGTAGAATAAAATCTAAGCGGTTTTGAAAAGAGAAAAGATGTGTTACAAGATTTCTTGTAAAAAAATAAATTGACCAAAATGGTCAAAAATGGTCGCATTTAAAGTTGGTATGTCACTTAAATTTTGTATTAGACGATGTTTTTTAAAATATCTATAACTCTGCTTCTAATTGACGTAGAATGAAAATCAAACTGTTTTTGAAAAGAGAAAGATTGAATAACAAGATTCTTGCAAAAAATTAAATTGATCAAAATAGTCAAAAATGGCATTTTCAACGTAGGCAGTCACCTTAAATGTTCTTTTATATGTTAAATTCTATTAAATTTGAGACTTTACCTTTATATGTATTGACGAGGATTTTTTAAAACTTTTTTAGTATTATTGCTAATAATTTAATATTCATTGAAAATTTTAATATTATATAAAGTATCTTTTCTTTCAACACATTAATCCTTGGATATCAAACAATGTTTTAAGCCCTCTTCTAACACTTAAAAAAATTAAGAAATAATTTCCTTAGATAATCATAGAATGTCTATTTTAAGGCTGCTATGTACTAACCCTATTGGATTCGCTCACCTAAATGTTAACCTATGGAGAAATTTTGTCCACGGATTGCCGACTTCGATTCAAAGATTTTTTTTTAATTGTACTCCGTCATAGAGAAAGAATTTTTGCATTAGCCTACATTTTTCTTTTTTTTTAAGCAATTAATATTTTAAAATTTAAATTATTCGGGGAAAAAAATCTGTTATAGTGTGTTTTAAAAACGCTCATAAATTCCTTCGGTGAACGAAATTTCTAAAATGAATCCCGTAGCGCTTTGCAGAAATGTTCAGGCTATCTGACAATACCAATTTTAATTGATTATCAGCATTTATGTACCTGTAAATAGTTGACAAAAATATATGTTTAAATAAAAAATTGGGGGGCAGCGCTTAACCCCGCCCTATAGAGAGAGAGCCGTTACAATCCCTCAAAAAGTCATCCTAATGGGGGGGAATTCTCGAACTGTCAGCTGGACTCCTCCCAACACAAGAGTCTGCAAGAAGACGAAAAGGGAAATACAGATGTTTTTTTTCTTAGTACATAGCAGCCTTAAGGCTTTCATAAGTTTTATTGACATTTGAGAAAAATATTTAACTATAATCCGAAAGATTTACCATTCACAATTGACAAATTTTCAACTGTCAACCAGAAACTGAAAAAAAATTATTAAATGACACAGTTACTTACTTAAGGCTAACGGTACCCTTTTTCAAAAAATTTTTGGAGACAGTTTACAATAAAAATAATCAATGACTTTGTTTGAGATTACAAAATTAAACTGATTCTGGTAAAAAATCATTTTAGCAAGCACCATTTTTAAAATTTAAATTTTTTTGAAAATTTTGAAGTTTTTTAAACTTTATAACATTTTAAATTTTTAATATTTTAGTTATTTAAGTGATTTATATTATTGGATTATTGGGAACAAAAGTTAGTATGGAATTAAAGATGTAACTTTTATTTAATTTTAAAAAAAATTTTGTAGCGAAACCTGAAAAAAACATGAAAAATTAGAAATATTAACTTCGATATTTAAAAAAAATAACTATAACCCTCAGATCTAAATTCAATGCTATTATTGTAGTACATATATATATATATATATATATATTAGTGTGTACAAAAAAATTTCAAGACTATCTACAACATAAAAAAAAGCCTTAGGGATAGCAAACACTAACATCAACAAAAATAAAAGTCTGAGAAAAATGCATTTAAAGTTTGTAAAGACGTAAAACAAAACTAAAATTTTTGTAGAGCTCTAATTTTTTTTATATGTTATTCCCCACTTATAAGATGTACTAATACATAATTTAACTCATTTAATAGAATATATATTTTCTTATTCAAAATATGTTTCTGCACTATATCAATAACAATGGTAACGACAATGACAGATTAGCTGATATTTAGCTAAGATTTTCATAAAAGTTGATAAAGACAATACACTTATACAAAAAATGATAATACATATACTAATAATGATCATAAACTTACTAATAATGATATAAGATACTAATAATGATAATAAATATATAATTAAAAATAACCAGCTTTGTACATAACACCTTCCAATTTTTTTTCAGATTTACGTCGACGCATTTTGCAAGTTTGATTTTTTGTTGCGCCACTTTATACTTCGCTGATTTTATTTTATTTCGAAAATAACCTCCTATAATCAGTGAAATTAGCCAAGTGTTGAGATGTTGAACTGGTTGGAAGGCAATTTATGTTCTGAAAATTATTCGCAGGTTTTTAAAGTTCAAACGTTATTCTCAGAAATTGCACTGGACACCGCAATCAATAGTCGATTCCTAGAAACAGTATGTTGTGTTGGACATTTGTTCCAAACCAGGGAATGCAAAAGCCTCGTTGGAATTTTGTGTCAACCCTCTACACATCTACTTAATAGGTCTGTAGAGGCAAACCGTTGTTTAAATTGGCATGATTTGGATAAATGGTTTTCATCGATTGGAGTTTTCACCCAATTTTTTATGAGCCCCAGGTTTCTTTCCACGAGCCAATGCTGACTGGTAGAAACACCATGATCCTCACCTGAAGAGCACTTCTTATGTGCGGCTTCTGATCAGTGGAGATTGCTGCTGTTCGCCATAACCGTCATTTACGGGATTGGGGTGTGTAGGCACCGATGACTTGGCATTAGAATTTTTGTGTGCTGCCTTGTAAGGTGCGTTGAGCCCATACAGTAAGTTGTGCTTGTCTTTTCATTTTCTTCTTGACTAATTGCTTCTTTGGGGACTCGGGGCCCCTGGGAATGGTTTTGGGCTTACCTGCATCCTATTCAGAAAGTTCCCCTTGAGGTAATTGACCAGGTTAGGCCTCCCTGATGACGAAGACCTGTCCGATTACCTCTGTCGTTTATGGTTCAGTTCCGGCACTTATACAGAATCTTGTCGTTGGTGCGTGGATGCCCAGATGTGCTTGATTTCTGTTTGTCTTTTGTCTATTTTAGTATAATTTTTCTATCTATATCTGTTGGATTATTTATTCAAGCTACCATGTTTCTTTCCTCCCCAAAAGTCACTCCTTTTTTTTCGCCAATCTTTTACTGTTGCCCTCAAAGCTGTTCCAACCTTTTGCTGATATGTTGAAAGCATTCTTCTATTTTAATTTCCACATTACTTCCGTAAACTTTCCTTCTTTTAATTCTAGGAAAGCTTTCGTGTCACCGTCAGAGAGCAAGGTAGTGTACCTGAAACCAATACTCTCAGATCTTTGCCACAATTTCATAGCTGCCTGTACTTCCATTGAGCCAGATGACCCAACATGCGTTACACTGCAAACATCTCTGTGACCTTCATACCAAAACTGAATTCAGCACTATCAGCTCCAAGCAAAAACTTAGTTTGCTGACATTCTTCACAAACGTTTTTGACATGACTTCATAGTCTATCACAAATCCAGTTAGCAAGTCGATAACACAATGCCAAATGTTTGATGTATGTCATCTCGTCAACCAACTTCCATCATATGACTCGCCAATCTCGACAATATCGTTGTCGCTCGAGCCGTATGCCTTTTTTACGTCTTTACGAATATCACATAATATTTTATTTGTTGCGGAAAGATGGCCATCTAGAAGTTTTGCTTTCTAAATGTTAAAAGTTTACTAGACATTATATTTAAATTCAGATGCAGCAAACTTTCTCTAATGATGGATAGCCGAGTCCCAAACTCAACACCCCTTGCACAACTCTCATGTTTACGTCGTAAGGAGAGTTAAAAATTTTAAGCTTGTTCACATCACTTGACATTTGACTCAGTGTTTTATCAACTAACTGTTTGGAAGAGCATATTTTACTATTTAATTTGTCACAAGTAGCACACACAACATTTAATTGATAGCAAATCCATTCCTTTGACCCAAACAAAGTTTCAAGATGCACTATAACAAGAGCTACATAGCAAATTTTTAAATAAATTATTCAGTTTTCACTATCAACAAAAATATAGTTTGATGTAACAGATATATCTTGAATGTTATCCACAATACCTGTTTTCAAGACATTTGTATTCTGAATTCTCACACTTTTATCTGCAGAAGGATGAGTTTTAGAATTACTGTTTACATGTGTCTGCCATCTCTTCAACACATTCTGTCTCAACGCTCTGTAGCAACGCGAGAACGTTTTGGGCGTGGCATTTTCTCGATGAAAAAATGATTAAAATAACAAAATATTATAATACAAAGCTTCTAAGTTGATACAACTTTGTGTAAATCTAATACTGGTTTTGAAAAAGTCCTTTTTTGTATATTATATCGACAGTAACGAGCGCTCAAATAATCAAACGTAAACAATCAGAAACGATTTGAGTAGTAAAAGTTTGCAGTCAATAACCGATTCAGCCAAGGAGTTCATTCATGAATTCAAGGAGTTCAATTATATGAATTAATTATAAGATATGTGCTTCAAAATCAAAACAATCAAACGAAACTAACCTCGCACCCTCAGCTGTCACATTTTGAGACTGACAACACTCAAAAATGTTCAGATATCTTTAAACTATTGGGATTTTAGATCTACAATTGGAGTCAAGATTCACAACAGTAGGGACCATTGAAAAAAATGCAAAATTCGATAATTTTCTCATTTTTAGGGTACTGTGTAGCCTTCATCAATCAAAAATTTATTGGTTAATCAATTATTTCATTTTATTAATCAATCATTTAACATAAATTAATTTTTTAGAAATATATACATTTCGCGTGATTTAAAGCACATCTCAATTAACTTCAATTAGTCCCAAAACTTACAATGGAATAAAAGTGATTCGGAAATTCCGTCCTTTAATAATGGATACACTATGAGAGACAGGACAGGAGGTAAACAGATTTGACGACCTCTCCTCAACACTACCGTAAAAGTATTTACTCTGAAAATGTACAAACATCTACCGGAACATTTTAAATGGTGCTCCGTATCCTGATAGATTGTAAGCCTAACCCAAGGGGGAAAAATGAGAAGCTCTGATCTAAAAGTATTTGCTTGAAGGATAGGAAATTGATTTCGAGCCAACGGAAATAGAATGCGATATCCAAAATCTTCTGAAGGAAACTTTCGAACGACACGGGCATGTTTGTACGGACAGCATCTTTCAATTTTATGTAAATAGAGAAATGTATGCAATCGTGCTCCTCAAGTTTGCTTTACAAAACTTCTCAATTCTTTTTAAAATATGATTATATTTTGACCATTTTTTTTACTTATTCTTAGCAGAATCTTATCACACATATGTTATGTCAGTACCACTGAAAATATTATAAGTAAATAGGAAACATTTTAAATTCAATCTCTTAATGCTTTGATATTAAAGTATGCGGGGCTTCCAGCGAGAAAATGCAATAAATCCAGATATAATCTCAGGAATACACAGATTTTACTTTTAAAAAAACCTAGACATCAAAAATTTCTTTTTATTAAATATGATTAAAAAACACAAACAAGGTTATGCGCCCCCATTTTCTAAGCTAATTTAAATTATTTTTTAATGCGGGCTTCTTATCGTGTAGAATGTCCTCCCTTTATTATGTCTTCTACCAGTTCTGTTTTGGATGTCCAGGAATGACAATTTTGATGATATCTATATATATATAACAGTTTCGTAACTGACTGACTCACTGACTGACTGATTGACTGACTGACATACAACTCACAGACCAAATCGCTGGACCTTTCGGCTGAAATTTTGCATGGCGATTCGTCCTATAGTGAAGGGGTGCATTAAGAAAGATTTTTGAAAAATTCTTCTTAGATATTTTAAAATTAAATTTTTAAGCTGTTTTAGTAATTTTTTTAAGTTGCATTTAAAATAATAATTGGAGAGTTATAAAATTTATATCACGCGAAAGATCATAAAAAATTCATTTAAAATGAAATCTTTTTCGAATCTTTACCTCCCTTTTCTGATTTTTTGTGTGAATTTATAAGTTATAAAAGTTGGTGAATTAAAATTTATGTTCCCCAAACTGTACTATATTGACTGTACTATATTCTTTAGTATAACCTATTAGATTTAATTTGAATATTTCCTTCTACATTATTTTGTCTATAAAAATCTCCGTTACGACTCTTTTATAAATATATTTTTCTTTTACATCAATTGTATACATTGATCGTTGTATTTATTATATATATATATAGATATATATATATATATATATATATATATATATATATATATATATATATATATATATATATTTATTTATTTATTTATTATTTATTTTCTTGGCATTAATTGCATACATTGACCGTTGCATTTAATTTGAATGTACTCCGTAGCGAAGTGCGGGTTTCAGCTAGTTTATCTATGTATTCTCTCATCATACGATCGTTTAGAGTTTCAGTTTTAAGAGAATGGGTATGTTTTGCTGTAACAGTATTAACTTTTGAAGAAACTCTTTCTACGCACCCAGAATAGAGAAGTAGAATAGCCAAACTGATCATGAAGTTTGATAAGATTGTATGATTGGGATTGTCGAATCCATCTTTGATAATACGTAAAAATTATGAAAATTCTGGGATAGTTTCGTAAGAGAGATAAATTACGATTCAATCGAAATGATCTCCACTGATTTTACATTCATTTTTAGGATTTTACATTCATTAATCTACATAGTTATAAAATTAAATTACATAATTATATTTACTCAACTATTTATGCTTACAATTATAAATAGCCATTAATTTTTCTATAATTTTAACTTACAGGACAAAGCCCAGATATTGCGATTTAAAAAAAAGAAAAAAAACATAAACCAGCATTGTCACTGAAACATCTAGATTTGGGTTTAAAACCCCATGTCCGGTAGCCCTGGTATTATGTACTAATATACCCTTAGCAAAATAAAAATAGTTGCTAAAATAAATAAATAAATTTTACCCTGATTGTGTTTTTTCCCGAAGATAAAACTGTTTTGTGACGCTTCGTACAATGGCTTTCTCTGAAACTAGCAAAAGCTTTTAAACAATGTAATTGGGAAACATTAAAAATGTTTACATTCATACCAATCTATGTTTCTTTACCTAAGGCTTTTTGAAGTTACTAGTAGTATAGTTTATTATAAATAAAGAGACTGGAAGAACTATTTCTACAAACGCTCGGCATTATCTTTATTTTTAGAGGGGTCTATGTCTTTAGCTATTCACTTTCTGTTTATAATGATTAAGATATCTTGTAGTCAATTATTAAAATACATTTTAGGCTTTTACTCGTAGTTTAGGCTTTTACTATCGCAAATAAAGTGGACGAAAGCACTCTTCCTACAAACACTCGGTTTTGTCAATATTATAAGAAGAGTTTATACCCTGATATCACTTTCTCTGTTATAATGAGTAAACAATCTCTATGTAATTCGAAGCCTAAAAGTAGATTTTGTGCTTTACCAAGGGAATATTTTTAGTTATGCAATTATATTCATGAGTTTGAATGAATTGACATTTTTGGGGTAGGAGAGAATCCTAAGTGATTAGAAGAGTCTTTTTTCCTTCCACAAGATACGAATTATAAATTAATCGTTTCGGAATTAGTTATGATAATTTTGCCCAAATCTACAAGAAAATAAATTTTTTTTTTTTAAATTCTTCACAAAAAATACGCATTTTACTGTTATAAAAACACTTTCATGACGAAAATTGCAAGTCTTCTTAAAGTGATAAAAACCTGCATGAACTCATATCAAGCGTCATTTCATGAAAGTCAGTTAAGGGAATTTTCCCTTTAATTTAAACATGCGTGAAAAGTTATATAATTATTTTTACACTTTATACAATTTTAAGCCTAATTCCCTTATAACAGGCTTAAAACATCTCCCTATGAGGGAACAGAAAAGGAATGTCCATGTCTCACATTCGAAAGTAAAACCACTTCGGGAAAGGTCCAGACTTTAATCACTATACGATGTGGGCGGCATCTTTATGAATGTAAATAGTGATAATAATTAGGCGCTACAACTTATCAAATTCGTTTGTATATTCGTTATTCTTAAACGCTTATAATATATTAGTCTTCACAGTGATGTACCCTGAAATATTTTATGAATGGCGTTTGAATTTGTTTATTAGATTTAATATTTATATCACTTTAAGTTGTACTATATTTTATATTTACCTTTAATGATGAAGGAAGGTAAAGTTGAGAATTAAAAACTTTCATGATTCACTTCATATCCATACCTTTCCTATTTTTCCTATTTTTTAGGGATCTCTTAAATATTTGGAAGATGCAAAGGCGAAAATATTTTTATGGTTCATTTCACAACTTTAAAGGACTTTAAAAGACTTTAAAGGACCTTTTTCAAAGGTAGATTATTCAAAGGTATTGTTACGGTGTAAAGAAGGATCTCTAATTCATTTCTCATCATTTTATTTCCTCGTTTTATGAATCTTGAAAGTGAGTTCAATTTACTACGAGAAAATTGAATCCACCGACAGAGAACAAATATATATGTGAAGTAATCTTCCTAAGCAGGATTTTTTGGTACCCGAAATTTGTACAAATATCTGCATAGGTCGATGTCACGCGATTTAAACAGAAAAGACTGTTTAAGGGGACAAGGGACTTTGAACCCTTTTTTTTTAAAATTTTCTATATTTTACTATATATAACAAAATGAGAAAACTTAATATTTAATGAACTATAATGAATGCACTTCATTATAGTACATTTATGAAGAATTCGCAAATAAGTATTTTGTGGAAGAATAAGACTTACTAATCAAATAATTCTTCAAAATAACTAGAATTTTTCAAAAAGCTCCATGCGCCTTAATTTTCTTCTGATTTCTTCCGAATTTCTCACGCTTGTTTATTACCATGTTTGTCAGAAAACTGATTATTATCCTTTAAAAACATATTTTTTCAAATTTAAAGACCAGAAAACAAAGTAGAGACATGAAAAAACATAAAAAATAACAGGAATATTTTGACTTTTGATTTACTCAAAAAAATTCAATGCACGATTGTGTTTATATATATATGGTAAACCTATATAGAGAATAGCTCACTTCTACCCAGAATTGGGTGTATATAATTTGAAGTGGCACTCTAAATGAATTTGATACAAACACAGTTTATACATGAAAAAATGTTCATTGAATTCGTTGCACATATAGAATTTGCTTTTACAGCAATAAGCATACGTACTACTTGTACGGAATATATATTACCATTCAATAGAAATACACATTACCATACTCACAAACCAGCAGAGAGTCAAACCAGCAGTACTGCCACGTAAACTTTGGGTCCCCTAAGCACTACCACCGGTTAACACCTGGAACTGCTTACCTCGTAGCTCCTTCTCGCTTATCTATCAGCCTTAACAACACCTCTTCAACCGCTGTATTAATCAAGCTGCTTCGTATTTATACCAAGCGCGTATGACGAAATTAGTACATCTCAATCAGCTTCTTTAATTCATTCACTCAAATGTTCGAGTCTTGTTAATCGAATCTTACGTATACCTTACACTGGCCTCCCTCGAAAAAATAAATTAGTTAACTGAGGTCTGAACGGCTTCAGTTAACTAATTGAAAACGCGTGCTGTTCTGACTTTTTACATAATGGGTGGCAAAGCCAAAAAAACCTTCCACACGATGTGTGTGGGAAAAACGCCACTTCCATTTTACAAAACTAACCCCGAGGGGTCCAGGTGATACCATCAAACAGTGGATTTGCAGAGTTGCGGATACTGGGCTTGCCAACTGCGCCCTAGAAAGTCTATTTTAGTTAAAAGTGTCAACACAATTGCACAGCATGACATTTCTTGACTGTTTGTACCTGCTCTTCCCCAATTCATAATGCACATGTGTTATGTTTTGTGAAGTTAGTACATTATTGAGTTAATTATTATATTATGCAGTGTGTATTTTTTTCTAGTCACTACATGTCCCGTTCAAAAAATTATAAAACAACAGTATGCCGTTTTTTCAGTGGCTGACCCTTTCCTCTCAATTTGTTTTTCACAGCATATACACTGGGGAACTTCAAACCAATTTGGTTCGGTTTTATTAAAGGGTGGGAGTTAGAATAAGAGAATTGATACAAGACTTGTTCGTAAAAATGGCAACTTCCCTGCACCAGTCTGTCCATTCCACGGAACCTCTCTTGATGGTCGCAGTCCTAGTAAAGGGATTCCTTGACCGTGTGGGCATCCTTCGTGCAGCAGGGTGTTGGTCCTGAGGCGCTGGTCCGGCTTGACGATGGACAGGAGGTCTCTTGGGAGGAGGCCAACCTTGCTGGGCGGCAGAAATCTTCCGTTTCCTGTACTTATGCAAAGAAATTTAAAATTGTCATTCTTCCTTTTGATAACCTTGTGTACCTTATCAGCGACGCATTCATCCTTTGATGGAGTTTTTGTAGTGTGCACTTTACTTTTCTTCGCACTTTTGCTTGTATCGATATTAGATTTTAGTGCAGATTCTATTTTTTCAAACTTATACGCCGCACCAATGCGTTTAGTTACAGGCTTTATCTAGCCATTTATGATACGTTTACAAATTGTTTCGCTGCTTGATTCATGTTTTTCAACAAACTGACTCTGCGTTTCGTATTTGTGCTTATACGACTTCTTGTTTACCGCCTATATTACTTCAGTATTAGCAGTTATAATGCTGGAACCTGAAGGCACTTTTTCACGTTTTTTTATCCCCCTTAACTTTAGTTTTATCCTCTTTTAACGAAAAAGTCTCTTTAAAACGTCCTTCTTCAGAATCGCTATTATTTAAATTCTTTAACACTGCTTCAGTTTTAGGAAGATTAAGCTTTTTGTACTGGTGCGTTTTAATGCAAACTACGTCTATAACTTCCGACGCATCAGCTAAACTACTTACAGTATAACTCTGTGTCAACTTTTCATCCTGATTCTCAGTCTGGTTTTCATGTACTTTATTTAAGACCAAATTATAAACTTGGCCTACAATATCCCCATTCGGCTGGGAACTTGAAATAATATTATCATTACCTAGCGAGTTCCTAATATCGTTTAAAGAATTTTTATTGTCATCAACTAATAAGTATTCACTAACTTCCGCAACACATACTTCGTCATCTACTAAATTTCCTTCATTAAAACCCTTTGAGGGTCGCCGTCTGCACAGTGCAAACGGCCTAAAACTAGTCTTTTATTCACTTGTATTCAATGTATTCCAGTTAAATGAGCAGAAAAATGGTTAGTACTGCTATCTGTTATCAGTTTCAAGAAGTAAAAATAATTTGCCACTTTTAATTGGAAAAATGTTCAAGATTCTTTAGGTTAAAAAAAATCGGAGGGAAATCTGAACCATGCAAACGGGGGAGGTTGTTGCCCCTGAAAGGGTTAACAGATGTGTGAATATCATCTAAAATATCAGGTATAGCATTAATAGAAGTATCAGATAATTTATTTTGTAAACCACTAGCATTAGTATCGGCATTGTTTTCAGAAATTTGTACTGGAATTACCGCATTATTCCAGCTAGACTCACTTTCATTATAAGCCACAAAAATACCCCGACTTTCACTATTCTCAATATAATGATTACTGCTCGGACAAGTTAATACATTTGACCACACAGTTTAAACAGGTTGAACCATATCTTGTGAAACAACTTGCCAGTGCACGTAAAGGTGCTTGCATATTATTTACTTTAAGTGCACTAATTTCATTGTAACGCCGTGCGCTTCTATTATTTCGCCCGCGATACTGGTTCCGCTGTTGGTTTGAAACTTGCGAAAAATTTTGGCGTGGGTGAATAAAACGTCTCGTACCTGAGTGAGGGTCAGGGGTAGCGAAGAAATGCCTATTGTCTTGTTTAGCTAAAGCTTGATGGAGGGTAACCTTACTTGTAATATTCTGATTGTCTAAAAAATCTTGAACACTTGGCTTCAATCGTTGGATAACTATTTTTAAGATTACCGCTTCCGTCACCCCTTCCAGATATTCCTCACACTTGGAAATCTTTTCCATAGCAAAATCAAAAACATACTGACCTTCACGTTGCCTTAGCGAATAAATTTCCGCTTCAATTTTACTTTGATTAAAGGTCTTTGGAAAAACGCTAAGAAACTGTTGCTTGAATGACAAATAGTCAAAAATCAGATTACTGCTTTGCATACACGTGTACCACTGATATGCACTACCTCTTAAAGCGGATAGAGCAATTTTAAGTTTATCCCCCTCTGGGGTGCATTGTTGCTGAATGTAATGCTCAATTTTCTTTAGGAATTGGCTTGAGGGGCCGCCATTAAAGGTGGCTTCAAATGACGCAAAATGCTGAACCATAATTACCCGGGGAAAATTTCCAACAGGGTTTTGTTCTACAGCACTCATTTTCAAATAGTATATAAGTATAATAACAAGATACGTTCACAATATCAATATCAGAGTATACCACAGTATAAAGTTCAAACTTTAAATATGTTGTTCGTTATAAATGTAACGAGAACAACCAGGCTATATATAAACTTCCGGGTGCGAGTATAGAGTATAATAGGGGCACTCTATTTGAATTTGATACAAACACAGTTTATACATGAAACAATGTTTATTGAATTCGTTGCACATATAGAATTTGCTTTTACAGCAATAAGCATACGTACTACTTGTACGGAATATATATTAACATTGAATAGAAATACACATTGCCATACTCACAATCCAGCAGAGAGTCATACCAGCAGTACTGCCACGTAAACTTTGGGCCCCCTAAGCACTAGTGCCGGTTAACACCTGGAACTGCTTACCTCGTAGCTCCCTCTCGCTTATCTATCAACCTTAACAACACCTGTTCAACCTCTGTATTAATCAAGCTGCTTGGTATTTATACCAAGCGCGTATACCGAAATTAGCATATCTCAAGCATCTTCTTTAATTCATTCACTCAAAAGTTCGATTCTTGTGAATCGAATATTATGTATACCTTACACCTATATTAAAAAACTGAAGGGTTTTAAATTATATGGGATGCGCATGGAGCTTTTTGAAAAAGAGACAGCATTTTTGATAGGTTTTTTGAAAAAAAGGTATTTTTCTGCCAAAAATTCCTTATTTTTAATTATAAGGTCTTCATTTTAGCAAAAGATAATAATTATTATTCCCTTTCTGATTATAGAGTTAAAAATTGAAAATTATAAAATTTGAGGTTGAAGGTCCCTTGTCCCCTTTAGGGGCAGATGTAGCCTATTTGTAGAGCGTCGGCTTTCGGTACTGAGGGTGTTCGGGTGGAAACCCGACAAGAGCCGTAAAATACCTTTGCGTCTAGGCCGAATTTGGGCACTTTAAATCCGTAGACCGGAAAGTTCTTCTATGAGGTCAGTGGGTGGGGAAGGTACGATCGCCCCAGATGTCGTCCCTGGGGTTACTCGGTCAAAATTGTGGTGGGAGACCCTTCTGGTGCCTTTCTAAACCAGACCCGCACTACTGATCCCGAAGTCTATATGAGCCTGATCTACCAGTTCCGGCCAAGGGGCATTAGGAACAACAACAGACTCTTAATCTTTTCGAAATGCAGACATCTATCATACATAAGAAAAGACTAAGGGCCTGTTCACATAGGAGTCCGTGGCGTTGCGATAAAGAAAAGATGACGTTGAGACGAAAATAAACCAATCATAGGCGTTAAAAATTTCATTGCTAATCGTTTGGAGGCATGTGATTGGGTTTATTTTCGCCTCAACGTCATCTTTTCCTTAACGCAACGGAACGGACTCCTATGTGAACAGGCCCTAAGACCTTCTTTCCATTGCTTTCGGAACGTAGCGTCGGAAATAAAAATTATAACCAATCCCAGAGGTAAATGGAATGACCATGTAATGCGTCAAACCAATCACAGGTCATGTCAGCAATTTCGGCCCCCATGAAGAAACGCTGAACTATGCTGTGGAAGCAAAGTGTACAAGGCCTAATGTTTTGCAAGCAATCCCGTAACTCTAGTTTAGTGAAGTAGTAAAGAGCAAATGTTAGTTATTTTTCTGACAACGTAAATATCCTATCAGAAGAAGCGTAAGAAAATGATTTTTTTCCAATTCTTTTGCTACTTATTTAAACAAATGAGTTGGATTTTAAAACATGTTAGAAATTCTTGAATGTCTCAGCTATAACAACTAGACTTCTTAGCATTTTAAACACTATAATTATAATACTAAATTTACTACAGAATGCCTTTTGTCTAAAATATCTTAGAAAAAGTGTGAACAAAGTTTATTTAACTTTACAAGGAATTCAGATAAGTGCAACAGGCAAAGGAAGTTTCACTTTATTTATATATATGCGTATACATGAACGAATGTATACATGCAAGTATGAGAAAAGGTGATATTCAATTTACATAAAAGGGTAGTATCTACAAGTGAGTACACATATATGTAAAAATATGCCATAAACACTCTGAGATAGTAGATAAGAAAAAGTCGCATAATCACATATTTACACACTTTCGGAAAGTTTAACACTTTGTTTCTGTTCGACAGCAATAACAAAAAAAAAATTTCTTCCCGCTGAATAACAGCTGAACCTCTAGTGATTTCATTTCCGTCCCTTCAAAACCAATTTCCTGAAGCCGTAAGCAAAGGTTATTTTTTTATGTGTACGATGTTTCACGCATTTTCCGCTATAAATTCTAGGCCTTTTCTCTTAGAAAAAAAAAGTTTCTTTCATTGAACATCCTGAAATTTAAATACATGCTTTCTATAGAGATGCAGGTTGTATATTTTGAACGTTAACAATATATATTTGTTCTTACATAATGACATATTAAAATTCTTTTAAGTTTTCAGAGAATCAAGTCTCTAAAAGACTTCTTTGAAAAATCATGAAGGCTGAATAATGGATTTTTTTACTGATATTGTTTGAAAGAAACCATTGTAGTTCAAATGCATTGTTGCTATTTATTTTTAAAACTTCAACAGCAGGTCATTGTTGATGCTCGAACCTATTTTTGAAGCTGTATCTACGTCAGTTTTGGGGAAATTTTATTGTACGCTGAATGTAATTCTTAATTCGGGTAAAATGGTTGTTTTATGAGTTATTTTATTCGTATCATAGGACCTGCTATTCGCTTACTGTTAAATTATATCCATTCTGAATCATAAACGGCTTTTCAAACCTTCTGCTTCACTTTTAAATTTAAATTTTATTAAAAACTAGAAAATACAAGCATACATTGCAGTAACATTTTTCAGGAATGCTAGTTTAGTGGCATGGAAGGTAGCACATTAAGGCTTCTATGTACTAAGAAAAAAATCGTATTTCCCTTTTCCTCTTCTTGCTGACTCTTGTGGTGGGAGGAGTCCAGTTGACAGTTCGAGAATTCCACCCCCCTTAGGATTGACATTTTGAGGGATTGTAATGGCTCTGTCTCTATAGGGGGGTTAAGCGCTTCCCCCAATTTTTTTGTTTAAAATATATTTTTGTCAACTATTTACAGGTACATAAATACTGATAATCAAATAAAATTGGTATCGTCAGATAGCCTGGACTTTACTGCAAAGCGCTACAGGATTCATTTCATAAATTTCGTCCACTGAAGGAATTTATGAGCGTTTAAAACACACTATATTTGATGTTTCCCCAAATAATTTAAATTTTAAAATATTAATTGCATTTTTAAAAAAAAAACGAAAAATTTACACAAATGCAAAATTTGTTTCTCTATGACGGAGTACAATTTTTTTTTAAATCTTTGAATCCAAGTCGGCAATCCGTGGACAAATTTTCTCCATAGGTTAACATTGAGGTGAGCGAATCCAATGGGGTTAGTACATAGCTGCCTAAACGCTTCAGCGGGCTCTCCAGTTTTTGGAACACCAGCAGGCGCGCGTTGCACAAAGTGCAACGTCTCTCTCAACCTTGATTATTCCTTTTGTAATGAACTGTTTTTTTCAAATTGAAAATCATAATTCTGCGTTTTATTACAAAGTATAAAATGTTGATAATATTGAGATATATTTATAATTAAAGGCCAAAGAATGCAGATACAATCGCCTTATTGCAAAACTGTCCGGTTTATTGGATCTAAGGATTCAATATTAGGCTCATCGATTTGAATTCCCGTTTTATTTCAGAATGGCAACGATTTTTTTAAAGCTGATTGCAATTTGTTTGCTGTTCTATATATTTCCTGGTTACATAGACCTGGCAGGTATGTAATGGTATTGATATTAGATGTTGAAAAGGTGTTTGTAAAAATTGAAATAAATATGGTAGCATAGGATTATTGTCACTGTCATCATTATCTGCAGTTGTTAATAATTCAAGAAGACTAATAGAGGAACTACACTAGGAAAAGCTTCTGCTGTGAATTTTTAGTTATCTGTAACGTTTTGAATAATATCACAAAAAGAAAATTTTTGACTTTCTCGTGAATTGACTTCTTTTATAAAGGAGAAGATGACATACTGCAAAATTAGCAACAGTTTTTAACTGTTTCATTATGCAAAAAAAATTAACTTATTTAACACTTATAAGTTTTTTTATGCATTTGGGTCAAATACACAATAGGCAAGTTAGTATGGACAAATACTGGACAAGTTCCTATTCTGTAATGTGTGATTCCTACGTAAAAATTATTTCACGTAATAGTCACACATTACAGAATACGAAAATTTTTATGAAGGCAGTTCGTTATTGCTGTGTGAGTAGAAGTTGTATGTTCCCTCTTTTTAAAAAAAAGTTCTTGAAGCACTTATGCTTTACTATGTTTTCCTGACCACTATCCAACCCATTTTGGAGAAAATATTACATGCATTGCACAGAAAGTATGGCAGGAATGTCTGTGTAATATTATAGCTCATCGGAGAATCGTATTAAATTGTTACAAAAATTCAAAATCACATCTAAGTGATCTATTGACTAAACTAACTAAACGTTTAACCATGAAAGTCTAACAAGTATGAGTATTCAAAATAATTACAAACATTTTAATGAAAATACAATTTATACTTTTTACATAATATTTTTGATATTGTGTCACCGATGAAATGGGAAAGAAATATAAGACAGAGTAATTCTATATTTCTGGAAAATGAAAGTAATGTCCTACACTGTCACTGCTGACAATCAAACAGACAGTTACATTCTTCTTAAGGCTGTTGTGTATTAACTTGCTCACCTCAATGTGAACCTCTTGTTAATGTGCTGTGAATGGATTCCCTCACCTCAATGTGAACCTACGGAAAAAAATCTCCAAACATTGCCAACTTGGATATAAAGATTTTTTAAAATTGTACTCCGTAATAGAGAAAGAAATTTTACACCTTGAGGCATTTTCCGCTTTTAAAAAAATTAAACAATATTTTAAAATTTAAATTATTTGAGGAAAATCTGGTTCGTGTTTTTTAAATGCTCATAAAGGCCTTCGGTGGACAAAATTTAGAAAATAAATTCTGTTGCAAGGCGCCTAAAAGTTCAGGCTATCTAAAAATACTATTTTATTTGATTATCAGTATTTATATAGCTGTAAATAGTAGATAAAATATATCTCCATAGGTTAATATTGAGGTGAGGGAATCCAATAGGGTTAGTACATAGTAGCCTTAATTCACAATGCTTTACGGCCAATAATATTGAAACACCATTTAAACTATTCAATTCATACCATCCATTCATTTTCGAAAGATACAAATTTTATAGTTTCTGCAAAGTATTTAACAGAAATTGTTCGAACAATCCCTCAGAAAACAACAAGAGAACTTTGCAAAACAAACTAGATGGATTCTGATGCAAAACGCTTTTTCCACCTGGATCAAAAGTGAATGCCACTGCCCGAGGCAAATGTTAAAAACATATGCCAAGAAAATCTATGAGACTAGGAATCCTGTTCGGTCGTTTGGTTGCAAGCTCTATGGCCAATTTTGACACAGGAAGGAAAGAATCCATGAAGTTACACCGAATACAAGATAGGTTAGGCTTGGAGCGCTACGGTAAACTTTTTGCTACACGAGGGCTACTTAGACCGGGACCTACAGTTTAAAGCCGATACCGACTACAAATATCCATGCTATGAGTGGGACTCGAACTCACAGGATCTAAACCAAATGCCAGTGCCCTAGCCATTCGGCCATCGACCTGGGCAATCCTACTGCATACAAGGATCACTCCTTGTATTAACTCAGGTGTATTTTGTAGAATATTCATCGGTTCGTAGTCTTAATGTCATTCTCAAAAGATTTTTAAATGAAGGCAAATAATGTAAAGTTTCTTGAGCGGCTGCCTTCTATCCGTATCAATCTTTTCTCCCAATATCAAAATTGAATCAAACATGTCTATAATCATAAGACGAAATAGAACACAGCCTAATAAGCTTGTTCACTAATGCACAGTAGGGCGGAGCGTAAAAAAAAGTTTTCGATTTCGTTTTTGCCCTAGTGTGGATAAGTTGCGTACTGGTGGGTAGGTCACGTATGCAAAGTTTTGGGAAAAACAAAAAATGTCTTCCGTCTCCATTTTGGCCGTGATTTTTAGCAGATTTTTACCATATAGTTAAAAATGTGTATTTCCATTGTTTTGTATGCAACTCGTCATTTTGTTCTTAAATAAAATACAGAGGTAATTCGAAACTTAATACAGAAAGGCAGCAGTGGACACACTGCGTGCAGAAAGGTAAAGAAATATTTTGGCATGTAAACATTGTCAACAACAACTTTAGAAACGATTCTTAAAACCTTCGTGAAACACTCACGGAAATTGTTCGACATTTTTTCATGTAAGTTTGTTTCTTTTAACAAATGTTCTTTCCCAAAGCATAAAAAGATCCCTAAAATGCAAAGAACTTTTCTTATAGACCAACGGGCAAATGTCCAACTTAGGCAAATGTCCATAGGCGCAGTTGACTTAAAAGAAACTGAAAGCTGAGGAAACGAGCGGATAGGAAACAGAAAGAGACAGAAGCAGCAAGTCTTAAAATAAACGTTTCGCCATCTGTTACGCCATCTAGGTTCACATATCCTGATTCAGATTCTAACGTGAATCCACATAACTTCGATAGTGACATAGATCACTTAAAGCCTTCCCCATCCACATCCAGGATGACTCAATCTGAAGGTAAAAAGACGTTAAGATCAAGCCGATACCCAGCAGTTGCTACAGCTTGTGACAGAACAGGAGTTTCAGATCGGGCTGGAGCCATCATTGCAAGCACTGTTTTAGAAGATTTGGGGATGATTACCAAAAAAGACACTTTAAATGTAATTTATAGACATAAAATAAGAAGAGAGCGGAAAAAAATTCGAGAAGAATATCAGCAAGGAAATGAAAGACAGCTGGAACCACTGAAGGGACTTTATTTTGACGGAAGGAAGAACAAAACTCTAATGCAAGAGAGCGTAGGGGGAAAGATGTACCAAAAAAAAAACAGTCTTGGAAGAACACGTTACAATGATTAAGGAACCTGGAAGCAAGTACTTTGGAGACATAGCACTGACTTCATCATCAGCTTTGAGTATTTCTCAAATGATGCTGCAATTCATGGAAAATAAGAATATTGACATTCATCAACTAGTAGCAATAGGGTGCGATGGAACAAACGTTAATACTGGCTATAAAATCGACGTGATTCGCCTTTCTGGGGAAGCCATTGGGAAACCCTTCACTGGTTTATCTGCCAGTTACACGCAAATGAGTTGCCACTCCGACATTTAGTGCAGCATTTGGATGGTGGAACGAGTGACCCTAATGCATTTTCTGGTCCTATTGGGAAAGCACTGACAAATTGTAAAAACCTCTCAGTTGTGAAATTTGTAGACTTTAAGAGCGAATTTCCGAAAATCGACATAAATGATCTTAGCACTCACAAGCGATAGCTTTGGGATATTTGTCAAGCTGTCACAAATAGAAACTGCTCATCAAGTTTGTCACAAAAGCACCCTGGGAAAATGACTCATGCACGTTGGCTAACAACTGCAAATCGAATAAAGTGTTTATACATTAGCTCGTCAGAGCCTTCAAACCAACTTCAAAGTTTGACAGAGTTCATCATGAAAGTGTACCCACCTATGTGGTGTACAGTCAAATTAAATACATATTGCACGTATTGTCCGCGAAATTTGTGGCAGACAATAAACGTCTCACGCTATCTTAAAAACTATTTAAAGACTGTGGTCGATCCCATTATCCAGAGAAATGGCTATTTCGGCCACCCGGAAGCAATAATCTTGTCAATGATCACAGACGACAGAAAGTCCATTGCAGAACTTGGACTACGTAGGATTTTACGGGCAAGAAAGGAAAAAAAAGGGAAAGAATCACACACTACAACATTCCGTCACTCAACTTCGAGGCAGTTTCATATATACACCTCATTGATTGGCAGAAATGTAATTTGACGGAACTCCCAATTGACAGAAGATGATTTCAGAAATTTGATTTCCAGTGGAGAGTCTGTAGCTCAACACCTGGGAAGCCTAAAATTTCCTTGCCACACCCAAAGTGTTGAACGTATCGTGAAACTAGTAACAGAGGTTTCTGCGGCTGTGTGTGGAGAAAATAAGCGTGACGGTTTAGTTAGAACCCGAACAGAGTCGAAAAAAGCTATGCCACCATTTGAAACCAAATGCTAGTACCGAGTAAAACCGAAATAACTGCAAGGGCAAAGGTATGGTTGGGTGGATAGGTGGGCACGGGTGGAACTTGCAATGCAGCCACCTCCCCGTTGTGAGTTCTGGGATTTTTTCTGAATTTTATTTCAGAAAAAGCGAAAAGCTGCATGCAAAACAATGGAAATACACATTTTTAACTGTATGGTAAAATTCTGCTAAAATTCATGGCCGAAATGGAAACGGAAGATATTTTTTGTTTTTCCCAAAACTTTGCATACGTGACCTACCCACCAGTACACAACTTTTCCGCACTAGGGCAAAAACAAAATTGAAAACTTTTTTTTTACGCTCCGCCCTAATGCACAGAGATGCATTTCCAGCATACCTAAGAGTCTTTATTTACAGTTTGCATTCTTCTTAGATTCTATAGCATGGTTTAGCTACAACCCCTTCTGCGAAAGGAAAAAAAAATCTCTCAGACTGGAGTATCTCTAAATTTTACAGATAACTGCCAAAATACTCCCAATCAAGCGCACAAAAGAAATAACCAAGAAAATTTGTTTTCCAAAATTTATAGCGTTTCAAGATGACTATCTTCATACTCGAGTTTTAGCTAGGCCATATTATACGTAAATTATAAAAAGTAGAAAGGACCAATAAAAGAGTTTTAAAATAAGGAAATAAAATAAATTTTCTATAAACTATTAAATAAATTCCTCTAACAACCTGCCATATTGTAATCATAATTTCCTTCATCATCATATGAAGGAAATTTAATGCAATTTTCCTCTCACCAATATTGTGTAACAACTATGTATGAAATTTAAGATTAACCTCTGAAATATTTTAAAGAATTTACGTTATTAGCATGAATCTCAGGTAAACTAGTTGAAAATTTCCATAATTTATATTTTATTTTAACAGTCCTACAATGTGTTCGGGGGTATTCACATGAATTGTTCAATCTAATATTTAACTTATTGTTCAAATTAGAGTGTAAATGTGTTTCCTTTATTCTTCTATTCGTAAACGCAGTAAATGACCAGATGCTAAAACATAATGCAGTCGTATCTTTTTTACATTTAATGACAGTGCTTGAATGAAAGTATAATTAGTATTTTTCAGGTCGCAATCTTTATTAACGTATGTTTGAAAAGGTAAATGAAATCCCTAGAAAAAAAGTAAAGAAAAATCTTCATTCATTGCTCAGATTTAGAGCAAACAGAAAAACTGACTATTGCAAAATATTTATTTTATGCAACAAATGAACAAACAGTCAACCAGATGGTTTCTTTTGATTACTTATATTGACGACACATAAAGAATACGTATGCTTTTAAAAAAATATTTTCTTTTAATTTGCAATGTTTGTATAAATGTTTCCAGGAATCTTTATTTGATATTTAGTTATATTGAGTCTCATATTAGCTATCAGGTGTTTCAAGTAATTTACTTCCTTGATTTGACATATTCTCGATATTGATTCTGTTCTTTAGATGGAATAAGCTGATTGAAACGATTTTCTTTTAATAGTGTTATTCATAAAAGAGAATAAATAGAATTGTATATGGAAGGAATCTTTAGAAATATCTTCTTGTGTCAATACGTTAAAGGAAATGCCAGGGAACAAATATTCCAGATAAAATATAAAAGCCACTGCTATCTCATGCCCCATCGCGATTTCAGTGAGCATTAATTTTTTGCTGGAAGCACTTCCAATTGAAAGCTTCTACGATCAGGTACAAAAATTAATACTTATTTTAAATGTTTTGAAATTCATAATTTTATTGTAGAACATTATTTTTTGGCTAACGCTGACGTACTTTGTCACAGATATTCGCACAGAACCGTGGGATTTATTGACGGCGTTTTATTTGGGATCGCCATACAGCAGTGATTGTACAGAATTTGCTAAAATTTTCACTTTCTAACAGGTATTATTCAAGTTTACGTACAAGTATTCATAAGTTTATTAATATACTTGCCAGGTATATCGGTAAGTGTGTAGGTGAAATATTGATAATAATATCATCCCCATGTTCTGGTATACCGGATCTGTCAAAGTATACCTGAAAAATTGTACTTGTCAGTTATACCCGTACGTGTATAGCTGAAAAACGGACTGAGAAGCTAACAGTTCTGTCTCGTTCATGTAAAACCGGAAGGCGGCGCTGTTCAGTCCCTCGTAAGTACACCTCTTAGGTATATTGTTAAGTATGTAGCACCCGTCAGATTAGTTTTCATGACACGCGATCGAGTTTTGATACAAAAACATCAAAGAATACTGCTAGCATTCAAACACAGTGTTTTATCTCATATTACAAAGTTAGTGATTGTGTTGTGTTAATTTCAGGTTCCTGGCACTAGTAGCATTTCTGTAGGCTTTTCTTAACCTTTTGTTCTTTACACATCTACATTCATATTAAACGACAACATAGACTTGCATGCACTATGGCAGGGAAAAAAATAGTGCGGTCGGGTGACACCCGTCAGGAACGAAGTTCCTTACGTTATTTTTTCAACTCTAAACGTGATTTAATATGTAGGATTCTATTGATCATATTAGTGTATTTTTGTCACGCCAAAAAGCACAGCCCTCTTTTATTCAACCAACTCCCTCTCTCTCTCTCTCTAATTTGTATATCTTATTTTTATTTTTTATCATTTTTTCAAAGCAAAAATGTAAAGTAAGGATTTAAATCAATAAATTTCATTTAATATTTTAGGAAGAAATAGTCATTTATTAAAAATTAAATATAAAATAGTGAATTGTAAGTTATGTATAAAAAATTCCAAATAAGGAAAAATTCCTTTTAAATTTTATTTTTATATTGTATCATGGTAATTATTGGCTTATGGTAACTAAAATAAGATGCATATGTTTGGCATTCAATTTTATCCAAGTATCTCGAGAAAACAGCATCAACGGTTGTACAGTATTTCGTTGTGAACTACGCTGGGTCATTATTAATAATTAAATCAAATGTAACTGATAAAAAAGATGTGAGCTTTTCAACATTTTCTGTATCATTGAAGTTAACGTTGAAGTCTCCAGTCAATATGAGTGGAAGCTTATGAAAATTTTGGCTAAGTAATTTAGAACCTCCCTCAGTATATTTTAACAGCGATTGATGGTTAAATAATGTTATATCCTCAATCTTTTGATTTGGGGATATATAAATAGCTACTATAACTACTTTAACATCATTTCCCATTTCACAAACAACTGAGCAAGTGTCACCAACTGATGAATGCCTAGTACTCAAATCAATAATGCTAGACCAAAATATTCTGAGCCCCGATGCAGCCGCACCCAAGGCTAAATACAAACATATTAATCTAGTCAAAAGAACCAGTGCCCAAATACAAGAATACTAGGTAATCACCCAATAAACCCGACAGCACCGCCGAGGCCCGAACTCGGGAACTGCCACACTCCAGACCAAACCGACAGCACCACGCCATCCCGATGATGCATAAATCACTAAAAAAGAGAAAGATAGGGAAAGTTCACCTGGAGGGGGCCTAACGCTTTTTCGTTACGTGACGATTTCTGCCATCTCACTCTACTGTAAGACACGTAAAAGAACTTCGTTCCAAAAAGTCTTATAAATATCAAAAATGGGTTAAAACTTTTATCATATAATTTATCGATAGTATCTCTAATTTCCACAGAGAAACGTAGCAATTTCTACATGCTACACAATTTCTATGTAAAGTATTTTAAAATATTTATTGTAATTACCTAGACTGCTGTACCAATTTTTAAAAGGCCCTAAAACATTCCTGTCTACACAGTAATGTGACTAAATGATTGAAATTAATAAAACTTTATCCTCGGGATAATGCCATAGAATTTCTGACCTCAAGGTCTTAGCATATGGTTCTTTGTTTGCCAAAATAGTCCTAATCGTATTTATATGAAACTGTAGGAATATTTAGTTGTTATGTATGCTATTTTTTTTCTTAATATTATGGATTTGTTTTTTCCTGTCCTTAAATAAGTACGAATTGAAACACTAAATAAAAATGTATTACAATTCTAAATATATTACACTTTTAAACCTACAGTGGGCAAATCCGTTTCTAGAGTATATATATATACATACATATATATATATATATATATATATATATATATATATATATATACACACTGTGTGTGTGTATGTGTGTGTTTGTGTTTGTTTGTTTTTGTCGGTCTGTCTGTCTGTCTGTTTGTTTGTTTGTTTGTTTGTTTGTTAGTTAGTTAGCAACGGTCAAAAGAAATGAAAATCACACTTCTATCTAAATATCGGAACAAATAAAAAACCTAAAGGCATTTCTTTTTAAGACATATATTTTCAAACTTTTTTAAATCAGCTATTGTTTGATTATAATTCATGATGGATGATGCCTCCATTTCCGTAGTTGGAGGGAAAAGGCTCTTGAACAATTTATGTTGAAAGAATTTCACACATGTATATTTAACACAAATTTTAAATAACAATTAATATAATTTAAAACATGGCTAAAAAATAACCTAAATATAAGAAATTTGTTCTCTAAAACAATATAAGTGTATAAAATCACGTCACAAAGTATTAACTATAGAATAATATATCTGCATTTAATAGCAAGATATATTATTCTATAAAAATTCCTAAAAAACTTTAAAACAGATGTTCGGGAAAAAATTAGATATTTCCCAAATATGCCTCCCCCCCCCCATTATATTTCAAATTATGATATACATTTCTTTTGATTGAGGTGGGAGGGAATTTCAAAGAAGAGAATTCCACGGAAATAATAGAAACACAAGATCAGCATTTTCGTGCATTTTGTAGAAGACATTCTGGAAAAACAAAAAAAACTCCATCGAAAGCTTTGATAGGTATAAAATGAAAAAAAAATGCATATTTAAACTAGCAGTAATCTCTTCGATGGTGTTATTTTATTTGCCAAAAAAAATAAAAATTCCATACCATGTGCTATCTCCGGAAAGTGAATTTTTTAGTCATTTGTAAAATGTTACTTTGCTGATATATGATGATTGGTGCTTCCTGTTTTTATATATGGATATTTTTATGTCCGCGTGTACTTACTTCTTCATAAATGAACCATTAACCTATCAAAGAAGCTTGTGTGATTATGTGTTTATCACTGGTTTTAATGCAAGACACTAGATAAATAAAAATGGTTAGTATAATTATACATGATGGAAAATCTTACGTTTAGGATTTTAACACACAAAAAGCTAAATATTTCCTGTACTTATCTCTCTACCTGTTTACTTACTTTCTTACCTACTCTCTCACACACACACACACACACATATATATATATATATATATATATATATATATATATATATATATATATATATATATATATATATATATATATATACAGTCGGACCTCTATTTTGCGAACTTTTACTTGGAACCAAGAACATTTTGCGGATTTCTTCGTAAAATAAGATCCAAATAGCGAAGTGCGTTATCTATTTAACGAACTGTTTCTCATGATCCAATATTGTTTTTCTTCCATATTTCTCAAAATATTTCTGGACATTTCAAACTTATTCTTTCTTTTAGCACATTTTATGGTAACCAATGACCTTGAACTGGTTTTACCAGTCGCCTAACACACGGAGAGCAGTAGAATCGCTGCATTTCATCCAGGAAGTGCAACCTTTATCCAACCTCCTCCCCCCCACTGTCTATTTCATTAGTAAAACTTTCATTATCCCCCTTTCACCCTTAATGGAGCTGTCCCGTGTAATTGAACTAGTCTCCCGTTTTCTACATTGTTGATCATAGTCGTGCTGGTAATTTCGGTTCTGGAAATTGAAAATAAACTTTCCCGGACAATGTTTTGTTTTATTCTTGTCTTCCTTGCAGATTTCTTTTTGATGGGTGAGATATATAAAACAAATAGATATTAATTTACAAAAT
Source organism: Dolomedes plantarius (assembly GCA_907164885.2). NCBI lineage: Eukaryota > Metazoa > Arthropoda > Arachnida > Araneae > Dolomedidae > Dolomedes > Dolomedes plantarius. Next base: position 197,094,902 of record OU015490.1, on the reverse strand, counting down.
TAAGGTGTGATTAATTACTTTTTAATAATATTTAGTGTTTATGAATTTAAAATCTGTTTTGTGTATTTTTAAGTATTTTAAAAGGTGAATCTCCATTTAACGAAAATTTTTTCGGGATTTATCGACTTCGTTAAATAGAGATCCGACTGTATATGTATATATATAATATATATATAATATATATATATATATTATATATATATATATATATATTATATACATATACGGGAGGTTATAAAAATAATGGAAACACATCAATATTAGTGGTGTTTATGGAAGTGCTTTTTATTCCTTAAAAAACAAGTTTAGGGACCTGGGGGATAGCGTAAGATGTCAAACCTTGTAGACCGTGCAGAAGGACAAATTGTTGAAGCGCGTTTAATTGGAGTATCTGTTACAACAGCCCCCATGGACTTGGGTGTTTATCCAGCTATGATATCGGAAGTCAGGGTGGTATGCAGAGTTCTCGGAAAGACATCCTCCTTGAAACAGAAAAGTGGACGAAATGTGAGTGAAAGACACGCTAAGTGAAAGACACTGACGGGTATTGAAGCAGACTGTGACATCAAAAATGAAGACAAATGCAGCCAAAGTGGCTGTAGAGCTAAATCTGAATCTGCAGGCTCCAGTACCAGTCATTACAGGTAAGAGAAAACTTCAAAAACAAAACATTTACGGCAGAAAATGTTTTTCCCAAGTCACTTGTAACAGATGTGAAAACAAGCCATCCTCAATAGTGGTGCCACAAGCCCAAATTCTGGCCGAGTTATACATAGAAATATGACATTTGGTTGGACGAATGATTGTTGACTTTGTTCCCTGCAACAGGACGTGTGTATGTCTAAAGAACACCTACACAAGCGTATTATCAAGCTTATCTCATGCCATCTATAAAACATGGAGAGGAAATTATTTAGGGTTTCGGCGGCCATCTCAGGGTTTTCAAAAGTGATCTATTGTAACCCCGAAAGGGAGATTGACTGTGAAGGACTATGTCTAACTTTTAACCGACCAGATCCATCTTATGCTCCAAAAATTGCTTCCTGCAGGAGATGGCATTCTCCATGATGATAATGCTCCGATCCCTACAGCTAGACGTGTCAGGTCGTGGTTTGAGGAACATAAAGACCAAGTCAAACACCTTATCTGGCCCGCACAGTCCCTAAACCTCAATATCATCGAACTTCTGTGGTCTGTTTTAGGGAACAGAGTCAGGAATCAATATCCAGCAATATCATCTATACAGGAACATTGACGATTTACCCATAACGAATTGTATAATATTCCCTTAACCACTATTCATGAATTGCATAATTCACTTCCTTAGTGAATCCAGGTGGTATTAAAAGCCATAGATGATCCTATACCATATTAATAAATAATTTCATATTCTTCGAAAGTGTTTCCATTATTTTGATAACCACCTGTATGAATATATATATACAGAGGCTGTTCGCACATTTTTTAGACGACTTTGGCAAGCGGTAATAAAAAATCGTTTTCTGCAAAAGAAATAATTGCAATTCTACTATGTTTTAAAAAAAAAAAATCGTCTGCCGCTTGAAAGTTTTCTTTTTTTTCAAAATGACGTTTTTAACAAAGCAGTGGTTTGAAGGCTAAAAAAGTCTAGGGAGAAAAAAATTTAAGTACATGGTTCAAAGAATCGAAAGAAAGTTTTTCTAAGGGATTCATGATTGTTGCTGGTTTTTCTTATAATGGCAAGTTAAAAATAAAGAGAGTGGAAAAAAAATGTCAAGATTAACTCCAAATACTATCAGGAACATATTTTATCGCCAATTTTTCTGAATGAAATACCATCGCTTTACCCACAGTGCCATCAATCTGTGAGACTCCATCAGGACAAAGCTAGCAGTTACACATCAAAATCCACTGTAAATTTCCTAAAAGAAATGGAACAAAAAACTGGTATCAAGGCTCCCTTCACTGATATCCCTACTAAATCTCCCGATGTACAACCTATGGATTTTTGTGCTTTCGGACTTTTAAAATCTGCATTATCCAAACGTCGTCCCAAAACCCTTACAGGACTCTGGAAAACTGTTCAGGAGGAATGGGATAGAATACCTCTTTTGACACTTCAATAGGCATTATTATCCTGGAAATTGCGGTGTCGAAAGATAGTTCAGAATAAGGGATGTCAAATAGAACATTTAAAACACAAGAATTTTATGTAATTTAGTTTTGTGAATACATTATACATCGTCTAAAAAATGTGTGAACAGCCTCTGTATATGTATATATATATATATATATACATAGACATGCCATTACGCAGTGTTCGAAGACAATATAAGCAATTGTCGCAGTTTGAGAGGAGGAGAATCGTCGGGATGATGGAAGCTGGGTGGTCAGCTAGGCGAGTAGCTCGTCAATTAGGCCGCTCTGATTGTGTTGTGAGGAGGTGTTGGGACCAGTGGACCCGAGAGATGTCATGTACACGAAGACCAGGCTCAGGACGCCCTCGACAGACCAGTCGTCGAGAAGACCGCCACATCGTAAGAAATGCACGCGTACAGCCAACTGATTCATCGGCCGCCATCCAGGCACAGGTAGCACCTTCACTAGGGGCCTCTGTGTTTTCTCGAACCATACGAAGGCGCCTGGCTGATGGACAATTGGTATCGCGGCGCCCATTACGTGTGCTACCCTTGACGCCCACCCATCGACGCCTCCGTTTGGAGTTTTGCCGCTCACGAAGAAACTGGACTGCAGCGGAATGGAACCAGGTCGTCTTTAGCGACGAATCCAGATTCAAACTCGGCAATGATGACAATCGTGTTCGTGTGTGGAGAGCCCGTGGTGAACGCTTCAATCCTGCCTTTGGTGTACAGCGACACATCGCTCCCACAGCTGGTGTGATGGTATGGGGTGCCATTGCCTACAATACACGGTCACCCCTAGTATTGTTCCTGGCACCATGACAGCCGAGCGGTATGTTCATGAAATCCTGCAACCACATGTGTTGCCACTCATGCAACGGATCCCAGGAGCCATTTTTCAACAAGACAATGCTCGGCCTCATACGGCAAGGGTGTCACAAGACCTTCTCCGCACTGTTACTACCCTTCCTTGGCCTGTCCGATACCCATATTTGTCTCCAATCGAGCATATGTGGGATCATTTGGGACGACGAGTTTGGCATCCCACGAGTTTGAACGAACTATAGGCAAGGTTACAGCAAATATGGAACGAAATGTCTCAAGACATCATACAGAACTTGTATGACTCAATGCCCGATCGTATCGCATCGTGCATTCGCGCTAGAGGGGGTGCAACGGAGTATTTACTCCTCCGTTGTTTTGCCTTTTGCTCTGAAATAAATTTTCCTTTTTCTTTGATTTTCTTATCATTTACTTATATCAAAGTAGTCATTACGTATGTAAAATTTCGTTTCATTTTGACGACTCCTTCTTGGTGCGCTAATTTTTTTGTCCATGAGTGCATATTTATATATATATATATATATATATATATATATATATATATATATATATATATATATATATATATATATATATATATATATATATATATATATATATATGCTTAACTTATGAACTAATGTTTTTGAGTCCCGCAGATCACGGAAAAGATTAAGTTTCAAATAATTCTATTATGTGAGAACAACTTACAAGTCTCTTTAAGTGTTTTTACCCTTAAAAGTCAGTCATAACACGAAAAATAATAATTAGGATGAATGGGAAATAAAAGATATGAGCATTCTAAATAAATGCTAAACGTGATTTTTATTTATCATTCTGTTACAACAATAACCATATTTCATAACAAAAAAGCAGCTTTATTAGAAATCCGTTTAAGCATTTTTCGATTCTTGTATTTTAAGCTGTAGCTGCATTCTCTGGATCATTGGTTGTAGCTTACTCTGTCATCATAGTTGGCATGATTGTCGTTGCAGGAGACACTGTTGTACTATCTTTCAGCACACATGTATAGTTCTAGATTTGTGGTAAAATGGTGAGATTTTAAAAGTTGGTAAAAAGGTGAGATTTTACTGAAATAAAAAATAATTTCTTACACATATTCAACAAACAAATTTCCGTTGAAGGACCCACTTGACAAAAAAAAGGTCCTAAGTACCTCCATTGAAATATGCTTAAATTCTAAATCTGTGTGAAATATTCTCCATAACAAAAAAAAATTGCGCTCCAAGAAGGATTTTTCTGGTTGAGACAAAAACTGTTTGAAGTGAAAAACATGCCCAGAAAAAAAGATTGAAATTTCAGAATAGTTGAATGATTTATACCAGAATTTAAGCGTTACAAAGTGAGGAAGTCTATATGGTATTGGTCCACTTCTGCCCTAGATGCAAGTTTTAACCAGGCGTGTTATTGACTGATAAAGTTCCCGGATGGTATCTTACGGGATTTCTTGCCAAATTATCTCCAACTGTTGGGCTATATGGGCAACAATCCGGGATAGTTGCAATCACCTTCCCATCACGTACCAAATGTGCTCTATGGGAAAGAGAACAGACTATCTAGGTGGTCAAAAAATGTTCGGCAAGCTTGAAGACAATTCATAACAACACGTTCCATATGCGGCGGCCGGACATTATCTTGTTGAAAAGTATGACCGGGTTGGCTGAAGTGGTTCTAAAACAAAACGGGTCGCACAATGTCGGCTACGTACCTATCTGCTGTAAGTGTGTCACTAATGGCTACCAACGGGGTCGGGCTTTCGAAGGAAAGGACACCCTAGACCATAACGTCCTGTTGTGGGCCTGTGTTACGTGTGATAGCAAGAGCAGAATCCCCGTTCTTCCCTGGACATCTTCCAGACACGTCTTAGGTGGTTTACTGGATACACTTGGAAATTGTATTCATCACTAAAGACTAGACGTCCCTAGTCAGCGCTGTTCGAAGTTGATCGAGTTAATCACCACTGTAATCGAAGTTTACAGTGTGCAAGCGTGAGGGGTAAGTGGAGTAACGGTTACAGCAAGCGTAGATTCCCCTCTCTAAGTCCTTTGCTAATGGTCATGCTGTACACTTCTGTGTGGGTCACACGTTGGGTAGTTTGTAACGGTGTTGTGGCAGCTTATCTGACAACAGCTCTGTCTTCCCATTCTGTTGTGGTCCTAGGTCGATTGCTGCCATTCTGACGATTAAATTCTGTGTTCAGATGGCAAAATGCCATAAGTCCCTTCTTTTTAAATTTGCATGACAGCAATTCTAAGAATCAAGATGTCAGGAAAAATCTGTAATTTGTTTTATAATTGTATTTTATTGTATTTACATATGTATTAATGCTCTGGTGTTCAAACTTAAGAGAATTTTCTCATTTTATATGATTTCTGTAAAACTAAAGAAGGGATTTTAATGGAATTTGGTATGGATACACAGTTATTAAGATACAAATTTATAACCTACATCAGACGTGGTAAGTACTCATGGTCGTCAGTTAGGCTCATCAGCGCAGAAATGTCTAAAACCCACGATGCAAGATTGAACATAAATGACTCTAATATAGGATATGGATGCCTCTCACAGTCATACAGCTCTAAAAGCGTGTTGCTATACTGGAAAAGAGGTAGTTAGATAATTACCCTTGACAGTCAGTCCCACTCCTGCAGCAACGCAGTTTTCAGCCCCTGAATGGTTTTCGGTCGGGGATGGCAAGCTGTAATTGTTCTCCAAAGAGAGTCCCAGACATATTCAATAGGGTTTAGGTCTCGATATATGGCTGGTTAATCCTTCCAGCTAATATCCTCACTTTCAAGATAATAGTCGACAAGGTGAGTCGTTTGTGGACGGGAGTTCACATCGATAAAGTTGACCCGACGGCCAACTGTGAACCTGAAAAATCGAACATAGGGCTGTAAGATCTCCTCCCTATACCTCTCACCACTCAGGGACTCTGTCAAACACACCGAGAGATGTGCGGCGTCCAGCATGATGCCTGCCCAGGCATTTGCCTTTCCATAACGGTCTGTTTCTCGGATGTTGGAAGAAAGGTATCGGGTTCCAGTTTCTCCCTGGATGAAGGTACGTCGAAAATCAGTGTCCAGGCTAAGTCGCAACTCGTCTGTGAAGAGGAACATTTCCCCACTGCAGTATGGTCCGAGGCTGATTTTGTCTGCACCAAACTAAACGACCGCACACCACTCCATGTGTCTGACATAGAGCCCCTGGCGGGTGAGATATAGGGATGAGATCATACAGTCCTATGTTAAACTTTACAGGGGTACAGTTGGCCCTCAGTCATTTTTATTTGCACAATGCTCGTCCACATAAGGATCACCTAGTCAACGATTACCTTGAAATTGAGGTTATTCGCCGGATTGATTAGCCCGCCATATATCCAGACCTTAAGCCAATTGAACATGTCTGGGACCCTCTTGGGAGGGTAATTGCAACCCTCCATCCCCCTCTGAGAACCATCTAGGAGCTGAAAACTACGTTATTGCAGGAATGGGACTTACTTCCACAGGGACTCGCCAAACCTCGTTTCCTGTATGCTATCACACTGTGAGAGCTGTATGACTGTGAGAGGCGTCCATATCCCCCCCATTAAAGTCATTTTATGTTTGATCTTGCAATGTTGGTTTTGCACATTTCTGTGGTGATGAGTGTAACTGGCGATCATATGTAAATACCATGATTGATGTACGGTGTAATTTTTACTCTTATAACTGTGTATCATTACCTATTTTGATTGAAATCCGTCCATTAGTTTTCCAGAAATTCGATAAAATGGGTAAAAATCTCTTAATTTTGAACACCAGTGCAGTTGGCTATTACTTACAATAGTTACAGTAAATAGAAATTATCGGCAAACGAGAATCCGGAATGTGAAAAACTCAATTTTTTAAGACAAATGACTTATAACTTTTGCCGTCTCAGCACAGAATTTGTCGTTGTTGTCCCATTCTTGTCAGCATGGTCAACCTTTGAGTTTATCACCTCGGACCCCCAGGCCATAAAAGCCCATCGTCCATGATACACCTGAAGTCCAGTCACTATGTAGCAAGAGCCTGAATGCGCAGTAGAGGGTAAATTTCCCAAGTTCGGATGCATTTTCAATTGCTATGGGGCTGGAGGATACCGGACAAACAGTACAGATCTGTCATCCACACAAAGCACCCCCAGCCCCCATGCCAGCATGGTCAAATCACTGCATCCCTTTGCCCAGATTTTGCCGACCAGCCTCTTTCAATCCGATGACACGACCTCTTTCAAGCTCTGAACCATGCTCGTAATGAGCACGAATCCTACAGTGAGGCATTTTTACCGTTGACGTAAGATATCCGCAGTCGGAATGCAACAGGAATTTTCAACATCAGATCGAGAATTGCTCCTTATATACACCCGATGGATGCGCAGTTCTGATGCGCTAGAACTCCCGCTATTCATTCGTTTGACAAATTTTAATCATTTGAATGTTCGGTCGAAATATCTTTGCATGCGAAATTTCATTAGAATCAAACATTTTCTTCTTGGTCAATCGATTTTTTGTTATACAGCACATACAAATAAGGGGAAATTTATCACTGTACTGCTATAAAACGGTTTAAAATCTAAGAATTTTAGATATAGAGATATAATGAAGAATATAGTCGAAAACAAACTTTTCGGTAGATTTATAATTTAAGGTGTGACCCATAAAAAGTTACAAAGCATCTGTAAACATATTAAAGATTAAAAAAAATTACACAGTTCAGGGGAAAAATACAGTAATTTTTTACACGCAACTACTGGTCAAGCAACTACTGGGACGAAAGTTTAAGCGATAGTATCTGGCAATTTTGTTTCACACAAAAATGTAAATTTAAGATTTTTTATACGAAATTACTGTTTTTCGTAATTACCAGCTGTTGAATACAATTCAAGTGTAGATAGCAAATAGGCACTTATTTTCAGTGTTACAACAGAATATTAGATGAGAATAAAGTATATAATATTTAGGGAACATAGTCAGTCTGCTGATTCATATTATAAAATATTCTGTCTCATACTAAATACGAAGGTAGACCGCTAAGTAAGCCAATTATTTACATTATACTTGTGAGGGAGTTTAAACAGGAACACTTAACTCATTGAAATTCATAATAAAAAAACCGTATACCTTCTCTCATAATTTTTAAATCCAAGACTCATTTGTTAGGAATACGTTGATGGAAATTCTCAAGTGCCAAGGTAGTCTAAAAACACAATCTCACCAATTTTCCTTTACTTGATAAAAAACTATATTTATTATATGAATACAACATGGCATTGAGAAATTCCACTTGTGGATTTCAATGCTGGGGCATCAACAATTGCTTGGGGCATCAACAAAACTTTACGCTTCGCCTTGGTCCTCCAACAACTCCATTGGTCTGTTTATGACTGGAATCGCGTTGCCTGGTCTGACGAGTCTCGTTTCCAATTGTTTTGGGAAAATGAACGTGTAAGGGTATCTAGAAAATCTCTTGAATCGATGGACCGTACGTGTCAATAGGGGAATTTTCAAGCTGGTGGAGTCTCTGTGATTGTATGGGGCGTGTGCAGTTCTCGGTATACGTCTAGAGACGTCTAGAAACCTGATATGTCTCCTGATACTTCTATAGACGAATCTGACAGGTGACGGGTATCCTTCCTGATCATCTACTACCATTAATTTTTATTGTGCATTCCGACAGACTTGGACAAATCCAGGAGGACAATACGACATCCTACGCGCAGATACTTGCTACCTAAAGACTCCACGAAATACTCTTCTGACTTTAGACACTTCCATTGCCTGAATCCCAGACATGAACTTTTTTTAATGTTCGTGTGAACTGTCAAACAAATACGTGTATTTACGAACAGTTTCAACAGAAATTTCAGTTTGGTCACTCACTTTAGCCGAAGGTGGTAAGGGCGGTCGCGTGACAAATCTGTAAAATTGTACAACCAGATCGCTTGTCGTCGCGACAGATGCTAGCGGAAGGCGGTAGACCACGTTCTGTCTGACAGAGCTGATGCAACATGCGCGTAAGGCCGGCCGCACACCGAATGCAACAAAACGTTGCGCAACGTTTCTGTTGCTAAGCGTTGTGCAACCAAAATATTTCCTGACTATCGTAGAAAATAGTGACACATTTTGACTTGCAACGCTAGGTTGATTTGATATTTCATGAGTAGTAAGTAAGAACACGGTAGTTGAAGAGATCTGCAGTATTTTGTTCTTTGTTTAGGGAAGTGTTCAGTTTTCAGAAAGTAGTTTGGTCATAATTGTGGGTGATATTGCAAGTGAGGAAGTAGAAGTAGCTATTCTTTTGTGGCTACATTTAAATCTAAAAAAAACATAACTTATAAAATATTTTAATAAATCAATAAAAAATCTACGTAAGCGCAATTTTTTTCTCCTTCTATCAACTTTGCCGCTCTTGGCAGATGCCCTGCTTGCGCTCCCCTAGTTCTGGTAATGAGTGATTCAACCCTATTTTTCTTTCTTACCAATATTTAAAACAATGGGGGTGCCTGGATTACTTCAGGGTGAGGTTTACTTGATTAAATGTGATAAATTGGTGTGGTACATACTTTAAATATTCAATTCCTCAGCTATATCTTGCCAAATTTTATTTATTATATCTTGGCTGTTGTGGTCCTTTGCTCTAAAATCATAAATTTCTGTCCTTGCGTGGACAAGAACTATCAACTTGTCAACATCAACCTCCATCTTTTTTTTATTATAATAATGCAAAAATCCTCAACACGGAGCATTAATGAAAATAAATGCTCTTCTCCCCTGACATGTGCAGATGAAATGTTTCTCCAGCTGTATGTCGAGAAACATCGGTCAGAGAAGCATACACTTTTGTTGCAGCAACGTTCCTGAAATGACGCGGGTTGTTTCAAAACAATGTTGCATCCGGTGTGCAGCACGCTCCTTTGATTATATTGCAGACGATGCTTCGGATACAGAAAGCTAGCAACAGGAACGTTGCGCACTGTTTTGTTGCATTCGGTGTGAAGCCAGGCTAATACATCTAGACCTCTCGCCTGCCGCGGGAGGAGATCGCTTCCCGCCGAGACAGACCGCTTATTATGTGGCCGAGCCTTAAGTGTCCCTTTGGTGTATCCAGATTCTCATAACAGTTATTCTTTATCACTTGACTATGTCTAAGTTTGAGTGTAATTTATGATGAACATAATATATTAATAAAATTCAAAAGATTTAAATCTCGTTCCTGATGCCAAAAATAAATTTCAGAAATGCAATAATCGGTCAATTGATTAGTCACTGAAGCTATCCAGTTTTACTCTCATCCACTTTTCCTGGCATAAAAATAAAGTTCAGAAATTTGGTTTTCGGATTTGGTTTTTAGTATCGTAATTTCGTTTCTAATTTCGTACAAAAACAAAAGAAAAGAACACTAGAGTGCATTTGCTTTAAAAGTTAAAGTTACTTAATTTTATATTAAATCTTATTTTCTGAACAAAATATTAAGCACTGAGGTCTGGAATAATATCATAAATCCCGATTTTGTTAATGTTATACTATGTAATATTTTAAATTAGTTTATGATTAAAAGTCTAAAGTACAGATTACTAATGTTAAAAGTATCCCATTAGTTAAAAGTATGTAAACCTGATTTGAAATTTAAGTATTTAATAATCATGCAGATAATACATTGATTTCTAGTGATCCATTTATTTTTATTAAATCCAACAAAATGTATGAAATAATTGAACTTACCATGCATTTAAGATCATCACTCTTGCATTTACACCAACTATTACATGGTTCCCCTAGTAAAAATATAAATATAAATTTCAGATCTTAATAATTTAAATTATTTAAGTGCTTTCTATTTAAAACAATACTTTTTTCCCCAATAAGAGTAAACACACTATTTAGGCACATATAACCAAAATAACCATTACTAAGCACAGTTAATGTTTACAGTTAGATTGTTACAATTCGTTCCTGATCCTGTTTATTTATTTTTTCGCGTATTCATTCTTACATGCTTTCTCAAATGCACGTAAAAAACTTTATTTTTCCGAACGCGGATGCACTTTGTCGCTAGACATTCGCCTGTATGTAGACCGCGAAACTGCTGGCCATTCATTTAAGGGGGCACCGCATAGGTGGCCAGCACTACCCCCTACAAGTCGGATGCGTAATTTAAACCGAGTCAAGTGACGAGATCGGTACACTTGAACCCGCACCTCCAGAGGTAAATTTGAGAACTTGGGGGATATTGCAGCTACGATAGATTTTTCGTGCACCGGCCACCATTAGTGTACACGGCGGTGGATTTTTAAGCAATTGGCATCGAACTAGGTTCGTTCAGATCATTGGCTCGCTGTCTTTGCCAACTGAGCTACCACGTCCTCGTGTAAAAAACTAATGCAAGATTAGTCAGATAGTTAAAAAGTAAAGTGATCGTTATGCATTAAACAATAAATCGACATCTATACTGTTATTAATTCATGCATTTAAACACTTGAGAAAAACTATTATTAATATTAATATGCATGATTTAAATTCAGTGAGTTAGAGAAACGTGTTACAAAATTTTAATATCTGTTTTAAAATATTTCGTGAAAAACTTCCGAAATTAATGCATTTTTAAAGTAATTTTGGGACATTTTTATAATTCAACAAAATATTTTATTATTTATAAAGCCACTTACCTGCTGTTGCATTAGAGCATCTGCGTTCGAAAAATTTCCCCCCGCAACATTCATTCTCACCTCGACATCTCACAAATATATTGCATCCTTGCTGCGAGTAAACAGAAGCCACAATCTGCGTAAGAAAAAATAAGAGATACATATCAAGTCAGATAATAGTGTATTGGAATATCATTAAAGATGAATTTCGCCTATTTACATCAAATGGCTGAACTTAACATATAAAAAATTCCTTAATTTACTAAACTTTATTACTTTAACCCTTAAAATAATGAAAAAAATTCAAGTAATAAATATTAAAATTTTATTTATTAACACATACTTTAAACAAAGACAAATTCTTACCACAAGAGTGATTGAACACAAAAAGACTGTAGAGTTCATGTTGATCTGTCTGTTAAACAACTGACGTAAAAGACGCTGTTCTTTCCAGTCTTTTATATCATAATTTAGCCTTAGTTTTGTCGATTTTCAAATGTGCCTTTCCTGGTAATCAGGTGTTAACTGTCGAAATAAAACAAAAACGCATGTGTGGTAGATTTGATCAGAAAATGCATTGTAAGAAAACACCTGATATTTCTCTTCCCAGTTTAACCTGTTGAACATAAAAAACGGCTAATTATGTTACTTGAACGCTGGCTTCAATATATTTTTCGCTTCAGTTAAGAACAGCTGCTATCAAACACAGAAACGTCATTTCACAACACCATCATTCATTGATTTTTTGTGTGTGTGAGTGGAGCAGTAATTAAGAATTCCAGATATAATTCAAAGTACCATATGTTATAAGCACATTTTCAAAGATTTTGACGATAAAAATATTTTAAGGAAATGTAGATCGATAAAGGAGTGTATATTGCCTTTTTTTATAAATAAATTTATTAAATGAAATTTGCCAAAAATTATTATACATTGGAAGTCTTCAAACTAGATTTTAAGATTTTACTTTTCTACAAACGCCTTTGATGTAAAATTTTTCGGCGTTGTTCACGCAAAGAAAAAAAAATTAGAAATATTAAATTTAATGCTTCCTTGACGTAATGAAATAGTTAACAATAAATTAATTTCTCTAAATTCTCTGAAACGGGTAATTATTTGACATGTTTATTTCAAAACTGCCGATATAGAGCGGATTTCGGGAAAAATTACAATAACACGCAGTGAATCTCATGGAACAGGTTCCCGGTGTTTCTATGCAAAGCTACTTAATATAAAGTTAAATACATTCTAACCTCCCGTCTGTCATACTCTGTTCCACTCTATGAAAATTTATCCATCACTCTGGAAAATAACTGGTTGCCTTTGGTGTCAACCTCTGCCTGTCACCCTAACCAGGCAGGAGCGTTGTAACCATGAGCTAACAACTGAGATACATAAATGCGCCACAAAGCCGAACAGTGGGTTTCTAAGCTCAACCCTACCAACAAGGGAGTATTGAGTACACATGGAAACGCTTCCAATGCAATATCTATTCAGAACACATATCAGGTGTCTGAATAACACCTATTTCTTGTGTTTGAATATCACTGGTAAAGAAATTAAAAAATTAGTCTTGGAACTTTTCTGAGAAAGATTATACTAATATTCTGTTAGTGTCTTGCCCGTGATTGAAATCGCTGAATTTGTTCAAGGGGAATTTTATCAATCCTCGTAAATTAAAACAATTTATTCCAAACGTTTAACAATAAAAAGGTCAGACTGTAGAGACTCTGTTGATATAAGGAATTCCCCAAACCTTATATCAGAAAATTTCCCCATTTTGTCTGTTACTTATACATGAACTCAAATTTCATGCTGTTGCATTGTATGTATTGTACTGTTACACCACAAAGCCAAAGTATGGTTATAGGTTTAAAAATCTTGCAATTTGGGGCAAAAAAATAGGAAAGGTAGTTCTAAACTAGTGTGGTTCTAAACTATTCCAAATGTAGAAAGCAAAGAGACAGAATTTTCTTTACCACAAAACACTAAGAGACAATAATATATATGTATATTCTTAAAGATACAAATTTTTATTGCTGATGTTATTGTAGATAAAATACAGATAAATTTTTGTAGATAAATTTTTCTGTGTTGTTCAAAGAATGAAGGAACACTGCAATAGAAACCAATTACTTACGTGAAATTTTTGATTGATGCTAAAACAGAAACATTCAAGCTGATTAAATCCACCAATAAAAAGAAGAACTGGTAAAACATTTTATAATTTGTAATCCTAATGCACATTCGGTATGAACGCTTTTAGTGACAATTCTCAAGTGCAAATATTTCCTCCAAACACAATGACACTAATTTCACTTTGGCCTGATGAAAAATATGATTATGAGTTCCAAACTACGTGCTAATATAAATTTTCTTCTTGATTTCTATAAGCTATTTGTGTTTAATTGTGTGTTTGATTATCAGCTAGTATTTTTCAATTTCAAACTTTTATTTTTGATAATGCAGAAACACATGTCTAGAGACATTCTCACTATGAAACGCATCAATTTGTCCAACACTTTTTATCTGGGAGCACCATATTGGTGAAAAAACTTAATTCTAAACTTTATAATGACGTTTACAACTGACCACATAGTCGATACTAAATATATGAAGGGTCCAGGGGTAAAACGACTTTACAGCTATTTTTCAGAAAATGAGTTAGCAGTGCCATCTTGTAGCTTTCAAGGAGTACTAACACTACATGCATTCATATCTGGGGCAGAACCCCTTTAAAGCCGTTAAAGATAGCGATAATATTTCAGCGTTCCATAGAAAAACCACGTTTCTCCAACTTCCATATTCGTTTTTCTCAAAACGAGGTTTTTGGAGTAAAGTGGTTTAACCCCTGGACCTTTCATATGAAAAATTATACGTAGTAAAATATATTAAAGCGATTGATTTCATCAGTAAAATAAGGCCTCCTAAACTTGTTTTAAATCATAGTCACACTTATGTTGTTCATCCTCAATAGGCACTATAATTATCAGTTGAAACCTAGTTGTGTATTTATATTACCATTGTGAATATCAAGAAACTGTGAGTCCCATTGCATTTATAAAATTATTGTTTTGCCCCAGACTTTATCACGACGTTTATTATATGATAGAACTGAAAATAAACTTACTGGAAATTTAAAAGAAAGCAAAATTTAACTATGTCAATTGATCATATCTGTGGTACACAGCCTTCTGAAAATCCTCGGTAGCCACTGGCAGTGGTGATAAGCTTTAGGTTAATAACTTAAAAAGTTACTCAGGCCTAATACCACTTTGGCGTGATTGTCTCTGTCGGTGTCTACTATTATTTCAGAATTATCTCCTCGTGGATATGTTCACAACTTATGCTTCTGGATCTAAAGATCTATAATTATTTTTAAAAACCTATCGAGGATTTTCATTTCTTTTGTGTATTGTTTAAGCCAGTAATACTTTTTGTAACTACGGACGATTTTTTTTTTGCATTTATAGCTAACATATAGGTCATCGATAATACCAGAATTGAAAGTTTCGAATATCACATTTAACAAAAGCTATAAATTGTACGAGGTCTAATGTAGTTGCACATTTTAATTTCTTTTGTGGATTTTAAGAAGTTGTACGTTTCTGCTTAAGGGAACTATCAATTTTCAGTTGTAGATATTTTCATGGTATTGATTACTAAGACCAATATTATCGGTTATAAATGAAACTAAAATTTAAAAAAAATAAAAATTTATCTCAGGCAACTATTTATCAGCAAAACACAACATCTTAAAATCTACAATAGAAAATAAAAATGGCTACTATTGTGAATTTTTACGGTCAATACTTCACCAAGCTTCAAGAAATTAGGTGTAAAAGTGATTATAGAAACATTCAAAATACGAAGAACATTAAGCCCCTCAATGCAATTTTGATAGCTTCCAATATAAAACTCACTAGATATAGCACACTTTGATAACAAGTAGCTTTAATTTCTATTTTAAATTTAACAAATTGTGCTTTACCGGCAAGTCATCGGTCATAAGTTTCATGGAAGCAATACTGATCGTACAATTTGTACTACAGACAATTCATTCAATTAAATATCTTTTAAAGTTGCCGATGCACGATGTTTTTAACTCATCGTTTGAAACGGTTATTCTTAAAAATTTTGGTGTCTTTCCAGTGTCGATTTTTAAAAGCAAAATTGTCGAAAAAATTTTACAAGTTTCAGCGCATACAAATAAGGTGTCATAAGAACTTGTTTTGCACTTTTTTTAATTTAAAAGGAACCCAGTATGCGTGGTATAAACAATTTTGTCTCTTACAGCATTCGTAAGGTTATTTAAATATATATTTTAAATGCATGTGCTCTTCATTTTCTTGAGCTTTAGCCAATACATTCTCTCATAGAACATGGTTTTAATAGACTGTTTAGTATTTATGTTAACTTTATTTTTAATTGGCTGTTGTTTGTTTATAAATTAAGGTAGATGAAAACTCCATCATCTAAGATTGTGCGGTGCTCGAGCTAGCCTTGGGGTAGAGTGCTGGCTTTCTGCACTCTATCACATGCTGAGGGTGCTCGGATGGAATACCGACACGCGCCATTAAATACCTCCGTGTCTAGGCCGGATATGGGCACGTTAAATCTGTAGATCGGAAATCCCTATATGAGGTCAGATAGAGTGCTAGAGAGTACGATTCCGCAAAATCGTACCCAAAAACGTTCGAAATTCAGGTGGCAACTAGCTTAGACGGACACCGACCCTGGAGGTGCTGTTTAAAATAACAGAGCCGCACACTTCAGCGCAAAGCCTCTATGGGCGAGGTCTGGAACTTCAGTCCGGGGGCTATTTTGGAACTTCCCGTAAGGGGGCATTAGAAATAACAAGAATATGTAGTGAGAACCGCAAAATCTCCTGGACTATTTACGTTCAGAAAGATATTTACGTTCAGAAAGTAGTTCAGAAAGATATATTTAACACAATTTAAATACTTTTAAAACTAAATGTAAAAGATGGCTGAAATATATTCTAAATGAAATCGATTCACTCCAAAATACAATGTTATAATGTAAAATTGCGTTATAACCTTTTAAAAAGAAGATCAATATATCTGTGTACATTTTTCAAGGGAATATCTATTAAAATAATAAGATAGGAAAAAAAATAAGAATATATTTTACAAATATACATTTCCACATTCTACTTCGAATTATGGTATACATTACATTCCAGGTGGGCGAGAACTCCAAGGAAGTAATAGAAACACAAGATTAGCATTTTCGATTATTTTGTATATGACATGCATCGAATAGTTTATTATTCAAGAAAAAACAAAAGAAAATCCCTCGAAAGCTTTGACAGATTTGAAATGAAAACGTGAAAACAAATTTGAACATACAGCATTCTAAACGATGAAGTTATTTTATATTCCACAAAAGAAATTCGATAAGATTTGCTATCTCAGATCAGTAGATAAATTTGATTAGATCTACATTGCATATACATATCATAACTGTTTCCTATATTAAAATAATTTTTTGCTGTTTGTACGTAATATCTTAAATTACCTTTCAATAAATAAATCAATAATTTATCGAGGGATTTTATACAAGGGATTTTATCATGTGATTAATACTATTTTTAATGCTAGATGCCAATGTTGTGACATCTAGAATTAAAAAAAGTTTTAATCACATGATTATATTAGAATTCCCATGTTAAGATATTATATTTAATTTTATATGATAAAAAACAAAAAGATTCTAAACATTCTGAAATTTCAATATTTCTAAAAGAACATACATGTTCAAATTTAGTAATTGTTTGGGGCTACTGCTATGTCTGGAGAGAGAAACACTATAAAATCTCATTATACAATCGAAGCTAGATGTATATAAACTTCTAAAAACAGCGACAGTTAAAGTAAAAAATACCCTTCCACTTTTTTTTAATTCACGTATTGATACGTATTGAAGGTAGAAGGTTCTTTAATGACAAAAATCAGCTAATTATATTCAGCTGACTATATTCAGCTACATATGAATAATACAACTTTCCAGAACGAATGCGATATAAAACGAAACAATCGTCATAATACAAAATTAAAGAATATTACTTAATTTTTCACATTTAATACAACAATTGTGTTAAACATATTATCTGTTAAATATCAAAACCTTTTATGAATTTCATAATGAGGAGTAACTGCATCAGGACTAAAATCTTAAATTCAAAACTACCCATTACTTTCTGTAAAAATTTTGTCAATAAAGTTTGTGACACAACAGTATAACACTAAATATAAATTTATTTTATTTCTAATGTGCATTTTTCATTTGTTTAAACTAAGTATACAAAAAAATCTATTGAAAGATAAATATATACAAGACATTTTTAAATAAAATGAGAAAATTAAGGGATTTAAATGTTAACAAAAATTAAATCTTAACAAAATATTCTGCTATTCATTTTAAAAGTAAAATTATTTTGTTTTGGCAAAAAGCATTTCACAAAACTTTACTTGAAAAGATTAAAATTCGTCATTTTCATTTAACAAAAAAACTCTTCATTTTGCTTACAGTTCTGTTTTGAATATTTTATTTGAATATTATCAAATTCTAGTTGAATCAGTTTTCTTTAAATAATTCGAAAATTGTTTTAGAAAAAAAATTATTTATTCCAATATTCTTCAATCTATCTATGCATGTATATATATATATATATATATATATATATATATATATATATATATATATATATATATATATATATATATATATATACCGGGTGGCCATAATTAAACTGACAGTGCTCACAGTGTTCTGTAGCGCGATCTATTTGCGAGAATGACTCCACATTTTGTAGGAAGATTAAACAAGACGGGGGACGAAGGATTCCGCGAAAAAATAAATTAGTTCCAAAAGTCACCGCTAGGGGAATATTTGGCGCTAGGGGAATATTAGGCTTTGCATCCCTAATTCAGTGGCACTTCAGTGTATATATATATATATATATATATATATAAAGACAAATTCAAAGTCTAAAGACTTGATATTATGGGAAGGAAAGCGCAAGGAAATAGCCCTTTAATTTGCTGCCTTTAAGTGTTGTATGAGACTTTTCTTTCACCACTTAATGTCATCTACCATGCAAAAAAAAATTAATTGAAAAAGAAATATAAACACATATCAGCATCGAAATAATTCATATACGTGACTTTAATTCATCATTCTGGTGTAACAATTCCGGCTACTTATTGTGTTGTACATACTTACAGAATGCGGTTCTTTGATCTGTAGTCTCATATACACTGCTGGTAGTTTCTGCTTTAGTCACAAAGATACTGCTTGTAGTTACCTCTACTGTCCCAGTTGTAATGGTGGTAGTTTCAGCCATTTTTGTAATTTCAGCCATACATCTTAATTGCTAGATTGGAGAAAATAAATTGAGAATTTTATGCCGGAAAATATTCTGAAGTTAACGCTACTCCCCCAAAGCACTGAAAACAGAAAACACCTAAATATATCTAACCACTTCCTCATTGAAATATGTGTGCTAGAAAAATGTAAGTATGACATAAAATTAAAGGAAATTTCATTAATGTACCAGCGTGACACTTTTTATAAATTAGATATATTAGATATATTAATTTACAGAATGCTTTTAAGGAGTACAATGCATAAAATAGAGTGTTTTGTAATCTTCAATAACTTTAGAACGCAGCAAATCTCGTGAAATATACACATTTTATTATGAAGGCAAACTTACTAGAAAAATATATCTGAAAATTAATCCCTCGATTAACGAGGATTGACTGTTAGTAGCAATACTTGCAAGAGCGCTACCCGTGTTCAAATAAAGAACATCAATCATTATTGTAATTGAAATCCCACTAACTATGTAAACAACTGTAATTTTTTCATGCTGTATGATATTCAAATTTTCATGCTATTGGCAATTTCATCCGTTCCTTATAAGTCTATGAGAACAGTCTAACAGAGTTCCAATCAGTGCTTTCAATAAGATGGCAAAATATTTGCCATCGTAACGTAAGCTTAACGTATTTAGGTGCCAACCTAACGTAAATGTACTATAGCAGTCGTTATTAGATGACCTATGAATAACTACAGCTGTAGTATATTTACGACAAGATACTTACTTATTTTTTACTTGCCATATTGATTATAGAATACATTTTGAACAGTAAACAGAGATTGTGATTCCGGAGGCAAATATGTTTGTTAAGGGAATAGAGGATAGAAAATAAACCAGGTACAAAAGCCTATAAGCCCAATTGAGACCGACTTTGAAAACAGTTTTGAAATGTAGCGAATCCAGTATGTTTTATCTTTTGAGCTAACAAGATAAAAAAAAATAGTTACCTAGACGAGTAATGGCCATTTCAATAACCGTCGGAAGATATTTGTCAGAAGATATTTGCCAACAGGGGAAGTACGTATTTTACATGGATGAGAAAAAATATATAAACATTCATAGTGCTTAGGGGGCTCACCAATAAATCAATCTTCCAACTGTATGGTTCTGCGGGAAAATTTCATTTAAGTTTGTTTTTTTCCCCGGAGGGGTAGGGGTGGGTTTATCGTACAGTAGACCACATATACTCTTTAAGGTTGGTCTCTCTAAATTTTAAAACTCAAGTTTCTTCAATCATTTGAGAGCACTTCAACCAGCCTTGTAACTAGAGTTTTTAGAATCGTGCTGCTCCTTGTAATACGTCAAAGCATATAATTAACTGCTTATAAAACTAAGCGCTTCTTAGTTACAAATTTTGACCAATGACGAGTAGCATAACGTTTCTAAAATATTAACAGGCTTTAGATTCCGGGCTGGGACAAAAATTCCCTTATGGATCTTCAAAAATCACAGTTCCGCATCATATTCTTTTACTTCATAGCTGCATCATGTTTTCATACATAAAGTGCTAACTTTTAGCACACGGACGCACAAAATGAGTGGAACAATGGTTCTTCAAAACTCTTAGCTTGACCCGACACAAGCAGAATTCTCCAAAAATTTGTTGGTTTTGCTAGGCACTTCCATTTGCTTTTGAAATATAAGGCATACTGGAAAATTTAAAAAGTTATAAATCATTTTCCAGACCACGAACAATTTTCCTGTTGTATGACTTCAGGGAAAGAGTATTGTCAGTGTCTGGGAAGTACATGCTACTCTAATAATAAAGAAACGCGGTAAAACACATTACATTTTACAAGTAGTTGACACTTCATTTTATATTTCTTTAAAAATAATAAATTCGAACAATTTTGGGGGCATCTGAAAATATTTCTTCCAAAGATTTCTTGTTTGACAAAGCAGATAGATCAATGTCAACTTGGAACATTTTCGGATTTAATAATCAAAAATTAGATGGCTGTGTTTTAGCTACCATAAAATCTTGACTATAAGACGCACACGTGTATAATACGCATCCTTGATTTTGCACAAAAGTTTTGGAAAAAAATTAAAATCGACTATAATACCCTAACTTTTAAATATTTTATTTAAAAATTGCACAAATACTTATTAACAAAAATAAAATTTTGCAATAAAAATAAACGAAAATGTGAAATTCAGTAGAAAAATATTTAAATATTTAATTCAAAACAAACAGTACTGTGAAATTATCAGTCTTAATAACTAACACTAGAATACAGCTCATTTATTGTTTCACGTTTATTTAATGTTAAAACTACGTTTTTTGTACACGTGTATAATACGCACCCTCATTTTTGCGGACAAAAATGTTAAATAAAGTTCGTATTATACTCTAGATTTTACAGTATTAATTCACATCTTACTTTTGCATTTTTTTTTCAGATGACATTAATATAACATACCGTCCAAATGAGGTTAAGATCTTGAAAGACTAATATAACACATTTCCTTTACATTTACAAAAATTTTAATTTCACAAGTAAAAGTATATATATTCATAGGGGAACATACATTTCCTAAATCGAAATATTTGTTTCAAATCTGCACAGCTAAACATTTAAAAGTGCATAACTGTATAATTTTTAACACCAGTTTTTATTTAAATGTAAATTTCAAAAATATAGCTCTTAAGTGGTTTTATATTTTTTACAATTCAACCATAACTTTTTAAAAGTATGCAAAATCACTTACGCTCTACTCCACTAGTGCTGGTGTCTGGAATGAACTGAACCCTTATACAATTTCCACGTTTTCCCATTTTGTGAAACAGTACTGTTATTTTAATTACACGAAAGGAACCATCTACGTAAGAGAAAATGTATACACACACACACATATATATATATATATATATATACAGAGGCTGTTCACACATTTTTAGAAGATGTATATTGTATTCACAAAACTAAATTACATAAAATTCTTGTGTTATAAATGTTCTATTTGGCATCCCTTATTCTGAAATACCTTTCGACACCGCAATTTCCAGGATAATAATGCCTTTTGAAGTGTCAGAAGAGGTATTCTATCCCATTCCTCCTGAACAGCTTTCCAGAGTCCTGTAAGAGTTTTGGGACGACGTTTGGATAATGCAGATTTTAAAAGTCCGAAAGCACAAAAATCTATAGGTGATACATCGGGAGATTTAGTAGGGATATCAGTGAAGGGTATGGCCTTGATACCAGTTTTTTGTTCCATTTCTTTTAGGAAATTTACAGTGGATTTTGATGTGTGACTGCTAGCTTTGTCCTGATGGAGTCTCACAGATTGATGGCACTGTGGGTAAAGCGATGGTATTTCATTCAGAAAAATTGGCGATAAAATATGTTCCTGATAGTATTTGGAGTTAATCTTGACATTTTTTTCCACTCTCTTTATTTTTAACTTGCCATTATAAGATAAACCAGCAACAATCATGAATCCCTTAGAAAACTTTCTTTCCACCATGATTCTTTGAACCATGAAGTTAAATTTTTTTCTCCCCTTTTATGATAATAAATGGCTCTTTATGTTGCAATCATTTAAATACACCCATGATTCATCTATTGTGACAATTGTTTTCCATTTTTCTTTGGATAAGTGTTTCTCATATAGAATTCTGCAGCGTGTCCTGCGTTCAGCGATATGATTTGGAAGAAGATGATGCACATTGCGTTTTTTCGCTTTCTTAAGATTTAAATCAACGTTTATCATTTTGTTTACAGTGGACACCGAGCATTTTAATGATTTTGCAACTGTCCTTTGACTAGGGGTTTTTTCTTTTAACATTAAACAACGGACCTTTGCAATAGTCGAAGATGTCCGTTTTTTCCTTGGATACTTGTTTGGAATTTTTGTCCCACTTGAGGCTCCAATTTGACGTTTTTTTTCTTTCTTGTTGACGATATTCCCTATCGACGCTTTAGATATCACAAAACCATGACTCTCACATAGTTTTTGGATAACGGAGTATGCATATTTCTCTTCGGAACGAGCATAAATGTAGCCTTCGAACCACTGCTTTGTTAAAAACGCCATTTTGAATAAAAACAAAACTTTCAAGCCGCAGACGATAATTTTCACTTTTAAAAACATAGTACAATTGCAATTATTTCTTTTGCAGCAAATGATTTTTTATTACCGCTTACCAAAATCGTCTAAAATATGTGCGAACAGCCTCTGTATGTATATATATATATATATATATATATATATATATATATATATATATATAAAGTTAGAGAAGGAAATATTACGACATCTTTAAAAATAACTTATGCTTATAGACATTTTATGGTCAAGAGTTATATAATCTTCAATTTCAGCTCCCAGTACGAGAGTAAACAAATACTCATCATACAGGATGATATTAAATTGTTACGGATTTAAGAATGCATTATTTATAATACTAGGATATTATGCTTTAGAATACTATAACTTTATTATTCATAAATATAATAATCTAATACTTCCTTAATATGTTTTAGACATGCCCTTTAAAAAGTCTAAGTATTTCTAAGTGATGCTTAATTAAATTTGGTTTATTGGCAATATATGCTTTAAACGAAGATAGATGCTTACCACAGCAGTGATTAGACACCATAAAACTGGAGAGCACATCTTGATGTGCGTGTTAAACTTACTAACGGAAAATGTCGTTTTTTCTCCAATCTTTTATAAACTAATTTATCCCTGGATTTGTCAGTTTATAACTGTTTTTTCCTGGTAACCAGGTGTTAACAGTCAAAAGGAAAAAAAACATATTGCATTAGGTTTGTTTATAAAATAAATAGGTCAAAAACACCTGATACTC
This sequence comes from Dolomedes plantarius, assembly GCA_907164885.2. Taxonomy (NCBI): domain Eukaryota; kingdom Metazoa; phylum Arthropoda; class Arachnida; order Araneae; family Dolomedidae; genus Dolomedes; species Dolomedes plantarius. The sequence continues at coordinate 197,071,051 of OU015490.1, read as the reverse complement.
AAAATCGCACTTTTACCTGCTGCAGAAATTAATTGCAAATAATACGTTTAGGTCTGTTACTAAAGCTTATCTTTTATATTCACATTTTAGCTTCAGTTACGAACAGCTGCGATCTTTCATTGCAGACATCACAGAAACACGTCATATCCCAACAACATCTTTCATTGTGTTGGTGTGTGTGGGTGGAGCAGTAATTATGCATTCGAACACTCGAGATAATTAGGTACATTATGTATTATTCATATGGTCTTTGTTTTTGTGGATAAACCCTACGTCGGCTTATCTGTCTATATACTGTTCCCCAGCTCATCGGTTTCACAGACCACCACACTATAAAATTAGGATATTTTCCTATTTTAATAAGTTTTTCGCAGTTATAAGTCATCAATGCATAACTATTGCCACCTCTAATTCTTGAAAAGGGTAAATAAAAAATAGATTATTCAACAAAAATTTCAGAATCCGATTCATCAATCTGTGATAGCGCGAGAGAGACAAAATGTCTGGTTCGTTGCGAAACAGGAGGAATTCTTCAAGCCATGCTAGCTTCAACAATAAATCAAAGATCTTAGAAATAGAATGCATGCAGACTGTCAGATAATTAATACGGTTCAAGGCTTATTGGTCATACAGACCGGCAAAAACTTAAATCAGTTCAAAGCTCATCGGTCCAAAAGACCGACTTTTTTTTACACAGATTAACTTTACCGACAAAAATCGAGCCAGCGAAAATCTCCGATGTGTTGTACTTGAAGGTCAGGACCCGACTGAAGAACTCACAAACCCTGAACAGTCTGATCACCCCAACCACCACCCCACCCTTCAGAACATGTGCAACAGCGGTCTCCTAGACCGAGACCGCTGTTGCACCACTAGACCTCCTCACCTCCTTTTATCGAGATAGATGTATTGTACAGATATACTGGCAACTAAGAAAAGTAATTTTGGGCTAAGGACTTTTATGCCTTTCCCTGGCTGCCGGCGCAGAAACTTTTTTTTTCCAATGTGGGGAATTTGTGAATGAAGATATTCGCACATTATCCGCGAGAATCTTTGGCAGCTTACAGTAGGGACACCATATAGGAGAAGCAATACAACGCTATGGAGCCACCTCAATTTTCGACGAACGCCCCTTGAAATGACATTTGGAGGGCTAGTAAATTTTCCTACCCACTTAAATCATAGGAGTAGTGCATAAACTCAGAGTTCCTTTCTCGAGATTGGAATCACTGAATTTATTCAAGCGCAATAATATTATAATTTTAAACAACCCATTCCGGACAAACAACCAGTCAGGCTGGATAGATTTAGCTTCTTTTTTTCAGTGAAAATATACAGATCCAATTTTTTTTAAGGTATTCTCAATGCTAAAATTCTCCCACAGTTTTCCCGTGGAGAATTTCAGAATATTTTCCGTTGCTTGTACATGAACTCTAATTTTACGTTCATTTGATTGTATGTAAAGTACTGTTACATTTCCAAGCCGTATGATTCTAATTAAAAAAACCTTGCCATTCATGACGAAAATAGGCATGGAAGAAACGAATCAGATTTGATTATAGACAATTTATATCCAATATACCGTAATTAGATCCTTGCCGACCACATGGTATGGTGGTTATAGCATGGTATAGCGCCGTGATTTTCCAACCTGTGGATTTGGGCACAAATCCCTAATAAGGATTGGTCTTTAATGTGTCCCCTCATAAGAAGCAGTGTTGGCTCACCTGAATGGTACTTCCATAATAATGTAGCCAGCATGACTGAGGTGTAATCAATAGGCAAAGTGCCTTATTTATATATATATATATATATATATATATATATATATATATATATATATATATATATATATATATATATATAATATATATATATATATATATATATATATATATATGTATATATAATATATATATATATATATATATATATATATATATATATATATATATATATATATATATATATATATATATATATATATAATATATATATATATATATATATATATATATATATGTATATATAATATATATATATATATATATATATATATATATATATATATATATATATATATATATACACTGCTGGCCACTGTAAATGCAACACCCTGAAGGAAACATGCAAATAACATGAAATTTACAACATGCATTAGCGGAGGTGAGATATGCAAATGATTAGAATTTCAGCGAAGACGCACATCACGCGCGCCTGTGGCACCACTTCAAAGCGCTATTTAAGGCTTGGAGATTTTGACGATCTCAAGTTCGGCAATTGTGTTTTTCTTGTGGTTTTTTCAAAAAAAAACGATCAATTATGCCTCGTCGAAAACAGCGATCATCTTTTGATCAAGTATCCGAGTTCGACAGATGAAGGATAGTGGCCTACCGAGATTGTGGATTATCTTTCAGGGAAATCGGTAGTCGTGTTGGACGAAACCAAACAACTGTAATGCGGATATGTAAACGTTGGATGCAGGAGGGTACGACGGACCGGCGTGTTCTATCGCATCCACCTCAGCGCACCACTTCACGTGATGACAGGCAAATTGTGCGCATGGCAGTGACGGATTGCTCAGTCACATCACGAATCATAGCACAGCACGTGCAGTCTGTAATGCATCATCCAGTGTCTGCGCGTACCATTCGACGCCGTTTACAGTAGAGTGGTCTGTCCGCAAGACTCCATTGCTTTGTCTACCCTTGACGCAGAACAACAGACGTCTCCACCGCCAATGGTGCGATGACAGAAGGATGTGGACGGCAGAATGGAATGAAATGTCTTTACTGACGAGTCACGCTTCTGTCTGCAACACCACGATGGTCGCATTCGAGTCTGGAGACACTGTGAAGAGAGGATGCTGAACAGCTGCGTTATGCACCGCCACACTGGTCCTGCACCGGGTATTATGGTATGGGGCGGTATTGGATATCACTCTCACACACCTCTAGTACGCATTGCCGGTACTTTAAACAGCCAGCGCTACATCTCCGAGGTGTTGGAGCCAGTTGTTCTTCCTTACCTTCAGGGCTTGACCACAGCCATATTTCAACAGGATAATGCGCGACCACACGTGGCACGCATTGTCCAACGGTTCTTCGTCAATCGCCAGATTGAATTGGTTCCCTGGCCGCCTCGCTCTCCGGATCTTTCGCCGATAGAAAACATGTGGTCCATGGTTGCTCTACGATTGACCCAGATTCCATCCCCAGCTGCCACAGCAGATCAACTTTGGCAACGTGTGGAAGCTGCTTGGTCTGATGTACCCCAAGAACTCATCCAAAGTCTCTTTGAATCAATGCCGAGGCGTGTGGCAGCGGTGATCTCCAACAATGACGACTACTCTGGCTACTGATTTTGGCAGGAACCACACTTTACAGATGTCTATAAATTTAATCATTTGATACTTGGTCAACATGTTATCTACAAAATAAATTTTGTTGTGATAACTCTTGTCTTTCTTGGTGTTGCAATTTGGGTGGCCATCAGTGTATATATATATATATATATATATATATATATATATATATATATATATATATATATATATATATATATATATATATATATATATATCACATACCTGCATAGAAACCTCCGTTAGCGTCTTTATTGAACGTTCTATACCTTGGGTATTACATGGAAATCTTAGAAAAGGTATCTTTTCACTTCCTTTTGTTTCCACCATCGAGAGCAAATCTTCATCCTTGACGTCTCTAAGAATGGGAGGTTGGAAATACTTTTGTTGCCAATCTATAAGGTCTGTGTAAGATTTGGCATTAATATTTATTTTAGGGACCTCAAAAAACGAGGAAACAGTCCATGATGAATCGCGTGTCTTGCTTTTAAGATTCTTCTAGCAGCAAGTTCACGAACGTGTTTTTCAGGATCTGAGAGCATCGATAATAGAAGATTCTCAGGATGTGCAAAGAAGCTGTTCCGCTGAATGACAGGATCGACTACTTCTTTTAGATGAGGTGGAAGGTATCGAAAATCTGAAACCAATTTCCAAAAATGTCTAGACCCATCTTTGCATGACGGATGCATTTTAATTTGGAACCAAACAGGAGCGTAAACTCTAATAACAAACGTGGCAAGATGTTTAAGATTTTCAGGCGGTTTTCTCGTCGAAATATATAGCCTTAATATCCTGTTGGCTTTCGTTAACCATCGAGCATGCGACATTTTTCCTGGAGCTCTGTTTGCTATATCGGAAGACCACTCGCCACTAATTACAGCTGATACAATATCATACAAATAACGTTAATCCAAACTTAAATATCTGATGATATCCGACTGAATATCCGGCAGCATGCTTTCTATCTTTTCATACTGTACAACCTGATTGTTTTCACATTTTTCTAGTAATTTTCCAATAGTACCAGAATAGGAAGTAGGCCCAGTAGTTTCGCCATCTAAGTATGAAAACAGGTGTCTTAAAGGCAATTCATTCGTGTGTAAAAGGCATATGATCCATTGTAAAGGCTGATTCAAGCGTTTTTCTAACAACCGTATAACACCACCTTTTTCCTGTATTTATAACTGTTCCATCACATCCGACCGCTACAGTTTCTCTCATTGAAATGTTTTTAGAAGAAAGTAAGTCACATATAGAAAGTTCTATGCTTTTAGCTGTCCCAGTACTTGGGACAGCGTAGCTGACATAAATAGAATCAGATTCCATGTTAACTGAAATGTGTTCTTCTACCATCACTTACAACCATAGCGGTATTTTTTGACACCCTTTTTACTATCGTTAAAACTTTATCCTTTCTGCCATCAAAGAATAAAACTGGAACACTGAAAACCCGATGTTTAGCTAATATTTCTCTGCGTTCTTTTGCTCTCTCACGGCGCATTTTTGATCTGTCTATTATTTCGACATCTGATTTAATGTCATGAAGAACTGCAGACGCGATTTCTGCACCAGATCTATCAGATAGGCGATATCGATCACATTTTTTTGACAAAGACGGCAAGCTGAGATTTAATTTTTTCTGGGGCACTTGGAGCTTTGAAGAACACGGTTCTAAATTATAGCCTATATCAATTGTATTTTCTGACTCGTCCGATATAACAGAGATTCGTGGAGAAAGTTCTGTATTCTTGCGTTTCTCTGTATTTGTCACAGAATCATAATATAGTTCTAACTTTCTGTTTCTACCATTTCGTTTTTGTATTTTTTTCGTTTGTGAAAAGTCTATACCACCAATAATCATTTTTCTTTCAGTCCTCTGATCAGTCAAAGAAGTTTGTTCTTCTTTCGCTGCTTTTGTTCCTTTTGGACTCTTACATTGTAGAAAATCTTTGCACTTACAAGAACAGATATCAAATAGTTTGTTACTGCGGGTATGGAAATCTTATTTTTTATCGTCAGTCAATCGTTTCCAAGATTTTATAAATTTTTTATATTTCGAATGGTAAGCTTTTATCAATTGTATAATGCTGGTGTGGCATACAATTGGAATTGAAGCTTTTTGCTGTATAGTTTCGATTCTCACTGCAACAATTTCAGCAACATGTAAAACAGCTGGCTCCCTTCGAGTATCCGATTTAAGCTTTAGCTGAAATCTTACAAAATTATAAAATTTCATGATCTCCTTATACGTAGGTAACATATTACCTTTCCCCTCTTCAATGTTGTCAAAAATACAAGAACTAGAAGCTTTTCTTGTCTTATCCCTATTCAACTCTGTAACAATTAGCAAACGAAACTCTAGTTACGACCGAACTGTGAACAATAATCGTTGAAAATCACTGATTCTGACCAAAGAAGTGTGTATGGCGCGTGTGCTTGTACATGCGCACGGGCAGAGGAGTAATAACCACCCAATGACATTGACCCGAACACACATATACCTATGATTGATAAAAAACCGCTCTTTGGCTACTTAATTGATTTTTACTTTCTCGCTCTTTAGCGGTTATAAATGATATTGCAAAGAGAAATTGGATCCGATTTGGAGAAATTCAAATCAAATGCGCCAGTAGATAGACTCAAAATAAATTTAAAATATTTTAGGATACGCTTTTTGAACAGTTGGGTCAAATTATTTTCGCTATTAGGAAAGAATTTGGCAAAGTTGCATTTTTCGCTCCACCCTATTGTACTTTTCTCGATGGATGGGTTTCCAGGTACAGCGTCCCGGAAACTGTGACTACAGATCAAGGGATTAATTTCGAGAATGACCTTCAAATGCCTCTCGCGTTTTCCGGGGGCGAAACAAACAAGAACCACCGCCTACAATCCCAAAAGCAACAGACTCGTTGATCACATGCACTGTCAGCTGAAAGTCGCTCTGATGTGTCATAGCTCTAAGAGGTGGACCGAAACACACCCACTTGTTTTGTTGGGTATTACGGTTTCAATCAAGGAGGATCTTGGATTCTGTCCTGCCGAGATGGTGTTTGGAACAACCGTTATACTACCAGGAGAATTTTTCCGTAAATCTATCATAAAGAACAATCACCGGCAAGTAATGTCTTCGTTCAAGAGGTGCGCCGAGACACTTTCATTTATAAAAATATAAATGATATCACCCATGTTTTTGTGCGTGACGACAAAGGGAAAAGTCCTTTGTCTCAACCTTATTAAGGACAATTTAAAGTCCTTAAGCGTGCTACTATTTTTTTTAATAGACATTAACGGTAAAAGTTTTAATATCTCTTTATACCGGTTAAAAACAGAATTTATTCTTTCAGATAAAGATCCTGGTGGCATCCTGAAAGAGGTGCGGATGAAGTTGGAACGTAAAGTTCGTTTTATGTTTTCACAGGAAACCTATGTCGTTTGGATCGCAGGGGAGTACTGTGGGGAGGAATTGCTTAGCGGTCGCAAATCTCAACATATCGAAATCTACTGTTAAAGCCACTTGAAAGGTTTATGAAGATTTCCAGCTCAAAGTACATCAGCATCAAGCATAAGACCACACATATAAAACTTTGTTACTGCACTCTCTCACTACCTTTAGATGTATTTTGTAGCTGTTAAGTAACTGACGAGCTTGTTCATCATTGTACAAATTAAGGCTTCCGGAATAAAGTTGCTATTGTTGTTTATAATATTTATTGTTTTATGATGTTAGCTAATGTGCCTTTCTTAAAACAAGACACCTGCCTGACTAGAGTTTCGACTGGGTGCGTACAGTTTTTTACAGTGGTATCGCTTCTATCTAAATGTTGAGCTATTAACCGATTACACCAACCGGCTTCTTTGAGCCCAACTACACGTCTTCTCTGAAATGTTGATAACTGCGCATATTTTTCGCTCACCTGTAAGTGTGGGGCATAGTTACTGGCTACCTGATTGTCCTTGGAATTATATTTGCAAAGAATTATTGACCTGGAATGGAAATTTTCTCCTCTTTAATATCCTGGAAGTTGCGCAATTAAGATGCGCTGCAGCGTCACATATTCATTCATTGGCTGCCAAACTTTAAAATCTTGCATTTTCAGTCGAAACCTGTATGCATATCAATTTGTGTCCAATTTGCATAACCCCTTCTTGGTGAATCTTTTTTTTCTAAGAGTGTGTGTATATATATATATATGTGTGTGTGTGTATATACAGTATATATATATATATATATATATATATATATATATATATATATATATATATATATATATATATATACAGGGTGTAACGAAACTCTTGGGCAAAACTTTAAGGGGTGATAGTACACATCAAGACAAACAATATTATATAGGAAACTTAGGGTCCCAAACGTCTTCCAAAGGAGATAGACGCCATTAAAGTTTAAGGTCCAAAATTTCAAATGATCATAAAAAACGGGAAAATTTGTCGATTCGTTTGCTGTTTTCGCTTAAATTATTCTTTATGTCAAGATTTTCTGGAAAATAAATTTTAAAGATAAAGTTAAAAAATGCCGATAGAGGGTGCTTTAGACTTTGGAGTAACAAACAACTATTTTTTACTGTTATTTTTTGTATCAGATTAAATGCTTTCAAAAGCTTAGACTTAAACTAAAATTTTGAGCTCAAAATCTGAATTGTTGGGGGTGGTTATGTCGCGAAAACTCAACAGTGTTCAGGAGGTGAAATTTGAAACCCCCTCCTCCCCTGTACGCAGTTGTTATTCACGATTTTGGATGCTCGGTCGTACACCAGGCAGCAACTATTACCCACTAAACGTAAAATAAACGAGAGTGGGATGACAAAAAATAAAAAAAAAGTTATTCATAACAGACGATCATTTGATCGGGCCATATCTTCTGCCAAGGCGCCTGGACGGCGGAACGTATCTGGTATTCCTACAAGAGGTGCTTCCAGTTCTGCTGCAAAGTGTTCCAGCCAACATAAAGGTTCGTATTTGGTTCCAACATGATGGAGCGCCTGCACATTTCAGCGCAAATGTGAGAAGTTCATTGGATACAGCATATCCAGGGCGATGGATTGGACGGGTGGTCCGGTAAATTGGCCGGCACGCTCACCTGACCTCTCCTGTCTAGACTTCTTCCTCTGGGGCCATATGAAGAGTCTTGCTTGCGCAAGCCCTGTCGACTCCAACGAGGAACTGGTTGCAAGAATTGCCGTCGTAGCAGGCGATATCCGGGAGATGCCCAGGGTATTTGCTAATGTTCGAAAGTCCCTCCGCCGGCGGTGTGAGGCCTGCATCCTTAGTGGTGGGCGCTCTTTCGAGCAGTTTTTGTGATTCCACAAGAAAATCATGCGTGTACCATTTTCTACGTGTCATCATTCATTCAACCTTCATTCATGCGCACGACGTGCGTACATAATTTTTTTTTCTTTCGAGAGGAGAAATTGCTCATGTCTAGTATTATGAATAATTTTTTTTTTTATTTTGTCATCCCTCTCTAGTTTATTTTACGTCTAGGAGGTAGTAGTTGCTGCCGGGTCTTCGACACAAAGTCCTATGACACCAAGATCGGGAATAACGGAACTCTGTTCAGGTGGGAGGGTGTTTCAAAATTCAACTACTGAACACAATTCCGTTTGCGCTACTTAACCACCCCCAAAGAATCAGATTTTGAGCTGAAAATTTAAGTTTAAGGCTAAGCTTTTGAAAGCATTTAATGTGATAAAAAAAATAACGGTAAAAAATTGTTGTTCGTTACTCCAAAGTCTAAAGCGCCCTCTATCGACATTTTTTTAAACTTTATCTTCAAATTTATTTTTCAAGAAAAAACTGACAAAAAGAATAATTTTAGCTAAAACCGCTAAAGAATTGACCCATTTTTCCGTTTTTTATAATCATTTGAAATTTCGGACCCTAAACTTTAATGGCGTCTATCTCCTTTGGAAGACGTTTGGGGCCCTAAGTTACTTATATAATATTGTTTGTCTTGATGTGTACTATCACCCCTGAAAGTTTTAACCAAGAGTTTCGTTACACCCTGTATATATATATATATATATACTGCTAAAAAAATTAGGGAAGCAAGCAAAGAAGTTAAGAAAACCATGCGAGACAGCCACGTATTGGCATAAAATGGATAGTACACGCGTATCAATGCGCAATACAGAATAAAGACGTAAAGTAATTTGTAATTAAGCTTTAATTCTTTGAAAATATGGAAAAAACATAAAAATATGATTTAGGGCAACAATTTGGTTACATGTAAACGATAAAAAATGTATTGTTTAGAAATTATGTAAGATTTTTAATATGGCATGTGGTCTCCTCGAACAGATAAGACTGCTGCACACCTGTTTTCCATGGATGCGATGATGTTATCGATAAAACTTTGGAAAATACTGTTCCAATCCTCAAAACGTGCAATCTCCAAGTCTCGGAGAGTAAAAGGAGGCCTTGGTCTCGCAGCAATACGTCGTCCGAGCATGTCCCAAACATGCTCGATTGGATTCAGGTCAGGATAGCACGCTGGCCATTCCATACGCTTTTGTGTTTCAGCTTCAAGCATGTTCTCCACAAGACGAACTGTATGCGGTCTGGCATTATCATGCTGAAAAACAAAGGAATCTCCAATGGCTGCAGCGTAATGTATGACATAAGGTCTCAGTATCTCGTCTGCATACCTTTGGGCTGTCAAAGTACCACTCCGAATGATATGCAGGTCAGTACGTCCACCTATGCTGATTCCACCCCATACCATAAAACCAGCTGGTCTGTATTGTGACCTTTCACGAACTAATGTGGGGTTATTTCGAGTTTCCCTTTCCCTCCATACCAAAACACGTCGGGTGTCACAGTCCAGACTGAATCGGGACTCGTCTGTAAACAGTACTTGGTTCCAATCATGTTGCTCCCAATCTCGATGTTCAGCAGTTCATCTTCTTCGGGTTTCACGGTGGCGTGAGTTCAACGGAATGCAGACCATTGGTCAACGTGCATAGAGACCTCCCTGATGAAGATTATTACGTACTGTTTGGCTGGACACCCTCCGTCCTGTTGCGAAGAGCAACTGTCTTAGCAGCTGAGTAGCATCGTCTGTTCTGTTTTGAAGAGCTGTTAACAGTATATACCGGTCATCAGTTGCTGTAGTTTCGCGTGGCCGACCTTCACCCGGTCGACGTCTAACATTCCCAGTTTCTTGGAATCGATTCCACAGCCTTGCAACGACACTTATGGCGACTCTAACAGCGTCCGCGTCACTATGTTGTGTTTGCACGGATTCAAGTCTGCCTATAATACGCCATTCCATCGATTCCGGTAAATCACATTGTTGAGACATTTTCAAGTCACCTTTTCTCAAAAAGAATAACTGAGCAATCGAATTTCACAGTTAAGGCAGTGAAACAGACGTTTCTGCAACATCCCGATTTCCGCCCTTATGTTCTTTTTCTGATTTTTGACGTCATGAACTTTGATTTGCATATGAAGTTTTCTTCTTCTGTTTCCTGCTAGGCTTTAAATTATGGATGATTTATTTTATGTTACTTATAGGTCTAAATATTTGCGTAATTTCGTTAAAACCATGTGCTCCCCTAATTGTTTTCAGCAGTATATATATATATATATATATATATATATATATATATATATATATATATATATATATATATATATATATATATATATATATATATATATATATATAAATATATATATTATATCCTGCTGGCCAATAATATTGCAACAGCACAAAGGAAAGCAAATATCAAAACTTATTGTACATATACAGCATAGTAGGGAGAAGACATTAAATTTGTAGCCAATTTGGGGGTATATATGGACCTAAATCAGTACACACATCTACCGCCTCTCGTAGCTAACACGGCTCTAACCCTTTTAGGCATCGAGTCGAACTGGGCTTGGATGACAGATGCGTTTAAGTTATTCCATGCTGCTTCAAGTCTGTCACACTTCGCGAATCGTAGTGGCATTAGAGCGGTGGTGGTGCTGTCCCTCAGCAACCTATGACCAGATGTTTTAAATGGATGAGAGATCTGGAGAACATGCTGGTCAGGGTAGCATTCGAATATCCTCTGTGTTGAGGTTGGTCAGGACACCATGGGAAATATGCATTCTTGAGTAATCTTGTTAAAAGACGACGTCTGTGAGGCCTCGAAGATAGGACCCAGCCACCAGCCTAAAACATACAAAGTTGGCTGTTCAGATTATGGATGACTCAAACAAAAGGTGTCCGTGTTATGTACCTAATCGCCGCCCATACCATCACACCAGTTGCAGAGTTCGTATGACGATGTCGTATGCAAGCAGGCCGCGTTCGTTTTCCTCAGTACCTCTAGACAAGCATACGTTAATCATGATACTGCACGCAGAATTGGGACTCGTCTGAAAAGATGACGTGGTGCTATTCCTGTATCATGTTTTGTCGTGTGGCGTACCACTCTCGCCTTGCGTGTCAAAGCTGCAGTGTCAAGAGAAGTCGTAACAAATGTCCCCCTGCAGATAATCCGTACTGCTCCAGACGTCGTCGCAGTGACCGTGCGGATATTTGTCATGCTGCAAATAAGCCCATTTTTTAACTCATTGCAGGTCAAGTCCGTGATGTGGCTGTCCGATTCTGCAAGGCCGCCCTGGCATCATTTCTGTCTTCGCGGGCGTTATTGACGGGAGGTCGTTGAGATCCTGCATGGTGTCCAGTATCCCCCTCCGGGACCTATCGATTCCTTATTCGTGACAGTCGTTGACATGATAGACATTGGATTCCAACCAATGCGAGTAACAATATCGCGGAACGATAAACCGCACTCTCCGTAAGTAAAAATCCTGCCGCTAGAGAATTCTGACACGTGCTGGTAGCTGTTTCTACTTCTTATACGAGGCGTAACACGATCTTCTATCAAACAACAAACATTGAATTGCGATTTCCGAATGAGAAACCCGCTGCGTAACTTTAATTCTATACAGAGTTTTAGATGTCGTTTCTCCCTCCTACGTGGTTTATTGCGTTGATATTGTAATCGCTTGGCTATACCAGCACCTTCTTCCTTTCATTGGAATTTGACATTTGTATCATGCCTCTTTGATGAAGTTAAGTTTCATATGGACAAAGCCTCTAGTCACACGTCTAAATCAACAGCCACATATTTAGCAAAGAAAGAATCAGAAAAAGGAATAAAGTGTACCCCTTCTAATGAAATACCTGAAAATCACCTGACGCTTCTCCAATGGGAGATGGAATTTGTGCTTTCGGTTTATTACAACGAGCCTTGAGAAAACGGCATCCTAGAACACTGAACGGACTTTGGAAAACGGTTGAAGAGGAATGGGGTAAAATTGACATCACAGTACTAAGAAAAAGTTTACTTTCATGGAAAATTCGAGTTAGAGCTATTGTTCACAATCATGGCTATCATGTAGAAGGTAATCGCTGCAAAAAATACGGTATTTATACATAAAACTTAACTATCAAAATTGTTTCCATAAAGTGTGAACGACCGTTACGGTACCCCTAGTACCGTAAAGTTGTGTTACGGTACTAGGGGTAACCGGTTAGGTTAATACGAAAAAAATGGAAGCTTTTCTGTGCAAACAGACTCAAAATGTCCTCTTGGCTTTGGCGGAGGAATTTGATACTGAGGTGTCGGTAAACGACAAAAAGTTAGTGCTTGCAAATAAAATTATGGGGGCATCCGATTTCAAAGAAATTATAATTGAATCATTTATGTAATCGGTAATAGAACAGCAAAAGGCTGATAGGCGTCGTGAGAAAGAACAGCAAGAGGCTGATAGGCGACAGCTGGAGGCTGATAGGCGGTTTGAGTTGGAAAGAATTCGCATCCAGTGTAATGTCGAAACGAGGAGTGTAAGCTCGAACAGCTCTAACTTAGAGGCGGATAGAAGTTTTCGAACCAGTTTAAGAGATTTGGTCCCCAAATTTGACCCCATATCAGGAGATATTACTTTGTTTCTTATGCTGTTCGAAAGACAGGCAGAGAAGGCTAAGGTGCCCGATAGCATGTGGGTTAGTAAAATGATCCCGCTATTACAGGTTGAAATATCAGAAATCATTGTAAAGGAACCGGGGGAGAAAGGGGATGATTACCCTCACATAAAATCACTATTCAAGAAACACTTTAGACTAGGGACGGGCGCTTTGCGCGCGAAATTCCTAACCCATCAAAGGAAACCGGGAGCATTGTGGTCTGACCTAGCCTACGAGTTAAGAGGTTATTTAGAAAATTGGCATGAGTCGGTGAGCGTTAGCGATTTCGAGGCTTTTAAAGAGCTAATGGTCACTGAACAAATAAAAAAACGCGTCCCGATGGAAATTAGGGAAAATATGTGGGTGTCACAATCTTTTATCTGGACACCTAGGGACAACCAATACGAAAACTAGAGTATTACAATGTTACTTTTGGCCAAACTGTTATCAGGAGATTGAAGAATACGTCAGGTCTTGTGATGTTTGTCAGCGGGTAAGTAAAAACAACGATTGGAAGAAAGCGCCGTTACAATTGGTTCCGATCATCACGGCAGTATTTTCCAAAATTAATATTAATGCGGTTGGTCCTTTGCCTCTTAGTGACAAAAACTATAGATATTTAATTACCTGGATCTGTGTGGCGTCTAAATACCCAGATGCAATCCCCGTGGAGGATATCAGCTCCACGTCGATGATTGAGGCGCTGTTACAAATTTTCTCCCGGACGGGATTCCCAAAAGACGTCCAGTGTGATTTGAGGAGGTCGTTTACAAGCGAATTAACCTCCGAGTTTTTCTCGAAATTCGAGATAAAAGTCAGACAGAGTAGCATTTGTCATCCTCAGTCGAACAGCGTCGAAATGGTACACTCTACACTGAAGAGGGTTCTTATAGTGTTGTGATTAGAGACGGGAAAAGGATGGGAGTCAGTATTGTCCATGGCGTTGTTTTCATTGCGGACCATCACTCACGAGAGTACAGGGTTTAGCCCAGCCGAGTTAGTTCAAGGGAAGAATTTGAGAGCACCGCACACGTTAGTGTACGAAAATTGGCTAGATCAGGGGAATACTGACCAAAACGTAGTTGATTACGTGATAAATTTAATAGAAAGATTAAAAACTTGCCAAGAACTCGCAGGAGGGAGTATGTTAGAGAACCGTGATAAGAGAAAGTTTTGGTATGATGGAAATGCGGTGAACAGGAATTTTAAGGTAGGTGATAAGGTGTTGGTGTTGGCCACGTCCAAACCTCATAGAATATCGGTTAACTGGGTTGGACCTGGAACGGTCACCAGTGTGATATCTGAAACTAATTATGTCGTGGATGTTCCCGGAAGAAGGGACAAAAAGACGATATATCATGTAAATGTACTAAAACCGTACCACCACCGGCCCGGATACGTAAATTTGCTCATTAACCAAGAAAGAAAGGAGGTGAAGGAGGACCGGACATTCCTTAGCCTTCCGCCGAAACCACCCAGTTGGATTTTTGAGAAATTGTGAGTGTGAGTGGGCTAGAAGAATGGCCGTCCGCCGAACAAATAGGACAGTTTAAGGGAGTCATTGAGCGACACCGAAAACTTTTCTCATCTGATCCAGGGTGAACTCCATTAATAGAAATGGATATAGTTTTGGAGGAAGAGTCCCCAGTTAGGGCGAAACCCTATCGTATGTCCCCGCGTCAGATTGAGATTTTGAGAGAGGAGATTCGAAGGTTGTTGGCATTGGGGGTGACTGAAGTCTGTCAGTCCGACTACACCTCACCAAAGATTTTGGTTGAAAGCCCCGGAAAAGATCCACGACCCTGTGTGGACTACCGGAGGTTAAATGCAAAGACCAGAACAGAGTTTTCCCAACTCCCTAATATCGAAGAAGTCGTAGAAAGAGTAAGTGCGGCGAAAGTAATTACTGTTATGGATTTAACCAAAGGTTATTTCCAAATACCCCTAACGAAGAGGGCACAGCGGTATGCTGCGTTCGTTACACCTTTTGGAACGTTTATACCTCGGGTAATGATGTTCGATTTGGTGAACGCGCCGTTTTACTTTTGCAAATCAATAGCAAGTGTACTCACGGGTTTCGAACCGTTCGCCCTGCCGTACGTCGACGACATTTCCATTTTTTCACTAAATTGGGAAAGGCATGTGCGGGACCTTGACTTTAAAAAGATTCGGAGAGGCTAATTTAACTATAAAACCTTCAAAGTGCAAGTTCTTACAAAGCTGCGTTAGGTTTTTGGGACATGAAGTAGGATCCGGAAAGTGAAGTAGGTTTCCGAAGTCCATGAAGTAGGTCTCCGAATGAAGTAAAAGTTCAGGCTATCAAGGAATTTCCCATCCCCGAAACGAAGACTAAACTACGGGCTTTTTTGGATCTTACGGGATATTACTTGCGGCCATAGCTGTCCCTTTAACTGACGCGCTCAAAGGAAAAGTTCGGAGAGGAAAGATTGATTGGACCCCAGAGAGGAATCAGGCGTTCGAAGAGCTAAAATCCATGTTGATAACGAGTAAGGTTTTATACGCGCCCGATTACGCCAAAGAGTTTATAGTGCAAACTGATGCTAGCACTTACGGGGCGGGAGTAGTCCTATCTCAAAAACATGGAGACGAGGAGCATCCCATAGTGTTCCTCAGTAAGAAATTTTCGAGGGCTGAGCGAAATTACAGCACTGTAGAACGGGGGCTGGCAGCTATTGTTTTCGGACTTAAAAAGCTGAACTATTATCTTGATGGCCAAAAATTCCGAATACAAACGGACCACAATCCTCTCGTTTTTCTGAAGGAAATAATGGGATCAAACGCCAGGTAGACCAGGTGGGCATTATGCTTACAATCCTTTAATTTTGAAATAGAGCACAAATCTGGGAAATCGAACGGAAATGCCGACGGTTTGAGAAGAACCGATAGCATTGAAGATGATGAACCGAGCCAGTCATCTGGGGAAAAATGAACACAAAATTCAGAGGGTGATCTGAATGTATTGTATATATATATTTTTTTGGTATAAAAAGTGTGTTATAAATGTGTAAGAATTTTACTAGGTCATGTAGATGAAAAAGCGTTTGTTGTGATGATGTGATTTATATAAAGTATAGATATACAAGTTGGATTTATGTTTATTAAGTTGCGAATCGAGTATTTTTCAGTGTATACTTATGTTTTACTAAGTTGTGAGTAGAGTTATGTTCAGTGTATAATTGTGCTTATTATGATTATGACCGCGATAAAGTCCGTTTTAATGAAATGTCTAAATATTACGTAGAGAAGAAGGTAAAAATCACCTATACTCCATACGAGAACAAAGGAGACTTCCCTTTTTGCAAACGTGAAAGGTTTAGCTGTTAAGCTCTCGAACTGAGTACTCGGGAAGAGGTTGTTAGTAGAGTTTTTGAATATCTGGTTTCTTTTTGTGAATTAAGCTATTCAGGTAGGGCTCAAATAAACCATTGTGAGACAGACCTCTCCGAAAGATTGTCTCGAGTAGGCGTACCCTTGGCTTTAGCCTTTTTAATATATAAAAAGACTTAAAATGGGAGGACCTGTGATATCGGCAGCCCCTTTTTCTTTACAAGAAATGAACTCGATTATCTACCCCACATGGGCATATCCAATTACCCGAAGGAGCATTAATAGAAAGGACAGGTTAATGGCTTTTTCCGTTCCAGAGAGCATTTGTTGCAGATACACCTGACATGCGGCGACTGCCCTGTAATTTGAGGGACAACTGTGATCGATGACCGACGATAGTGGAACCGCTCCCGCACAATGGAGGAGGTTGCTGATTGTCGCCTAATTTACAGCTTGGGTTCTGACGGCAGGAGCGGAAGTGACCCAACATTTCCGGAAGTAAGGAACAGTGAAGAATTCTCTGGAATATTCCAGGCTCTCGTGCGGAGAAGATAACAGGCCGGCTGCCTAGTGCGTTGGGTCTGTGAAGGCAGAAGCCTATTAATCTCTTGAGACCGTGGTAAAAACCTCCCGTGGTCCAAAGCACGGGTTTGCTTTGGTTGGAAACAGAGACCGTGGATAATATAATATTTGGCTTGTGTTAGCCAGAGAATTGCTGTATTTGAATTTTTTTTTGTAAATATCAAGGTTTAATAAAACATTTTTGTACATATTGCAAGCAAGTTTCCGTTTCGACTTATTCAGTTTCGTGTTTTAACTTGTTTCATCAAGTTTTTAAGATCGCTGTAGGCCACGTCTCTACAACTCAATTGGATGGTGATAAGTGGGTGCGTAATCTTTCTTTTCTCTCTGACATTACAGGAAAGCTAAATGAATTAAATTTGCAACTTCAAGGAAAGAACAAAGCACTAACTGAAGTGGTTAGCGATGTTAAAGCATTCAAGGGGAAACTTACATTCCTAGAAGTACAGTTGAGGATAGGAGATTTAAAACAATTTGAAAATATGGCAGCTAAATCTATTATAAAAACTCAATTGATTACCATCAATATGCTAATATGTTGTCTCTGTTACGGAATGAGTTTAATAGAATACTTATAGATATTTCTACAATGCAGGATATATTATTCATGTCATTCACATTGAATGATAAAATGAAAATAGAAGGAATATCTATAAAATTAAAAGAATTTTTGGATGTGGATCAAATACTAGTTGAGAAAGACATCCTTAACTTAAAATGCGATATATTTTTGAAATCGAGAGCTTCGTCTCAAGATAGTTATTCGAATATTTACTTTGTGAAGTAAAATATCCATGTTTATGGAGATGTGCAGCATATTTAACAAACTTTTACGGATCTACTTACCTGTCTGAAACAACATTTTCTATTATGATTGCAATTAAAACAAAACATCGCTCCCGTTTGACAGAGGGCCATTTGGCAGCATATTTATGAATAGTTATAAGTACAACATGTGAAAGGCAGTATGAAAAACTTGCCAAAAATGTCAATGTTTCCAGCGCTCCTCTGATACGAAACAAAGATAATAGTTAAAATTAATTTGCAATAACATTTGTCGCATTAATAATAAAATAAAAGAACATATTGTTTTATTTATAAACTAATTAGTTTCTAAGAAGAAAACATTTTTTCTCTTATAAAAATAACTTGGTATTGAATATAATCAGTAATATCAATGATTATTTTAAATTTAAACTAATTTTTAGCTTTAAATTTCTAATTTTCTTATCATTTAACACATACGATATTGGTACACCGCCGCCTATAATTCAAACTACAGGTCGCCTGTAGTGATAAAAAATTTGGCCACCACTGCTTTATAGCTTAGAATAAATTGAATTTAACGTGATTTTTTTAAAAAATAATACGAGGTACAATGTACAAACTTTTAATGCGGGACACATACCGAAGTTTATTTTTTTTCGCTACAGCGCACCATAAAAAAAAAATGCGTTTACTAAAAAATGACAAACATTACACAATCACATATTATACAAACTATATTCCAAAGGACCAAATTTTTAGAATCTTTGATTTATTTAATTGATAGGCTCAATGTTATCATTAACGACATTTTATAACAATTATTCTGGGCAAGAGTTGGCCTAAAGGTAGCATGTTGGCTTTCGGTCTGTTGAGGGTGCTCGGATCGAATCCCGACAAACGCCGTTACCCACCATACATCGGTTATGATTAGCTTATAATTTGAAGTTTTGCTTCTTATTAATTGAATAAGAGGAAAAACTTCAAATATACCTGATTGAAGCTCATTTACTTACTTGTATTCACGGATTCTTACTTATGTACGTAGAACATTTATAGTGTTGCATTGTTATTTACTTCTACGAGAGTTTCACAGAAAAAGTGAATAAGGCAACTGTAGAATGCCTAAAACAATAATTTTTATCTATATCTGTCTTTCTTTTTCTTACAGGCTGACGAATATGCTTTATTCTATTGCATATCTATAGCCTGTGCAATAAGTACCTATAGGGCTTCAGGTAGCCTATTGGTAGCGCTTTCAGTTCTGATTGTGCTCGTATCGAATCCCAAAAAGCACCATTCAGTACGTTCGTGTCTAGGCCTGATATGTACACTTTAAATCCATAGACTGAAATGTCAATCTTTCAGGTTATTAGGTGGGGAAGGTGCGATCTCTCTGATGTCACAATTGGGGGAGATCGATCAAGATTGAGGTGGCACCCAGTTAAATCTAATGGGCACCCAGTTGAAGCTAATGTGCAATACATCTATTAAAAGTCTCTAATTCCAGCCACACACATTTATATCCCTATGAGACTGTTGTTAACAATATTCCCGCTTTTCCCCATTTAAAGGCATTATTTCCCATGAAAAGAACACATTTAAAAAATAAAAGTACCTCAAACTACGTGTTTTAACAATATATATTGGATTTAAATTATTAGAAATGAGATTCAGTTCCGCCATTCTGATTTATTAAGATTTACAAATTTTATTACTTTCTAAACATACTAAAGCTTGCCGGTGTAACATTTAAGTACTCAAATTCCAAAAGCATGATATTTGAGTTTCTGTAGAAGTTATAGAAAGAATAATATAATGTTGAGATGTAAGCCATGGGGGAGTTTATCCCTTTGAAATGTTTAAAACAATTAAAGCTCTTCAGGAGTACACGTGAAAGACAATATTAAAAATACAGTAGGATTTAGGCAATATCTTTAAAGCTTGATCATTGCTCAACACACACACACACCCAAAAGCTGTATGAAGGACGTTGTTCGAAAATGGCATTGCCAAGTTTAAAAGAGAGTAAATGTTCTTAATTACAGCTGAAATGAAAATATTAAAGCAAAGCTTCAGTTTATAAAAAAAGTTTAATTTTGCGGATAATTCATGAAGAATATTATAGTGGATGTGGAAATATCAGATGTTATCTCCATATGTATTTAATAGTCATTCCTGCCACACATGTGTTTTCGTTTTGTACCTAACACCGGGTACCAGGAAATGCAGTTAAAAATCGGCAAAACCAAGGCTAAATAAGGATATAAAAGGTAGCAGAGAAGAAGCATTTTCAGTTTATTTCTTTAACAGAGACACATCAAGATGAATTCTGTAGTTGTTTGGTGCTCTATCATCCTAGTGGTAAGCATTTGTTTTTCTTTAAAGTATGTATTGTCAATGCACTAAGTTTTAATAACCAACTACATGGAAATTGCTTCATTATTTTAAGGACACTTCTAAAATCATTTTGCATGTTACGGAAGTCATTGCCGAAAATTTTACATATACCGGAGACATATTAATCTAATGGTAGCAGAATCTTAATGAAATGCTTCATGAAAGATTTTTTTAACTAGCAAATCGATTTCTTATAAATAAAATTTAAACACTTTCACTAGGTTTATTTTGTCTCAGTTTAAATCAACCAGATTTAAACCCAATAGAACATATTTGGAGAGAACTGGAGGTTCGAGTACAAAAACACGACATTCACACGAAAAGCGAACTAAAAACAATTATGATGCAAGAATGGATGAACATTGATGAAAAAATTACTAAAGAAATAAAGCAATCTATTCCCAGACGTTTAAAAGCTGTTGTGGATGCTAAAGGATATCCTACTAAATATTAATTTAACGAAAAATTAGAATATTTACTAATATGTAGAGATTTTTTACAAGTGTACGATGACTTTTATAAGATGAAGTTTTTGTTAGTTTTGCATTATTGGTTTCTAAAAAATAAAGTTTTACTATATTTTAAAAAATATATCATGTAATTTTGTTAAGACTAGATTGTAGATCTTATTATTTAATACCCATTTTGAAATATTCATTTTAATCAATGGATAGACCCCTATTTCATTGAAAATCGTAATTGTACGAACACTTTTGGGAGCCACTGTATGTCATCTTTGACCTACATGACCTGATATACTATATATTTTATTTTACTTTTTATAGGTTGTTGCTACGACGTACTCAGAAGCCTGTTTAACAGGCCTTATATGTGGAAGGGATGGATGTTGCGCAAAAAAGCCGAATCGCCTTTTCGGCAAATGCACTAAAGGGGGAGAAGGTAAGTCCCTCTAGAAAAATCATTAAAAGATGATCGTTTGGTTACAAATATTTTAAACCACTTAAGCGTTTCAATTTCGTATCCATAATTCATGATGCTTGGATGTTTCTCATAAAAGAAAATGATTAAATAAGTTTAAAAAATATTTTAAGCAAAAAGTAAAGCATTTCTCTAATTCACTGAACTCTGTGCATCCGAAATATGTGACGAACTGTATTTTGGAATGAATGGATGTGACGAATACATCAATTTAGAGGGAAACTTTAATATTTTATATGTTCTAATACAAAGTGTGGAAATACATTTTAATAAAATTTTCATGTTAGACCACTGATGTTATCAGAATCTGATTTACTAAATTTTATTTTTCAATTTGATTATCAGCATCGATAGAAATGCCATTATTTTACTCCTCTTTTTGAGAATGTTCAAGTTTATTAACAATTACTGTGATTTTACTGTAATTACAGTGATTTACAGTGATTACAGCGAGATTTATTAACAATTGCATAACAATTTCAGTGACATTGTATATAATTTCAAAAAATGATAATTTTTAATTATTTACACAAGCATTACATTTTATATTAAATTTAAAAATGTGATTATGAACATGGGAATATATTAGAAAATCAGAATAAGGAACATATTGTAACAGAAAACGCTTACTATGAATAATAACGAATATGATAACGAGAGACTTCAAAAAAGGCGTTCTTGAATATTGTTTTTCTCCTGTTTACAGAGACGAGAATTGATATCAATGGAAAGAACTTATGTAATACAATCAATTCAATACTCATCTACATTTATCTTTTTTACTGCAATCTTAAGGGGTTGGTCGACATTACAAAGAGATTTTTGAAATTTATTTTTCAGAGATATAAAATTTCGCATATATATACATTAAAGTATAACTATATCAAACACCTTATACAATTTTATAAATATTTTCATAAAAGAGATTTTTGTATTCTAAATATTGAAGAGTATTATTAATTTTTTTAAAATGCTCATTGCGATTCAATTCTAAACTTCCCTTAATTTTGTATTTATATTGCTTATAAGTACATTTCGAATAGAGTTATGTATTACTTTGTGCTTTCTTTTAATAGTTAATTGTTAGTAAATATTTTTATGCTTGTACTCCGAATTTTCGTGAATTTTTTTACTTTTAAACACTTAATTTAAACTTTGATAATCTGAATTATGTCGAAACCTCAAATGGATACAAAACTTTATTTTAATTTATTAGATGAGTCTTGGTTACAAATTTTATAAAATTTCGTAAAAAAATATGACGAAAGGAGCATTTCAATGACTTGCAAATCTGGAAATTAATCAATTTCAGAAAAAGACATTTAAAAGATATATTTCCATCTACCTCTAAAATTTACTTTTCTATAGTCACCAAGTAGTCATTTTACTTTTCAGTACTGATTTTAAATGCATTTTATGCCAATATTTACATGTTTTTAAAATATTAAGACATATAAAATATTTCTAATTTTTGTTCGAGTGTTGGTAATTTTAAAGTCCATCATCCCCTTAAATGAGATCTAAAATTTATTGTTTTTTTTTCAGATGAAAAGTGCTCAAACCGTTGTACATGCAATGAAGGACTTATTTGTGTAGTAAGATAATTTTTTTACGTATATATTGTTTGATTTTTTTAAACTTAAATAAAGCGGAAGATGCCATAATCTCTATATGATTGTGACACACATTTTTTTTCAATTCAGAGTTATACATCTTTTCCCAGACTTATATAGCTTTTCCCTTATGTCTCATAATCTTACAGTATTATTATACATGAAACATAAATAATACTGAAAGATTTTTTATACCCGATTTGATTAAAAAATATACATAATAATACATTAATTAAAAGTGAAAATATAATGTGATTACAAGTCATGTATTCTCTTTTCTTGGACACAAATTTTTATAAATTGCTTTAAAACCTTACTTACACAATCCATGTACCACATTTCTGTACCACAATCTATGTACCACTTTTTTCCTGACGAAATAAGATTTAATTTAATTTTTTATCCAAAATCTTAAAGTAAATGCACTCTATACACTCTTTTTTATCATTTCACTGACTCAAACATAAAAAATGATAAATATCTAATTTCCAAATTTTCCAAATTTATTTATGTATGTTCTGAGAAAGAAGAATAAAAATTGAAGCAGGCTAACACCAGTCCCAAGAACTAAATATAATACAAATAATTCGAATTCTTAGTTTGTTTTGTGATTAGAAAAAGCTTTTATATAATTACGTATCATCGTCATCTTTAGCTATGTCGTTTTTTAGAAAACATCATATCATAAAGAATGAGTGTCTTCAAAACCATAGTAGATAAGGTATGAAAAATATATCACTGTTTTATTCGTTGAAATATTTTATTTTAAATATTACAATAGATATTATCACAACTTTTGACTATTGTAAGTAATGACTTCTTATGACTATTGTAAAAATAGATAATCTTCCTAGTAATAATCAAATAGATAATTATTTTTATACAGTTTTGAAAAGCAGGTTTTTAAACGTGTATTTATGTTTAAAATTTTACTGTAATATACATTTAAATTACAACTGAATAAACTAGAAACAAAACTTTCCATTAATAAAAAAATGGTTTTACTTTAAAATAAAGATTTTTGACCTATGACAACTAACAGAAAGGGAATAAATCTACTCACCCGGCGTTTAGTATCCCGGTATTTGAAATATACCGTAACGGAGGCAAAATTTATTTTACAGAAAAAAGTGACACAATACAGAAAATTAAATTTTCTATATTGTGTACCTTGCGGTAAGAAATTCACATCCCCCCAAAGTTGTAATTTTAAAATAATTTTTTCTTTTTCAGAATCTTGCATTTCGATAAGTTTGCTCTATGGCATTTTCATGAGCCCACGAGAGCTTTTTATATTTAACTTTCCTCCTCCAAGTAAAATACCTACTTCAATTATTCGGACGTACGATGAAAATATTCCTTAAAAAATTAAATAGAAATTTTATTTTAAAAGAGTGGAAATGTTTTCTTCAACTATTGTTTACGTGTATTACATTGAAAAACATAGCTTATTGCTATTTGAAGATGTACATCTCAATCGTGATTGTAATAAATATTGTTTCAGCTCAAACAAAAATAATAGTATTCTATGTCATAAACGGTTTCA
Source organism: Dolomedes plantarius (assembly GCA_907164885.2). Lineage (NCBI taxonomy): Eukaryota > Metazoa > Arthropoda > Arachnida > Araneae > Dolomedidae > Dolomedes > Dolomedes plantarius. Next base: position 197,046,515 of record OU015490.1, on the reverse strand, counting down.
AACTTGGTTCGAGTTTCGCTTAGAAAATTTTGCATCTGATTTATGCCCACTCCTCTATTTTCTGAATAAATCCTGTTGTATTTAGAATGAAACTCACTTTCTATTTACTGATAGCCATGAATTTTATAAATTATATCGCGTGTAAAAATTATCAATCCTTACATAAAGATTCAATGCCATTCGTTATAAGTATGCCGTTTTCTGGCAATTCACCATCGTGCTTCAAACTAGATTTGAACTTTGCTGCACGTACCTGAAAAAAACATACGAACGTATTACACTGACGTCGATGACATGTTAAAAATGTTTCGGAATACATATATATAGGAATAATAATGGTAATTTGAATGAGCGACGTCGTTACTTTGATCAACAGTTTTTTTCAAATATTGCTAGAAAAAGTTTCAATTATTTTATTATCGCAGGATTACCTGTGACTCGTATTCTAGTTTTATTCGTATTCCCTATTCAGTTTCCTTTTCGACTTCCTGGGTTAACTAAGATCTTCCAATATAATAATCTGATTTTATCCACGAATCTAGGATTACAAATGCATGGCTCCTGACACTACAACAATGGTACCTGACACTACCTCAATGGCACCTGACACCACAACAATGGTTCCCGACAGTACAACAATGGTTCCTGACACTACAAATGTGGTTACGGATAGTCCAACTGTGGCTACTGATACTCCAACAATGCCTGCATCATCTACCCTTCAGTAACACAGAGGTTACAGGGGTACCTACATCCACAGATTATGCGGAAAGTACTAACACTCTATCTACAACTACAGATTAAACTTCTGCAAGCGTGTGAGACTCTACAACTGTCTACTCCGATTCATCCTAAAGATTTTTTGGTCAATAATTTTCTGTAATTCTTTCACCAGAATAACAAATATATATAACTAACAGCAATAACTTGGATACTGTTTTCTTGAATGTTGTTACACACTCTCCTTTCCTATAATTTATTAAATTTCTTTGTTTCAGACATGTCTACCCCTTCAATTTTCCTATTACGTGTACTTGTAATAAGTAAACAAATCCTAACTCAATAGCAGATATTTTATTTTATTTTGCACAATCACAGCTGAGAATTATAGCGCTTTAACATAAAACCGGGGTTTACTTACAAACGCATTTAACAACAATGGGACATTTGCAAGCTGCTGTTTCAAAAAGCAATGAGCATTTTTGCATAAATTCTTCAATTTTTTGCTTAAACGAATCTTTATATTTATCATGTGTATATGATTATCGTTGGCTGTAATATTTATCTTGCAACGCTATTATAAGTTGCCCGATTCTCTTATCTGTAACCATTGGGATGCATGCTTCCTGATACAAATCAATTATATTATTAGCTACTGTACTGGTAAATTTTGAAAAACTGAAGCTTTTATTATTAACTTTAAGCACCAAGTCGTATCTCTCCTGTGAACAATACCGAATCACGTCCTCACCAGTAGGAAACTTGATTAATGAACAATTTTTAGGTGAACCAAATATAGGGCATTCAAATACCTGTCGTGATTATTTTCTTAGGTACAGCCATAGTAATCAGCGTTAAGGCCCAAAGTTACACAAAATTGTCATAACACAAAGCCAACATTGAAATAAAGGGAAATAAAATATTATCAGGAAGAGCGAACGAAACACAAGAAACTCGAGTAAAAAGTGCAGACTGACAGAACGTTTACAAGACAGTGGCAGGTGTGGGGAGCGTCGTGGTCTTTGACCGTAACGAGTTACGGCGAACGCGAGAATTTGCTAGATTTGACAGCTGTAACGCGAGTGGAAGACCTTAAACGATTTGAACCTTTCTTTTTTCTAAATCATTATTCGTTTGAGTGAGATTCGACAAGAGCTGTTGCATTTAATACGACTTGAAATTAAAAAAAAATTTCCCCGTCAATCCTAATGTTTGGTCCTTATTTTATCGACCCTCTCAAGGGATAAAAGGCTGAGTTGATCCTGCCCAGTCATAGTACCTAACCTTGGACCTGTATTGTCGCTTTTAACAACTACGCTACCTTGCGTCTTATTATTTATATATACATACATATAAGATTCAGACATTCAGTGTCACTACTAGACAATAAACGTACCCGTTTACTGCTGTTTAGTGGTGGGGGAAAATCCTTTTGCTTACTGGAAATAATTAATGGCGATATATTAAGAGTACCTTAGATAAGTATTCATAAATTACTTCGACCCTAGCTAGTGTTCATACGCCTTGATAATACTGTCAACCGGTCGGTACGTAGGAATACCTGTATATGCAGCCGAGAGTTTATTTCCCAAGTTCGGTGACATTTTTCATTACTGTAGTGTCCGAGGATGCCGGATGGACAGTATAGATCTGCCATCCACGCAAGGCACCCCAAGCCCGTTTACATGGACTTAGCTTCGTTTACATGGACAACAATAATACCCGGGATTTACCCGCTAACAGGGATATCCTTTGAAGTCCGTTTACACGGGCCAACATTTTTGTCCTGCTTTTACCCGTCTTACCGGAAGTAAAGGCCATCACATGATCCGGCGGTAGTGATCATCATACATCATCATTCCTTGTAAATCACCTTTATGGGTTTGATCCCAGCCGGTGTCGTACTTTTCCAAATTCACTTTATTGCTATTTTTAGCTTTCCCTCTTCGAACTCCGCATTTATCTCGTTATGAAGGGTATTGTCCTGGGGAAGGCCTTTTTTTTTCAATTGCTGTTCTTTTGACCTCGTATTCTTAAATTTTAAAAATAACAACAACAAAATATCATAAAACTTTAAAAATCCCCAAAAAATTTAAAAACTTACAAAAATATTTTTTGTATTCTTATGATATCTGCTTTTCTGGGCCTCTTAACATTATAACATTTTTGTTTTCCGTGAATCATTAGTCTTATCTAATTTTTCTTCTAAATTTTCTTAACTTGTAACTTTTTTCTCTTAAAATTAACTTTTTTGTTTTAATTGAATTTTACTGTTAAATTTGTTTTTCTTTTACCCACGTTATTCTTACATTAATATTTTAATTTATTATTTAAAATTTTAACTACTGAGCACTCCCACCTTGATTACATATATCTTGCTTGCAGTAGATAAAGTCGACACGACCAAGGTACTCCTCTTGTAAAACACAATTACGTCTGCGTCTATTTATTATTTAAATGCAGCACATGTCAGTCACTGTTGATAATCATGGGACTTTTACGATTTTTTCTGTTGTTTTTAAAAATAAATTAAAAATAAATGTTTAAAAAAAATCATAAATAGATATAAATTAATTTTTATCTGTGAATTCTAAAATAATTAATTTATAAATACATTTTAATGTTACGTTTAATTATTGATTATACTTATTAAATTTATTAATTTTACCATAACACTTTAAATGAAAATGTTGCATTTTCATTTCAGTACTAAAAAGCTGTGAAAAAAAGAAGCTATGAAAAAATTAACATAATTAATGCAAATGAATCTCTCTTGCGCAATATTTCCGCGCTGGAGTGTTCAAAAGTAACACACCAAAAAGATTAAAACCAATCCATTTCATTTACCCAGAAGAAATTTTATTTCTTATTTTACATACCAGATGGCAGTAACAGTCTATCAATAATGTAACTGGGGATGTTTTTTTTTAAACTAGATGTGGCAGAATCAAGAAATAAATGAAATCCTTCTGAAAAAAATAGGCACTTTTCCACTGTTTTCTTGAAAATTAAGCTATCGTTAAGGGGTTCCAGATCCCTCCATCGATCATTTGGCTGCATTTTCACGGATTCGACATGTTCAAATCCGCCATGTTTGTTTACTACTAGCTTCCTGCTTCGAAATGCATCATGGGTAATTAGCGGGTTTTATCCTAGTTCAAAGCAGTGTCGAAAATCCACCCTGCATTTTTCCCTATAGTAAGGAAAAAGCAAGAAACGACCCTGCTTTGACCCGGGTTTTTGGCACATGTAAACGGCACTAATGTGTGATGATTTGAAATATATATATATATACAGTGGCTCCCAAAAGTGTTCGTACACTTACGATATTCAATGAAATAGGGGTCTATCCATTAATTAAAATAAATATTTCAGAATGGGTATTTAATAATAAGATATATAATCTATTCTTAACAAAACTACATGAAATGTTTTGAAAACACAGTAAAACTTTATGTTTAAGAAACTAGTAATCAAAAAGTAACAAACACTTTATCTCACAAAAGTCATCGTCCACATGTAAAAAATCTCTACATATTAGTAAATATTCTAATTTTTCGTTAAATTAATATTTACTAGGATATCCTTTAGCATTCAGAGTAGCTTTTAAACGTCTGGGAATAGATTGCACTAGTTCTTTTGCAATTTCTGCATCAATGTTCATCCGTTCTTGCATTATAATTGTTTTTAGTTCGCTTTTAGTGTGAATGTCGTGTTTTTGTACTCGAACCTCCAGTTCTCTCCAAATATGTTCTATTGGGTTTAAATCTGGCGATTGAGGTGGTGTTTTCAAAACTTGTGGACAACTATAGAAACACCAGATGCAAACGTTGATAACCGTGTGCTTAGAACCGTTATCTGGATAAAAAAACAAAGTTGTTTCCAATACCCAAATTTGGGCTGATAATTTTAAATTGTCTCTTAAAATAATTATATAAACAACATGATTCCTTCTGCCATCAATAAATACCAAATTATCTAGTCCTGATCCTGACATGCACCCCCACACAAGGACACCTCCACCGCCATGCTCAACTGTTCCTACTAAGTTCTTGAGATTAAGTTCCTCATTTTTTCTTCTATATACAATTATACGCCCATCGGAACCAAAATTGTTCATCGACAAATAATACTTTATTCCAATAGGTTTGGGGCTTATTTATCATTGATAGTGCGTAGGAAAGCCTAAACTTTCTGTTTTTCTCACTCACAAAAAATGTTCTAAGGGCAAAACGCCCATGTAATCCGGCTGCTGTGTGAACTCGTCAATCAGTTTCAGGTGAAATTGAATTAGTAAATGTATAGACTTTCTATGCTCACTTCTACCCAGACTTGGGTGTATATAATTTGAAGTGGCACTCTATTTGAATTTGAAGCAAACACAGTTTATACATGAAACAATGTTTATTGAATTCGTTGCACATATAATTGGCTTTTACAGCAATAAGCATGCGTACTACTTGTACGGAATGTATAAACACAGCTTTAAAGAACAATATATTTTTATACTCACGAACAGTAAGTCAAACCAGCAGTACTGCCACGTAAACTTCTGGCCCGGTAAGCACTAGCGCAGGATAACACCTTTTCAACCTTAACAACCTCCCCTTTTTCATTAATGACGCTGCGTGGTATTTATACTAAGCGCGTATGCCGAAATTAGCATATCTAAAGCAGCTTCTTTAATTCACTCAAAAGTTCGATTCTTGTGAATCGAATCTTGTGTATACCTTACACTGGCCTCCCTCGAAAAAAAAATTAGGTAACTGAGGTCTGAACGGCTTCAGTTAACTAATTGAAAACGCGTGCTGGTCTGACTTTTTACATAATGGGTGGCAAAGCCAAAAAAACCTTCCACACGTTGTGTGGAGGAAAAACGCCACTACCATTTTACAAAACTAACCCCGAAGGGTCCAGGTGACACCATCAAACAGTGGATTTGCAGAGTTGCGGATACTGGGCTGCCAACTGCGCCCTAAAATATCTATTTTAATTAAAAGTGACAACACAATTGCACAGCATGACATTTCTTGACTGTATCTGCTCTCCCCCAATTTATAATGTACATGTGTTATTTTTTTTGTGAAGTTAGTACATTAGTGGTTAATTGGTATATTGTGCAGTATGTATTTTTTTCCTAGTCACTACATGTCCCCTTCAAAAATTTATAAAACAACAGTATGTCTTTTTTTTTTCAGTGCCTCACCACTTCCCCTCAAAATGTTTACAGTGTATACTCTGGGGGAACTGCAAACCAATTTGGTTCGGTTTTATTAAAGGGTGGGAGTTAGAATAAGAAAGTTGATACAAGACTTGTTCCTCATGAATGCAGCAACTTCCTTGCACCAGTCTGTCCAATCCGTGGAACCTCTCTTGATGGTCGCAGTCCTAGTAAAGGGGTTCGTTGACCGTGTGGGCATCCTTCGTGCAGCAGGTCGTAGGTCCTGACGCGCTGGTCCGGCTTGACGATGGACAGGAGGTCTCTTGGGAGGAGGCCAACCTTGCTGGGCGGCAGAAATCTTGCGCTTCCTGTACTTATGCAAAGGAGCTTTAAAATTGTCATTCTTCCTTTTGATAACCTTGTGCACCTTATGTGTGCCACATTCATCCTTAGATGGAGGTTTTGTAGTGCACACTTTACTTTTCTCCGTACTTTTTAGAGTATAGGCATTAAATTTTAATGCATATTCTATTTTGTCAAATTTATACGCCGCACCAATGCGTTTAGTTACTGGCTTTATCTCTCTACTTGTGTCATGTTTTTCAACAAACTGACTCTGTTTTTGGTATTGGTGCTTATGCAACTTCTTGTTTACCGCCTTAATTACTTCAGTATTTGCAGTTTTAATGCTGGAACCTGAAGGCGCTTTTTCACGTTTTATATCCCCCTTAACTTTAGTTTTATCCTCTTTTGACGAAAAAGTCTCTTTGAAACTTGCGATATCAGAATCGTTATCATTTAAATTCTTTAACACTGCTTCAGTTTTAGGAAGATTAAGCTTTTCGTACTGGTGCGTTTTAATGCAAACGACGTCTATAACTTCCGATGCATCAGCTAAACTACTTACAGTATAACTCTGTGTCAACTTTTCATCCTGATTCTCAGTCTGGTTTTCATGTACTTTATTTAAAACCATATTATCAACCTGGCCTACACAATCCTCATTCGGATGGAAACTTGAAATAATATCATCATTACCTAGCGAGTTCCTACTATCGTTTAAAGAATTTTTATTGTCGTCAACTAATAAGTATTCACTAACTTCCGTAACGCATACTTCGTCATCTACTAAATTTCCTTCATTAACAGATGTGTGAATATCATCTAAAATATCAGGTATAGCATCAATAATATCAGGTATAGCATTAATAGAAGTGTCAGATGATTTATTTTCTAAACCACTAGCATTAGTATCGGCACTATTTTCAGAAATTTGTACTGGAATTACCTCATCATTCCAGCTAGACTCACTTTCTTTATAAGCCACAAAAATACCCTGACTTTCACTATTCTCAAAATAATGATTACTGCTCGGACAAAATAATACATTTGACCACACAGTTTCAACAGGTTGAACCATATCATGTGAATCAACTTGCCAGTGCAAGTAAGGTGCTTCCATATTATTTACTTTAAGAGCACTAATTTCATTATAACGCCGTGCGCTTCTATTATTTTGCCTGCGGTACTGCTTACGCTGCTGGTTTGAAACTCGCGAAAAATTTTGGCGCGGCTGTATAAAACTTCTCGTACCTGAATGACGGTGAGGGGTAGCGAAGAAATGTCTATTGTCATATTTAGCTAAAGCTTGAAGGAGGGTAACCTTGCTTGTAATTGTTTGATTATCTAAAAAATCTTGAACACTTGGCTTCAAACATTGGATAACTATTTTTAAGATTATCGCTTCCGTCACCCCTTCTAAATATTCCTCACACTTGGAAATCTTTTCCGTAGCAAAATCTAACGCAGACTGACCTTCACGTTGCCTTAGCGAATAAATTTCCGCTTCAATTTCACTTTGATTAAAGGTCTTTGGAAAAACACTAAGAAACTGTTGCTTGAATGACAAATAGTCAAAAATCAGATTACTGCTTTGCATACACGTGTACCACTGATATGCACTACCTCTTAAAGCGGCCAGAGCAATTTTAAGTTTATCCCCCTCTGGGGTGCATTGTTGCTGAAAGTAATGCTCAATTTTCTTTAGGAATTGGCTTGAGGGGCCGCCATTGAAGGTGGCTTCGAATGGCGCAAAATGCTGAACCATAATTACCCGAGGAAAATTTCCAGCAGGATTTTATTCTACAACACTCATTTTTTAAATAGTATATAAGTACTTGCAACAATTTTATCAATATAAGTACACAGTACACAGTTTTTAATTTCAATTATGTTGTTCGTTACAAATGTAACGCTAATTACCAGGGTATATATATTTTCGGGCGCCAGTATAGAGTTTCTATGCTCACTTCTACCCAGACTTGGGTGTATATAATTTGAAGTGGCACTCTATTTAAATTTGAAGCAAACACAGTTTATACATGAAACAATGTTTATTGAATTCGTTGCACATATAATTGGCTTTTACAGCAATAAGCATGCGTACTACTTTTACGGAATGTATAAACACAGCTTTCAAGAACAATATATTTTTATACTCACGAACAGTAAGTCAAACCAGCAGTACTGCCACGTAAACTTCTGGCCCGCTAAGCACTAGCGCAGGATAACACCTTTTCAACCTTAACAACCTCCCCTTTTTCATTAATGACGCTGCGTGGTATTTATACTAAGCGCGTATACCGAAATTAGCATATCTAAAGCAGCTTTTTTAATTCACTCAAAAGTTCGATTCTTGTGAATCGAATCTTGTGTATACCTTGCAAATGTTTCATTAAATCCTGCAGAAACTTTTGCAGCACTCACACGTGGATATTTCACAAATTTTCTAATTATAAATATCTGTTCACGTTTTGTTAACTTTGCGTAACGACCTTTTCTTACCTTGTTTTTGATCCGATTTTCTTCTTGAAATCGTTTTATCCCATACTGCACAGTAGAATGGGATAAATTAAGTAATTTAGCAATATTCTGAACTGATTTGCCACTACTATGATGAAAAATAATCAATTTTCGAATGCTGTTTGTTGTTTCTTTACGACTACGAGCCATTTTTAAATAATAAATAGTATTTTACGTAGTAGGCAAGAAAAAATTGAAGCCAAACAATATTTTTAATGCCAACACAATTTTAAAAAAAAGTAAACCGCCAGACGATAATTTTAATTATGAATTTATCCAAAAATATTTCAGTGTACGATGACTTTTGTGAGATAAAGTTTTTGTTACTTTTTAAATACTGATTTCTAAAAAATAAAGTTTTACCATGTTTTCAAAATATTTCCTGTAGTTTGGTTAAGAATAGATTATAGATCTTATTATTAAATACCCATTTTGAAATATTCATTTTTATTAATGGATAGACCCCTATAACATTGAAAATCGTAAGTGTACGAACACTTTTGGAAGCAACTGTATATATATATATATATATATATATATATATATATATATATATATATATATATATATATATCTAATATATAAAAATGAATGTTTGTCTCTCTGTAATTGTATAGAAATCCACAGTTTAGGAGCAACGATCGTGAAATTTTACATACAGGCGTCTTTAATAACAGCCGAGGGTCTGAAGAACTTCAAAAATCGAAATTAATTACCGTTGATTTTTAATTAATAAAAAACCAACAATTTTGAAACTAAATGTAAGCTGTTACACTTTGTGGAATCACCCCTCTGAATATGGCGTCCACGTTAGGGTTAGCTGGCAAACAGCGAGCGAAAAGATAAAAATAAATGAAATCAAAAAGTTTCAAGTTATATATTAAACCAGAATAATAAATGAAAATAATAATCTTTCAAGTCAGATTTTATACTCTAAAATAAATCGAATCCAACGGCATATTGACAGTATCACGCGCGATGGAAAATTCGAATCAACCACGCTAAATGTCACGAGATCTTTTTTAATCGCTACTGCAACCCCCCTCGCTTATGTCTTTGTGTCTATTGAAGAGTTAAAGACTAAGCTTCTATCCTTCTAAATTATTTCTGACTTAAAACTCCTCTCACTCCATAAATACATGTATATTCACCAACCCATAGCAACTTTCCAGTAATCTTAGTCGAATATTTTCCTATTTCCTCAAAAATGCAGCATATCATTGTGGCGCATTCAGTAAAAACGTTCATTTACTACGCTACACGACGCGGGTTCGAATACGGATCGTACAAATTTTGCTAAACCTGTATTTTCAGCATTTTTATGGAGGCTTTTTTATTTCAGCTTTTATTTTATTATTTTTTAAATTATTATTATTATTATTTTTATTTATTATTATTTTAAAATTATTTTTATTTTATTTTATTATTTTTAAAAATTATTATTTTCATTTTATTTTATTTTTCATATTATTAATGTGTATAACATTTCGTATACTTTTTTTTCTATGTTATTTATACTGTGTTTAGTTTTTTAATGGATTTTGGTAGGTTTATTATAAATTTATATATTTTATGTTTTACTTTTCAGGATTTTTTGTCCAATGATAAAGGCTAAATCTTTTCTATGTTATTTATACTGTATTTAGTTTTTAAATTGATTTTGGTTAACAAACATTCGACAATTTGACATTTTTACTTTTCATCTTTACATTTCAAAATTCTTTACTTTCCTAAAGACAATTTGACATTTTTCCTTTTCAGCTTTTAGTGGTTTATTATAAATGTATATATTTTATGCTTTACTTTTCAGGGTTGTTTTGCTCCAATGATAAAACGCTAAATCTAGCTGAATTCTGTAGAAATTATTGTAAATTTATGTTTTTTTATGTTGGGATTTCTTTTTATTCATGCGTATAACATTTCACATGCTTTTTATTCTATGTTATTTATAATGTGTTTAGTTTTTAAATTGATTTTGGTTAACAAACATTCTTAAAATCCCGGGCAACGCCGGATAAATTATCACCTGTGTAGGTTGATAATTTATAAATTTTAAAACTGTTACCACATGTATATTTACAGATCCAATATTTTTAATTAATAAATAACCAACAACTTTTGAAAGATGCGACTCTCGATTCACAGGCGTTCAGTAGATGACGCCTCTATTTTAAACTTTTAGTATTCCAACCATAGGACAAAAAAGTGTTAATTTTTAAATTGATTTTGGTTAACAACATTCTTAAAATCCCGGGCATCGCCGGGTACTTCAGCTAGTATATATTTATGCACCGGGTGGTCACAAAGAAAATTTGCCGATATATGGACCTCTAGTGGCCGTTCCGTTCAACCTATCAAGATGAGATTTCAGATATAGTTATTCAGAGGTATGAGCTCCGGATTCTGAGAACGGCAAGACACTGACGCTCACGTTTTTGGTTTTAGGTATTGAAACTCGAAATTTTCAAATAGGAATGCCTACTTTATCCCGTCGCAAAAGGCTCAGCGCATGCGAAAACCCTAAAAAGCTTTCGCACGGTGTATCTCAACGTACGCGTTATTCACGCGCAAAAATAGCTCTGCGAACGGCCAACAACGACCGGATCGGGGCCCTCGGAGGAAATTCGCATATGACAGAGACTAGAAACCACAGAATGCCGCACGCCAGATATTCAGCGTAAAATTCCGATAAAAAGCTATCTGATCGTGTTTTTGTTAGCCATACGGAGAGCTGTTTTTTTGTGCGTGCATAACGCGTCCGTTTTTTTGTGATACACATACCTTTCTAACACTCTTTAGGGTTTTCGCATGCGCTGAGCATTTTGCGATAGGAAACAATGGGTGTTGCCGTTTGAAAGTTTCGAGTTTCTTTACCTATAACCGTAACCGTGAGCGCCACTTGGTTGCCGTTCACAGAATTCCAAGCTCATGCCTCTGAATAACTCCACCCGAAATCTCATCTTGATCGGGTGTATGGAATAGCCGCTAGAGTGCCATAAATCGGCAAAATTTCTGTTTGACCACCCTGTATATATATATATATATGATAATAAACCACAATTTTTGAAGAGCTGAGTACAACTTATTGGAGATGCAGTCGGCCAAAGTGTTGATCCAGCAACGAACTTAGGAAATTTAGGAGAGATACATAGACGTATTCCATAGACGTATTTTATTTGTCAGTAAGCAGGCTGTAGTGGCCACATAACTTGACCTGAAAAGACGTGATATCTGGTATTCTGCAGTAACTATATGCAAAGGAGTTAGAACTGAAGAGAAGAGCCATGGCCTTACATACTATCAGTGGTGATGGGACGGGATGAAGAGACAGGATTGGACAAAGAGACAACAGCTGTTTGCATGACAGAGTTAACAAACTCTTAGCTGGGTCTAAACTCTCTATCTCTGCTGTGCTTATGTAATATCATGCTAATGTCAATTATGAGAGAAAAAGAGGAAGAGTCTTCAGGTCAAACCATTATCAAATGACTGTTTATGATCTGGCCACCAGGGCTGAAAGTTACTTAATTGATCAGATTTATTCGCGTGGTGTCAAACATCGGGGCTTAATTAATATCTAGTTCATGCCCTTGCTCTGCGTTTTACCAACACGATGAATTTGAAAACGTGTTATTTATTGAGAAAAAATTTAATGAGGCCCTTGGATTACGACCAGATATATGGGGATGTTTTTGAATTCATATATTTCACATGCCTGCTTAATGATCTGCAGCGGCAATATAAATTTAACTTAGATTGCAATATTTTTTAGGTTACAAATTGGAAGAGGGGGTCTTGCTTTTTTAAAAGGATAATTTAGAATACACGTTAAATGTAATTTAATAGAAGGACGCGTATTTTGTTACTTACTTACACACACACACACATATATATACCCAACAAACACAGATGCATCGGGCCGGGGTCGGAAGGTTCCGGCCAGCCGATTTCTCCATTGCCGGGCCGGCGCATTAGGTCAGTATCGTTTCCGTCACGGTTGTGTCCTCTCGCCCGCTTCTACCCCGTCGAGTTCTGGGCCGCTTCCGGTAGGAATAGAGCCATCGTTCATCCGACTGTGAACCGTCAGACAGCCGCGACGAAGCCATCAATGTGGACAAAAAGCCGTCGCGTAACCGGAAGTTGACGGGCCGGTTACGGGAGCAATAATTGGTGCCGACAGGCCGTCAAGTACCCATCTCGCAGCCAGCAAAGCGCCGTGAATCAGGGCAACTCGCCAGTAGTGAGCCGGAATCGGAATATCGGCAGATTTTCAAAGTTTTTCGTAGAACCCTTTCTTTCACATGCTTTTTATTTTTATTAATGAGATTGTTTTTAACCTTTATATATAATATGATCTGATATCTACCCTTTCACTTTATTTTTTTTCTGGCTCTCCATGTATAACTAGTATTGATATTTTTAACTGTTCCCCTTTTCTCGTGTATTTTCAGGTAATAGTAAATATTAATCTCTGCTATCACCTAAAATTTTTATTCAGAATAATTCCTGAAAATCAGGAATTACCCGATTATATAATCTTAATTTATATAATTTATTTGAAAATGATTAAAAATTAAAATTGAATGTAGTTCAAAGTTTTATGAATTTTATTCAGTCTTTTTTTTAGTAGTTGGCAAGTGAAAAAAATGTTTCATTGTTTTGCATATCAAAGAGTGATTCGTTGTTAAATCTTAGCTGTTCATGAAATATTTTTTGAGACATCTTCAAATAGGTCTTGAAAAGTTTATTCTTTGGAAATAAAAAATAATAATATTCCGTCATCCTACAGTCTTATCATATTGCTGAATATGATAAGACTGAAAATTAAACATACCTTTCGGTCATTGTCCAATGATGGTATATTTAAAAAATGTTGATAATAAAATAAATCCCACACAGTCGAGCAGCGGAGAGATAGCAGATGTGGTGTTTCTAATACCTGGTGTATGAACTCCCTGGTGTAGGAAAAATTATAACTCCCTGGTGTAAGAAAGCATACACCGAGTCCAAGAGATCCCGCCATAAAAGAGAATCACAGACAAAATCCTGCTCAACCGACAGCTGTCTCAAAGAGACGCCCATACATTCTGTGAGTAGAAGTGGGGAAAGAGCAATGACAAACAGAAAAAGATTTCTCCCCCTCCACGAATTTCATTCTACGGAGGTGTTCGCTTCTAAGTCCCGACATGGCCGCAAATGTCCAACCTCGAAGTAGAGAAATAAGACAGCAACTGTGTCGAAATATAATTGGTATAAATAGCGTGCGCCAAAGTTTCGCCAAAGACTTAGATGACGGAAAATCGCCAATCTGTGTATGTCATGATCGCACGCTCGCCAAACGCATTTTGTCAATAGATTGCTGAACTTATATTTATATGTGTAGTAATTTACACGGACATCGAAAAATTTAAAACAGTATTTTGGGGGGCTGGGACTGAAAAAAACTCTTCTGGAATAAAAGTCTTTTTGAGTCCATAGACACTTTTCTTTTATTAATTTTTATTTTTATTTTCTGGAAATATTTTTTTTTTAACTTTCAGCTTTCTTGTGGTCAAAATGTTTATGCTTTAAAACAAATACTTAGATTCTGATTTTTCAGCTTCCATCAAAGAATTTTCAGCTACGGCTTAAAATACATGAAAAGTTAAATCAATTTTATAGACTAAATTAGCCATGTTTCAGAATTTCAATAATGTGAAATACTACTTTTCATGCGGGAAAAAAATCCTTTTATGTAGACGATCAGCTTAAAGCGTTAAAAATACATATTAGATAAAGATTAGGTTAGTAAAAAATTATAAAGATTTTTTTCCCTGAGGCTTTGAAATTTCTTGTAACTTCTCGTTGAAAGCTTTTAGTAGATGGCTCTCTGAACCCCTTGAAACGATTTAATGGATGCCACTGGCCTAATAATTTTTAAGAAACTTAGAATTAAATTTTCTCATTCTGGAATGTATACATGTGTAGGGGGGACTTGCTATAGATAGCAAGGGAAACTACAGACTGCCTGAAATAAATAGGAAGAGAGGAAATATTTACGTGAAAATGAAATTAATGACTACCGAAGATGTAAACATCTATCTATCAAAATTTTCTAAATTATCTGCCAGTGTAAATACAGAGGCTGTTCGCACATTTTTTAGACGATTTTGGTAAGCGGTAATAAAAAATCGTTTGCTGTAAAAGAAATAATTGCAATTGAACAATGTTTTTGAAAGTCAAAATTATCGTCTGCGGCTTGAAAGTTTTGTTTTTATTCAAAATGGCGTTTTTAACAAAGCAGTGGTTCGAAGGATACATTTATGCTCTTTCCGAAGAGAAATATGTATACTCCGTTATCCAAAAATGATGTGAGAGTCATGGTTTTGTGATATCTAAAGCGTCGATAGGTAATATCGTCAACAAGAAAGGAAAAAATCGTCAAATTGGAGCCTCAAGTGGGACAAAAATTCCAAACAAGTATCCAAGGAAAAAACGGACATCTTCGACTATTACAAAGGTACGTTGTTTAATGTTAAAAGAAAATCCCCCTAGTCAAAGGACAGTTGCAAAATCATTAAAATGCTCGGTGTCCACTGTAAACAAAATGATAAACGTTGATTTAAATCTTAAGAAAGCGAAAAAACGCTATGTGCATCGTCTTCTTCCAAATCATATCGCTGAACGCAGGACACGCTGCAGAATTCTATATGAGAAACACTTATCCAAAGGAAAATGGAAAACAATTGTCACAATAGATGAATCATGGGTATATTTAAATGACTGCAACAAAAAAAAGTCATTTATTATCATAAAAGGGGAGAAAAAAATTTAAGTACATGGTTCAAAGAATCGAAAGAAAGTTTTTCTAAGGGATTCATGATTGTTGCTGGTTTTTCTTATAATGGCAAGTTAAAAATAAAGAGAGTGGAAAAAAAATGTCAAGATTGACTCCAAATACTATCAGGAACATATTTTATTGCCAATTTTTCTGAATGAAATACCATCGCTTTATCCACAGTGCCATCAATCTGTGAGACTCCATAAGGACAAAGCTAGCAGTCACACATCAAAATCCACTGTAAATTTCCTAAAAGAAATGGAACAAAAAACTGGTATCAAGGCCATACTCTTCACTGATATCCCTACTAAATCTCCCGATGTAACACCTATGGATTTTTGTGCTTTCGGACTTTTAAAATCTGCATTATCCAAACGTCGTCCCAAAACCCTTACAGGACTCTGGAAAGCTGTTCAGGAGGAATGGGATAGAATACCTCTTCTGACACTTCAAAAGGCATTATTATCCTGGAAATTGTGGTGTCGAAAGATAGTTCAGAATAAGGGATGTCAAATAGAACATTTAAAATACAAGAATTTTATGTAATTTAGTTTTGTGATACAATATACATCGTCTAAAAAATGTGCGAACAGCCTCTGTAGCATCATTGTTCTTAATATATATTAAGCACATTTGCAACGTTTCAAGAAAAAAAATCATTAAAAAAACAAATTACGTTCTTTACATGTTTATTTTTTATCAGTGATTTCGCATTTTTTCTTTTTTAAGTCAAGATGTTGGTATCAAAATGTTGTATTGTTATTAGGAGTTTAGATGTACAGAAGGTCGTTCGCACTTTATGGAAACGATTTTGAAATTTAATTTTTATGTATAAATGTCGTATTTTTTTCAGCGATTTGCTTCTATCTGATAGCCATGGTTCTTTACAATAGTTCTAGCTCCAATTTTCCATGAAAGTTAACTTTTTCTTAGCATTGTCATGTCAATTTCACCCCATTCCTCTTAAACCGTTTTCCAAAGTCCGTTCAGTGTTCTTGGATGCCGTTTTGTAAGTCTCGTTTTGAATAAACCGAAAGCGCAAAAGTCCATTGGAGAAGCGTCAGGTTATTTTACAGGTATTTCATTAAATGGGATACACTTTATTCCTGGTTCTGATTCTTTCTTTACTAAATAAGCGACAGTTGATTTAGACGTGTGACTTGAGGTTTTGATCATATGAGGCGCAACTTTATCAATTTCCTTTCCATATAAGGCTGAAATTTCTTCTTCAAAAATTGGTTCTACAATATTCTGCTGATAGTAGAGTGAATTAATTTTGGCTTTACGTGAGACTTTTTTGATTTTTAATTTGCCGTTGTAACAAAATCGTGCAACTATCTAGAATCCCTTTCGGAACTTTTCTGTACACTGACAAAGTCATTTCGTACGGTCATTTCCGTCAGTTGAGCAAAATAAAATTGATCTTTTTTTATTACTGTCACTTAAATATACCCATGCAACATTGAGTGTTACCACAAATTTCCATTTTTCAGCAGCTAAGTGTTTTACATATAATTTTCTACAATTTGTTTTCCTTTCAGCAATATGATTTGGTAAAAGCAGATGAACTTTAGTTTTAAACATATTTTTTAACTTCAAATCATTATGAATGATTTTACTTACAGTGCCAGAATACATTCCTAGTTTCGATTCAATGGATCTTTAAGGCGGCGGATTTTTTTTAGGATCAGAGACTTCCCTTTCTCGATATTTACCTGCATTCGAACAGTTTTAGGGTGAGGTTTCGTGGTCATGTTTTCATTTTTACTTTCACTTAGACTTTTTTCCCTTTCAAATTTAATGTATTAGAAATACCTTTTTTTTGAAATGCCTTAACCGCGATTTTTAGACCGCTTTATAATTTGTTAATACGAATATTTCACCTCGGAAAGCACAGTTACGTAACCTTCGAGCCATCTATCAATTTTATGGGCCGTTTGCAAAATAAATCTTTATTTTACATTCCAATCAAAACAAAACAGAAGTAGGCAATTATTCTGAAGTTGCCAAACTTTTATCTCAAAATGCAAACGACAGAAATAAAGTACACAATCGTTTCCATAAAGTGCGAACGACCTTCTGTATATTTGAGATAGTCATTTTATTTAACTGGCATCTGTTTTTCAACTGTAAAAAGGGAGAATGGGTTTTTTAAGTCTTAAATCTTGACAAAAAGTTTCATATTGTATTAAAAGAGTGAGGATGGGTAAGAAAAATACTTCTGATTAAATCCTTCACCGATTTAACTTGCTTGCGCTTGACGTAGAGAAAGACGTTTTTAGTGACTCATGCACAGTAATTAAACTCAGTGCCTCGATCATTTATTTTTTTTCAGCGTATTAGCGACTACGAAAGTATGTATTATAATTATTGTATGTTACCTAACTGCATATATTGATCTAATAAGTAAAGATAAATTTGAAGAGAATCACTATTCTTGGCTTGCACCAAAAACTATTAACTTTTGAAAATTTAAATAGTTACATTCATTAATTTTAAGGCCAAAAATCTTAAATAATATCTTACAAGTCCAGTTCTTAAAGAAATTAATTAATTTTTTACTCAAAAATGGAGAGCTCACTATTATGATATTACAGATTTTTTTTCTTTTTCTTAAAAAAATATAATTTTGAAAAATTAGGAACCCATAAGACGGGCACCTAATTTTTCAACCTTTGCCTCTGACGGACTGCCGAGCAAGGGCAACGCCTCCTTCTCACTTGAGGGGGTGTTGGCGAGAGACAGCATTCCCCATATGTTTTAGATGCGAGGGAAGAAATTATTCTCCCCAATTCTGAGAAAAAGGGGCCTTCTACTTGCCACCTGCAAACAAAGTGTGTCCACACAAGGGGGGGGGGGAGAAAGAACACGACTTCTCAGAAAGAGTTGGCTTGCGCCGTTTTAAGACCCCAGAATTGGTATGTGAGAGAACAAAGAATCTGACCTTGAGTGGATAACGAACAGTCTGTCGAGAAAGCAAGCTGATCGGTTGAATTTACTGTTAGATTTTTAAGTTCGATTCCGGTATACGAGCAAACTGCTCGGGTGAAATTCGGATGAAATCCGACGAACAGTGATATTTCTCCGTTAAAGACCGTGAATGGTCTTAGTTGAGTAATTATCTCAATAAATTATTGCTATTATTAACTAATATCGCTTAAAAGCCTTTTATTCCCGAATTTTCGCCTAAAAGTAGTAAAAAAATATTTTCACATTTATTCGCATGTATTTCGTAAATACGAAAATTTAGTATCCCTACTAAGTATCCTACCTCATTGTACTCGGTGACAGTGATACATTATATAAGCACTATTAGAGACTAAATAGATGCCGATGTTTGGCACGTGAAAGAAAGTGCATTTCTTGTGGGCATTTCTCATGGGTGAATGGAACAGATTGTATTTAAATTTTACCTCTGCGAAGCTATTAGTAATTTTTTTGAAAAAAATAAAATATTGATCTGAATCTGAATGTTTTTATCTGTTTATGAAAAATAATCAACAACGAGAAAAATATTTTTTTCTTCTAACTTTAAATAATTTAGAAAATATTATATGACTGCAAAATTGTTATTCAAACTGAAACATGAAATTATCCTAAAAAGCATTTTTATTTTCATTAAACAAGTGCAGCTGTGAAGGTGAAGACTTGCATCACAAACAAGATATACGCAGAATACTTGTATGAAGAAAATAATTAGTACACTATCTATTTACTAGCACATTAAAAGCTACTAAAATACTCTCAACATTTACATACGTACAAACACACACTTTCTAATTTAATCTCTGATGACTTTTTTTTTTTTTATGAAGCGTTTCCGGAAAATATGAATACGGTTCATATCAATGGGTGTTAGAACTTTACATCTACGTTGGTCAGCTATGTGAAATTTATTTGCAGCCAACAATATTTTTATTTTATTTCCTCGAATCATTCTATATTGTTCTATACATCACTAGGTATAAAGTATGCGAATAAATACTGTTAAAAATGACGAATATAATTCAATGTAAATCAATATTTTAATAACAATATTTTGACTGTATAGAGCAGGGGTGGCCAAAGGGATGACCGCGGTCGACTGGTAGACCGCGTAACTATTCCCAGTCGCCCGCCTGTCTGATATGTAATTGGTTGGGAATCAAAATGGATTTATTACTCTTTGTAAAAGTGATGATGATATTCCAAGTCTAACAAACTACCATTGCATTATCCAACAGCAGGCATTGTGCTAAAAAATATTGAATTCAGATGTGATGAATTTCGCATTTAAAATAGTTAATTCTATTCGTGGAAGAAGTTTGCAAAGACGCAGATTCAGAGCATTGCTAGAGGAACGTGAATCTGATTTCGGGGAACTACTATTACACACTGACGTACGGTGTACTTTCTACCAAGAATGCAATCAAAACAAAACATCGCTCCCGTTTAACAGATTACCATTTGGTAGTATGTTTACGAATAGCTATAAGTACATAGGAACCACAGTATGAAAAGCTTGCAGAAAATATGCAATGTCATGTTTCCAGCGCGTCCTCTAATATGAAATAAAAATAATAGTTAAGATTAATTTACAATAATATTGTTCGCATTAATAAGAAAATAAAAGCATATTGTTTTATTTATAAACTAATTACTTTTTAAGAAGAAAACCTTTTATCTCTTATTAAAATAACTTGATATTGAATATAATTAGAAATATCTATGATTATTTTAAATTTAAACTAATTTTTGGCTTTAAATTACTAATTTTCTTATGATCACTCAACACATACGATGTTGGTAGACCTCAGCCTATAATTTAAATTAAAGGTCGCCCGTAATGATCAAAAGTTTGGCCACCACTGGTATAGAGGTATAAAAAGGTATGATATGTTTTTAGTGTTTAATCTGTTAAACACTTATTAAAATCCATTCGAACTCAATTTCGTTTAAAAGAGAACTGTCACTCGAAGCTCGAAGTATTTTATTTTATGCTATGGATATATCTATATTCTAATAAATAAAAACGGTAGTGTTATTCATTGCAAAATCAGTACACTTACCCCCCCCCCCCCCCCCAAAAAAAAAAAAGCGCTGAAAATAAACGAAAATGGTCATTTTTATGTAAAAAAATGACTCCAAGTGCAGCGCCACGAACACCATCACCGAAAAATAAGTGTAGTCCAAATAAGTGTAACCCAGTGGTCTACCGAAAAAGGAAATGAAGCGCCTACCGAAATTGTTATTGGCGATAAGTATGTGCTGGTAGGGTTGCCAGGTAAATCGAAGAGAACCAGGGTTTGAAATGAAGCCCAGATAGATACCCGATTTGGCATCCAAGAGAGTCTGCCGAAAAGTCCGTCTTAATCAAAATGATAAACAAATTTAGGCAGGTACTACTCTTTGCTCTCTTGTGCATAAACTCTTGATCGAAAAAATTATCCATTTGTAAGTGGATGTTTATTTCATTTCTATATAAAAGCCAAAAATAAATTAATATAATCTAATAATAGTTGATGTCTGTCAAAACATGACGGCTAGATAGTAAATGAATGTACTAATACACAAATTATATTCAACACATCATTGTCAAATGTTGAAAATCATAATAATGCGCAGAAACAAATTGTGATTAAGTGGATTCGTGCTTAGTGAGTATCTAAAGACAGATTTAAAAATGTCACTGAGCATGTGCAGATAGCAATTTTTTTTAATTGTAAATTATCGCTAATTAAACAGCATGAAATAAACAATTTCCATGAGGTTTACTGTTGTATTTCACAAATATAATTATCATAAATATAAATAAGGCAGAGATCGATCTAGAGAGACTTCTCGGAATAAACGTGTTTATCATTAAAACATGTCACTGAGCGTGCGCGGAAACAGTGAGTTTCTAAAGACATATTTAAACATGCCACTGAGCATGCGTAAAAATCAATTGTAAATTGTAAATTACCTCTAATTAATAGAAATTGCTGTCACAAAAACCAAATTTAACAAATCTACAGATTACAGTCTTTCGTTTAAGACCAAAATGAAGTAAATTGATGCAGTAGTTTTCTCTCACGGACTACCCAAAAAGTCGGCTTTGCAAATTAAATATATAGATGATATATATTATGCATATATCACATAGTATAACCGAAAGATTATATTATGTGAGCCGTATACTTCTGATATAATACAATCTTTTCATACAAGGAAAATTATGTGAATTTTTCGTGCAAAACAAGTTTCACAAAAGTGAAATAAATATTTATGAAAAGTCTGTTTAATTTAATCTTCGCCTTCCCTTTCAAATCCATAATTCTGATGCAGATTTCTGTTACTTGTGGTTACGAATCGGATTATCGATTACGGGACGTTATTGGGAAAGCGGTTTCGGATCGATTCCCATCCAACCATCACCGGTCCTCAAAAGGGTACACAATACGGAATTCCCCATCGGAGATTCGTAAATCACCCGGCAACGGTACGGATCATTTTCCCCGAGCCTATCGTTGTACCGGCACCTCCAGAACCGGCCCGTCAAGTTGCCGTCAGTCTTGTGTTTGTTGGGTATATACAGGGCGTCCAGCGAAGAAGTCCCTGATTTCAAAATTAAAAATCTCGAAAATAAATATCTGTAGAAGAATGCAACAAACGGTATTTTTATCGTGAAAGCTGTAAGAATTTTATACACCAATTTTCGAAATAGTTACAAAAGCTACTAACAGATGGCACTCTACAACTCGTATCAACATGCATAAACAAACTCGTACTCTTTGCAAGCAGTCTTTGCAATTACTACATCACAATGTTTTCAAAATTTCCACCATTCGCTGTACGGAGGCGGCGCAAACGAACAATAAAATTTCCCATCACACCCTGTAGTGGCTCAACAGAAATCGATTCAGATGCCCAACAGATCGCCGACTGAAACTCGTCCGGCGTGGTGAGTTGGGTTCTGTAGACAGTATCTTTTAATGTACTCTACAAAAGTCACAATGACTCAGGTCCGTTGAATATTGAGACCAATCCATGCCTGCGACAGTAAATTGCAGTGAATTTTGCTAACAGCACCATCTGTTAGCATCTTTTGTAACTAGTTCGAAAATTTGTATATAAAATTCTTACAGCTTTCACGATAAATTTACCGTTTGTTGCATTCTTCTACAAATCTTTGTTTCCGAGATTTTCAATTTTGAAATCAGGGACTTCTTCGCTGGACACCCTGTATATATTTCAAATCATCACACAATGAGACAAATATAAAAACCCATCCACACTAAATGCATGCTTGAGATCAGTTTGGCCAAAATGTATAAAACCTAATAAATTTCATCTAATATGAATACAAATGAATTAATTTCTGATATACTCATTTCGTCACATAAGATTGACAAAGAGGATTTGAAGAATTAATTAGTAAAGATATTGCAGATTATCAATTGACTAATGTTTTAATGAAGAACAAATTCTAAGAAGATTTCAGAGTATGTATATGATCCCACGTTAGTTTATACTTGTGATAACGAAAGTGTGGTTCCACTGTCTGCAGGTACAATTCCAGGAGGCTTCCAATGAGCGAATGAACACGGAAAACATTTTCGTACTAATGATGACTATAAAGGTGTACGTTTATGAGTCTCAGTGGAAGGGATCTTTATGAAGTTGAAGAGGACATTAAACAGTTCTCCTGTGACGTGAGGAATTGTCCGTTGACGAGAAACTAACGTGCGGTAAGAAATGTTCCTTAGTCTCACAATACGCAACCGCGAAAGTTCGTGGAGAGTAGACTAGTTGGTTATTTCTATGGATACAGCCTCAATAAAGTTGATTATCTTTCGGCAATAAGATCGTAACAACATTCGCTGTGTGCAAAAACCACAGGTATGAACTGTCAACACTGGCATAAAATCTTGAAGTAGCTGAAAATCTAGAAATCTTCCAACGCATTTGAAATTTTAAAAAAAGTTTATTTTCGATATAGAATCTTGAGTAATATAAAAGGCTATTTACATATGTAATGGAGCTCGATACTACATGAACTGCAGCGAAATACAAAAATGACCGCATTAGTCTAAAGACTGAAGATTATATCTAACATGGCATCACTAACATATAAAAAAATAGCCCCCCGATGCAGAATTGGCAAAGTCAAAACTGATGGGGTGCTTAAACGTAAAAATATAAGAGACAACTCTCTCTCAAAAAAAATGGCTCTCTACTCTTTCTTTTTCATCACTGAACAGACGTGCAAAACACGGAAAACGAGGGTTACAATAGCGAGAAATTCGCCAATTAAACAAAAAAGCGGAGTACTCGTCCAAGGCGTACGCAATATTACCTCAGCACGGAGGAAAATAGATAGTAATGACAACGCGAGAACTTGATGGCCAACAAAAGGAACCCGGCCTTGCGGAAACCTCGCCAAGAGGAGATAATTCTAGCGCGCCGCAAAAATTGAGGCCCGTGAATGGTTTAGCCCCGATATTACTAACTTTGCGCCTCTGCTCGATTGGTCGAACCGGGGGAGAAAGACCTTCGGGGAAAGCGCTTTCTCGCCAAGCTGACGCCAAGTTCATTCGTGGGAACATCTTGCGAATAAAGGGGGGAGAGGGACACAACTTTTATCTCTATCTTAAACCGATTTTATGGTCCCATTTTGGGGGCAAACGTAAAACGGCATGCTTAGACAAAGGTTAGTTGGATGTTCACAAGACACACCCTGCAATTACCAGCCATAAAATGTGCATTTTAGACAAACTTAACAAGGGAATCCGGAGACTAACACCTGGCTAAGCAAATTTACGGTTGAAGCTTTTACGGTTTAAGAGAAATGGGCAACGCCTACATTCTCAAGAACACACACGTCGAGAGAACGGTATAGAAATTAAACTATTTTATTTTAAAGAACAACTATTCCGAATTAGAGATTTTATATTAATTTAACGTGCGTTACCAGCTCAACCAAATTAATTATTTCTGGAACGAATTCCTCCTTACAATGACAATGTCGAACGAGTTGTGCCATTCCAACGGGATTTAAAAATGATTATGACAAGTAATGAAGAATCATATAAAGAACTAACAAAACTAAATCACCGCGTCTGATAATCGAATTCGTATTCAAACCAGTGAAACAAAAGAAGCACAAGAAATTTATTCTATCTAAGGTTCTAGGAGCTTGGGGTGCCTTGCGTGGATGGCAGATCTATACTGTCCATCCGGTATCCTCGGATCCTACAATAATGAAAAATGTCACCGAACTTGGGAAATTAACTCTCGGGTGAATATACAGGTATTGTTAGGTAGCGACCGGTTAACAGTGTTATCAAGGCGTTTGAACACTAGCTTGGGTCGCTGTAATTTATGGATACTTATCTAAGGTACTCTTAAAATATCGCCATTAAATATTTCCAAAGACCTAAAGGATATTCCCCCACCAATAAAACGAAGTAAACGGGTACATTTATTGTCTAGTAGTGACAGTGAATGTCTGAAACCTATATGTATGTATATATAAATAATAAGACGCAAGGTAGCGTAGTAGTTAAAAGCCACAATACAGGTCCAAGGTTAGGTAGTGCGACTGGGCAAGATCAACTCAGCCATTTATCCCTTGAGTGGGTCAATAAAATAAGGACAAACATTAGGATTGACGGGAAATTTTTTTATTTTTATTTCAAGTCGTATGAAATGCAATAGCTCTTGTCGAATGTTACTCGAACCAATAATGATTTAGAAAAAAGAAATGTTCAAATCCGTTAAGGTCTTCCGCTCGCGTTACAGCTGTCAAATCTAACAAATTCTCGCTTTCGTCGTATCTCGTTAAGGTCAAAGACCACGACGCTCCCGACACCTGCCACTGTCTTGTAAATATTCTGTAAGTCTGCACTTTTTAGTCGTGTTTGGTGTGTTTCGTTCGCTCTTCCTGATA
The DNA here is from genome assembly GCA_907164885.2 of Dolomedes plantarius. Lineage (NCBI taxonomy): Eukaryota > Metazoa > Arthropoda > Arachnida > Araneae > Dolomedidae > Dolomedes > Dolomedes plantarius. Next base: position 197,021,042 of record OU015490.1, on the reverse strand, counting down.
ATATTTTATTTGCCTTTATTTCAATGTTGGCTTTGTGTTATGACAATTTTGTGTAACTTTGGGCCTTAACGCTGATTACTATGGCTGTGCCTAAGTAAATAATAACAAGACAGGTATTTGAATGCCCTATATTTGGTTCACCTAAAAAATTTTCATTAATTAAGTTTCCTACTGGTGAGGACGTGATTCGATGTTGTTCACAGGAGAGATACGACTTGGTGCTTAAAAATAATAAAAGCGTCAGTTTTTCACAATTTACCAGTACAATAGCTAATAAAATATTTGGTTTGTATCAGGAAGCATGCATCCCAATGGTTACAGATAAGAGAGTCGGGCAACTTATAATAGCGTTGCAAGATAAATATTACAGCCAACGATAATCATATACACAGGATAAATATAAAGATTCGTTTAAGCAAAAAATTGAAGAATTTATGCAAAAATGCTCATTGCTTTTTGAAACAGCAGCTTGCAAATGCCCCATTGTTGTTAATTGCGTTTGAAAGTAAACCCCTGTTTTATGTTAAAGCGCTATTACTCTCAACTATAATTGTACAAAATAAAATAAAATATCTGCTATTGAGTTAGGATTTGTTTACTTATTACAAGTACACATAATAGGAAAATTGAAGGGGTAGACATGTCTGAAACAAAGAAATTTAATAAATTATAGGAAAGGAGATTGTGTAACAGCATTCAAGAAAACAGTATCCAAGTTATTGCTGTTAGTTATATATATTTGTTATTCTGGTGAAAGAATTACAGAAAATTATTGACCAAAAAATCTTTAGGATGAATCAGAGTAGACAGTTGTAGAGTCTCACACGCTTGCAGAAGTTAAATCTGTAGTTCTACACAGATTGTTAGTACTTTCCGCAATAGTCTCTGGATGTAGTCACTGGATGGTCTCTGTAACCTCAGATTTACATGACGGTAGTTCCTGCAGGCATTGTTGGAGTATCAGTGTCCATAGTTGGAGCATCAGTAACCACAGGTGTAGTGACAGGAACCATTGTTGTAGAGTCGGGACCCATTGTTGTGGTGTCAGGTGCCATTGAGGTAGTGTCAGGTACCATTGTTGTAGTTTCAGGAGCCATGCATTTGTAATCCTAGATTCGTGGATAAAATCAGATTATTATATTGGAAGATCTTAGTTAACCTGGGAAGTCGAAAAGGAAACTGAATAGGGAATACGAATAAAACTAGAATACGAGTCACACGTAATCCTGCGATAATAAAACAATTGAAACTTTTTCTAGCAATATTCGTAAAAATGCTGTTGATCAAAGTAATGACGTCGCTCATTAAAATTACCATTATTATTCCTATATCTATGTATTCCGAAACATTTTTAACATGTCACCGACGTCATTGTAATACGTTCGTATGTTTTTTTCAGGGTCGTACAGCAAAGTTCAAATCTAGTTTGAAGCACGATGGTGAATTGCCAGAAAACGGCATACTTATAACGAATGGCTTTGGATCTTTATGTAAAGATTGATAATTTTTACACGCGATATAATTTATAAAATTCATGGCTATCAGTATATAGAAAGTGAGTTTCCTTCTAAATACAAGAGGATTTATTCAGAAAATAGAGGAGTGGGCATAAATCAGATGCAAAATTTTCTAAGCGAAACTCGAACCAAGTATGAAACCGTTTATGACATAGAATACTATTATTTTTGTTTGAGCTGAAACAATATTTATTACAATCACGATTGAGATGTACATCTTCAAATAGCAATAAGCTATGTTTTTCAATGTAATACACGTAAACAATAGTTGAAGAAAACATTTCTACTCTTTTAAAATAAAATTTCTATTTAATTTTTTAAGGAATATTTCCATCGTACGTCCGAACAATTGAAGTAGGTATTTTACTTGGAGGAGAAAAGTTAAATATAAAAAGCTCTCGTGGGCTCATGAAAATGTCATAGAGCAAACTTATCGAAATGCAAGATTCTAAAAAGAAAAAAATATTTTAAAATTACAACTTTGGGGGGATGTGAATTTCTTACCGCAAGGTACACAATATAGATATTTCAATTTCCCGTTTATTGTCACTTAATTCTATAAAATAAATTTTGCCTCCGTTAGGGTATATTTCAAATACCTGGATACTAAACGCCGGGTGAGTAGATTTATTCCCTTTCTGTTAGTTGTCATAGGTCAAAAATCTTTATTTTAAAGTAAAACCATTTTTTTATTAATCGAAAGTTTTGTTTCTAGTCTATTCAGTTGTAATTTAAATGTATATTACAGTAAAATTTTAAACATAAATACACGTTTAAAAACCTGCTTTTCAAAACTGTATAAAAATAATTATCTATTTGATTATTACTAGGAAGATTATCTATTTTTACAATAGTCATAAGAACTCATTACTTACAATAGTCAAAAGTAGTGATAATATCTATTGTAATATTTAAAATAAAATATTTCAACGAATAAAACAGTGATATATTTTTCATACCTTATCTACTATGGTTTTGAAGACACTCATTCTTTATGATATGATGTTTTCTAAAAAACGACATAGCTAACGATGACGATGATACGTAATTATATAAAAACTTGGATTGTGTAAGTAAGGTTTTAAAGCAGTTTATAAAAATTTGTGTCAAAGAAAAGAGAATACATGATTTGTAATCACATTATATTTTCACTTTTAATTAATGTATTATTATGTATATTTTTTAATCAAATCGGGTATAAAAATTCTTTCAGTATTATTTATGTTTCATGTATCATAATACTGAAAGATTATGAGACATAAGGGAAAAGCTATATAAGTCTGGGAAAAGATGTATAACTCTGAATTGAAAAAAAATGTGTCTGACAATCATATAGAGATTATGGCATCTTCTGCTTCATTTAAGATAAAAAAAGTCAAACAAAATATACGTAAAAAAATTATCTTACTACACAACTAAGTCCTTCATTGCATGCACAACGGTTTGAGCACTTTTCACCTGAAAAAAAAACAATAAATTTTAGATCTTATTTAAGGGGATGATGGACTTTAAAATTACCAACACTCGAACAAAAATTAGAAATATTTTTGGATGTTTTAATATTTTAAAAACATGTAAATATTGGAATAAAATGCATTTAAAATCAGTAAATAAAGTAAAATGACTACTAGGTGACTATAGAAAAGTCACCTTTTTAGAGGTAGATGGAAAAATATCTTTTAAATGTCTTTTTCTGAAATTGATTAATTTCCAGATTTGCAAGTCATTGAAATGCTCCTTTCGTCACATTTTTTTAAGAAATTTTATAAAATTTGTAACCAAGACTCATCTAATACATTAAAATAAAGTTTTGTATCCATTTGAGGTTTCGACATAATTCAGATTATCAAAGTTTAAATTAAGTATTTAAAAGTAAAGAATTTCAGGAAAATTCAGAGTACAAGCATAAAAATATTTACTAACAATTAACTATTAAACAAAAGCACAAAGTAATACATAACTCTATTCGAAATGTACTTATAAGCTATATAAATGCAAAATTAAGGGAAGTTTAGAATTGGATCGCAATGAGCATTTTAAAAAAATTAATAATACTCTCAATATTTAGAATACAAAAATCCCTTTTATGAAAATATTTATAAAATTGTATTAGGTGTTTGATATAGTTATACTTTAATGTATATATATGCGAAATTTTATATCTCTGAAAAATAAATTTCAAAATATCTTTGTAATGTCGACCAACTCCTTAAGATTGCAGTAAAAAAGATAAATGTAGATGAGTTGAATTGATTGTATTACATAATTTCTTTCCATTGATATCAATTCTCGTCTCTGTAAACAGGAGAAAAACAATATTCAAGAACGCCTTTTTTGAAGTCTCTCGTTATCATATTCGTTATTATTCATAGAAAGCGTTTCTGTTACAATATGTTCCTTATTCTGATTTTCTAATATATTCCCATGTTCATAATCACATGTTTAAATTTAAGATAAAATGGATTGCTTGATAAATAATTAAAAATTATTATTTTTAGAAATTATATACAATGTCACTGAAATTGTTATGCAATTGTTAATAAATCTCGCTGTAATCACTGTAAATCACTGTAATTACAGTAAAATCACAGTAATTGTTAATAAACTTGAACATTCTCAAAAAGAGGAGTAAAATAATGGCATTTCTATCGATTCTGATAATCAAATTGAAAAATAAAATTCAGTAAATAAGATTCTGATAACATCAGTGGTCTAACATGAAAATTATATTAAAATATATTTCCACACTTTGTATTAGAACATATAAAATATTAAAGTTTCCCTCTAAATTGATGTATTTGTCACATCCATTCATTCCAAAATACAGTTCGTCACATATTTCGGATGCACAGACTTCAGTGAATTAGAGAAATGCTTTACTTTTTGTTTAAAATAATTTTTAAACTTATTTAATCATTTTCTTTTATGAGAAACATCCAAGCATCATGAATTATGGATACGAAATTGAAACGCTTAAGTGGTTTAAAATATTTGTAACGAAACGATCATCTTTTAATGATTTTTCTAGAGGGACTTACCTTCTCCCCCTTTAGTGCATTTGCCGAAAAGGCGATTCGGCTTTTTTGCGCAACATCCATCCCTTCCACATATAATGCCTGTTAAACAGGCTTCTGAGTACGTCGTAGCAACAACCTATAAAAAGTAAAATAAAATATATAGTATATCAGGTCATGTAGATCAAAGATGACATACAGTGGCTCCCAAAAGTGTTCGTACAATTACGATTTTCAATGAAATAGGGGTCTATCCATTGGTTAAAATGAATATTTCAAAATGGGTATTAAATAATAAGATCTACAATCTAGTCTTAACAAAACTACATGATATATTTTTTAAAATATAGTAAAACTTTATTTTTTAGAAACCAATAATGCAAAATTAACAAAAACTTCATTTTACAAAAGTCATCGTACACTTGTAAAAAATCTCTACATATTAGTAAATATTCTAATTTTTCGTTAAGTTAATATTTAGTAGGATATCCTTTAGCATCCACAACAGCTTTTAAACGTCTGGGAATAGATTGCTTTATTTCTTTTGTAATTTTTTCATCAATGTTCATCCATTCTTGCATCATAATTGTTTTTAGTTCGCTTTTCGTGTGAATGTCGTGTTTTTGTACTCGAACCTTCAGTTCTCTCCAAATATGTTCTATTGGGTTTAAATCTGGCGATTGAGGTGGTGGTTTCAAAACTTGTGGACAACTATAGAGACACCAGATGCGAACGTTGATAACCGTGTGCTTAGGATCGTTATCTTGATAAAAAAACAAAGTTCTTTCCAATACCCAAACTTGGGCTGATAATTTTAAATTGTCTCTTAAAATAATTATATAAACAACATGATTCATTATGCCATCAATAAATACCAAATTTCCTAGTCCTGATCCTGACAGGCACGCCCACACAAGGACACCTCCACCGCCATGCTTAACTGTTCCTACTAAGTTCTTGAGATTAAGTTCCTCATTTTTTCTTCTCCATACAATTATACGCCCATCGGAACCAAAATTGTTCATCGGCAAATAAGACTTTATTCCAATACTTTTGGGGCTTATTTATCATTGATAGTGCGAAGGGAAGCCTAAACTTTCTGTTTTTCTCACTCACAAAAAATGTTCTACTGGCAAAACGCCCATGTAATCCGGCTGCTGTGTGAACTCGTCAATCAGTTTCAGGTGAAATTGAATTAGTAAATGTTTCATTAATTTCTGTAGAAACTTTTGCAGCACTCAAACGTGAATTTTTCACAAATTTTCTAAATATAAATCTCTGATCACGTTTTGTTAACTTTGCAGGCCGGCCATTTCTTATCTTGTTTTCGATCCGATTTTCTTCTTGAAATCGTTTTATCCCCTACTGCACAGTAGAATGGGATAAATTAAGTAATTTAGCAATATTCCGAACTGATTTACCACTACTATGATGAAAAATAATCAATTTTTGAATGCTGTTTGTTGTTTCTTTACGACTACGAGACATTTTTAAATAATTATTAGAATATTACGGAGTAGGCAAGCAAAAATTAATGCCAAACGATTTTTTAAATGCCACCACAATACAAAAATAAAAATAAAGCTCCAGACGATAATTTTAATTATGAATTTATCCGAAAATATTTCAGTGTACGATGACTTTTGTGAGATAAAGTTTTTGTTACTTTTTGATTATTGGTTTCTTAAAAATAAAGTTTTACTATGATTTCAAAATATTTCATGTAGTTTTGTTAAGAATAAATTATAGATCTTATTATTAAATACCCATTCTGAAATATTCATTTTAATTAATGGATAGACCCCTATTTCATTGAAATTCTTAAGTGTACGAACACTTTTGGAAGCCACTGTATATGCTTATTGATATTGAATGACCAGGAATTTTGAAACTTTTCGGGTCAGATCACACCATGAGAGTATACAATAATTTAGTTTACAGCAGCGAAATCATATTATAACAAAGTTTTAATATGATTAAGTTACAGACAAATTTCAGAAGAATAAAATTATTTTCCCTAAAATTGAAAGGATTTACCTGAAACAAAAATTTTATAACGTAGAGACTGAACTTCGAGTTTTATAATTTCAATGGTTTCGGAATAAATGTAGTATAACTTAGGAGAATTGAAGTAAATTCTACATACTACAATCTATTATGTATGGAAGATATAGAGTTAAATGGAACCTTATCCATGAAATTCAGTTGCGAAAAAACTTATCTCAATGTTGAACGATTATCCCGGCAAGACGAGGGGGGGGGGGTTATTTTATGACCCCACATTTTCCAATAATACCAATTTCAAGAAATCCAGCAACCCAAACGTTGCTTTCTTTAGCTGAGTTTAACACGCCTTTCTTCCTTTTGTGACCGATTAGAAGGAATTCCAGGTATTATTAATTCCTTAGTAAACATTTTGTCTGTTTCTTGGACGCCGAGCGTCTTAACGTTTTTCCCATAGACTCAGTGCAATTCGTGTTATCGAAACGTTTCGCTTGTTGCTTTCAGTTCAGATCATTACTTGTTGCTTTAAATTGCTGTATTAGTTCAGTATTTGCTTGTTGCTAAAAATGTCGACTCCTTATGAAAAAGAAATGGAACGTTTAAAGGAAACTTCTTGAGGAAGTTGAAGTTGATGAAAACTCGGTTGTGGGCGATGATAACAATGTAATTGAAACTCTTGAAGATAACTTTTCTGATCATGAAAGTTTTAACGAACACGATACAGAATCAGAAGAAGATGGGGATTCGAGGAAGCCAGAAATTGTAACTTTTTACAACTGCACAAAAAGAGATGTCGATGTTGTAGATGAAATGGCAGCCAGCTACTCTACTACTCGTAAAACAAAAATAGATGGCCACTTGTCATATTTTATTCACTTCTAAATGTTTCTCCAATAAATGATATAATCGTATTGTTATCCAACAGGAATCCAGCAACAATGTATAAAACAGACGGCGTTTCATAAAAGATTTGTCTTTTTTACTTATTACTGATTACGCAAAGAAGTGGTTGGATACTCCGAGTATATCCCATGGATTACGAATGGAAATTGAAAAAATCTACCCTCCAGTTAATGAACCACCACAAAAGCAAGCAAAAACAGTTTCAAAAGGAAGGTGTAAGTTTTTTCCGTCAAATCGTGATATAAAATCAACTGGCACCTGCCAAATGTGTAGCACTTTTGTTTGCAAAGTACACCTACTTTGAATATGCAAAGCATGTATTGAAATAGAAAAGGAATGATTGGATGTTATTGGTATATTTCTTTGTATTTCTCTTAGATTTAATTAAATATTATGCTAATAGTGTAGCATTATTGTTATCTTATTTTGAATTATAGAGGGAATAGTTCTTCCATGGATATTCTTTGAATTATAGAATATCCATGGGAATATTCTTATAGAGGTCTTTTTTTACAGATTTGTCTGCTAACTGTAAGAAGAAAATAAAATTATTTTACTATTTCGTAACTGAAAACAATTAAATAAAACTTTCATTAATTGGAAATATAATGTAAATGGCTAAAAACCGAAAAGCCATATCTGGTTCTGATAAAAATAAAATATTTAAATCGGTTTAAAGTTAGGGATCATTGTATAACCCCCGCGCGTCATTATGTTCGTCTAGCAGGCGCGCTTCCTGCCGGGTTAAAATGAATCATCCTTTAACAGTCTTAATTTTTTCTGCTTTAGTAACGTAATGCCACGTTTTATCCAAAATATTTTATTGATATTTTCAATATTCAAATATTCAGCTTCAACAAAGAATTTGAGTGGAAGTTCGACTTGGATCGCTTTCCTTCTAAAAGTTTACGCCATAGGACTATGTTATCATTAAATCTCTTACGTAACCAGTTAGTTATTATTTTGTAGTATGCAATAGACTTTTAAAGGTTTCGAAAAGTCAATGTCATTTGAACGTTAAATGAGCAAACATAATTCTGATATGAAGTCAAAGAGGAACTGCCATCTTTAAGAACTGGCATTCTCATCTGTACAAATTAGTTTGAAAATCTGATTTTACTTGAGAGAGAAATCGTGATCTCATATTATTTGAGCTTGTACTAACCCACTCAAGATAAAAAAAGTTTCAATTATCAGACAACTTCCTAAATTATATAATTACTTTCTGGAAAATTGAATGTTTGGAATTTTCAGGTTAATATTATACAGGGTTCGTCATAAATTCGTGCAAAGTTCAAAAATTTGTAATAACAGAAATAATGCTAGGAAATATTTCTGTTTGCGTGAATAGAATCAGAGGGACAGTGGTTTTTTTTTTCCATGTAAAAAAAAAAAGTTTCCAAAAGTAACCGAAAGAGGGCGCTTTTGCGTGACTACGTTAAGTCTGCATTGCATGAAAGACATGCGTTACCTGTTGTCACCTTCATGCAGGATCGTGCCCCGCCACACATTTCACGTGATATCAAGACATTCCTGTTGGAATCTTTCACCGAATACCGAGTTTTATAAGTCCCGGTTGTAAGGTTCAGTGACCCTCACGATCACCAGACTTGACCCCGGCAAATTTTTAGTTGGGGGGATACTTAAAGTCTCATGTGCACTGGGGCTCCTCAACCACTTTAGTGGAACTGAAAAATGTCATTCGACAGACAGTCGCTGCCATCGATGCTAGAATCCGCTGTAATGGGCTTAGTGGCACGCCTCACATGCCTTTTACCTTGTGATGTTAGTGATGTTGAACATCTGTTACTTTAAAATTAAAGTCTCATGTTATTGTGATCTGTTTGATTTTCTGTGAGTTTGCCTGAGTTGCATAAAATGTCTCAGTATTACGTGTGAACGCCCTCTTTCGGTTACTATTGGAATTTTTTTTTTTTACATGGAAAAAAATCAAATGACCCTCCGATCTTATTGGCCCAAACAGAAAAATTTTCCGAGCAGCATTTTTTTTCATTATAAATTTTTGAATTTTGCACGAATTTATGACGCACGCGGTATATATATATATATATATATATATATATATATATATATATATACACTCTTAGAAAAAAAAAATTACGCTCCATGTAGGGGTAATGCAAATTGGACACAAATTGATATGCATACAGGTTTTGCCGGAAAATGCAAAGTTTTAAAGTTTGGTGGCCAATGAATGAACATATGACGCTTCCAGGTCATAATTCTTTGCGAATTTCTTTTCGTGTACTCAGGTAGACAGAAACTATGCCTCGCATACAGATGCACGGACAATATGAGCAGATATCAGAAATTGAGAGAGGATGTTGAGGGTGCTCAAAGAAGCCGGTTGGTCTAATTGGCGAAGCGCATGACATTTGGGTAGGAGCGATTTCACTATGAGACTATGTTGACAGGAATGGGGGAACCATGGCCGAACACAGCGTCAAAAAGGAAGCGTGCCACCTAGAAAAACAACAGAATGTGACGACCGAGCAATCGTCAGAGCGGCATTTACATCCCCAGATTCATCATTATCATGGATCATACATGCAATTGGTGCTTCAGTGACCACACGGACCATTCTTAGGCGGCTTAGAGAAAGGGGGCTGAGCTCAGGGTGTCAATTGCTCCGACTATCATTGATCTCTGTACACCGACAAGCCCGTTTGCAGTGGTGTCAGGCACATTTGACCTAGAATGTCACTGACTGCAGAAGAATTGTCTTCAGTGATGAGTCCCGCTTCGAATTGAGCTTCTACGACCAGCCATACGGGCTGACAGCTGGGAATGATAATCTGGGTTGCCATTTCATTTCATAGCAGGACCCCTTTGGTTGTCATCCGCGGCACAATTACAGCACAGCGGTACGTCGACGATATTCTACTCCCTGTTGTGTTGCTCTTTCTATCAGGCTATCCTGGGCTTACATTTCAGCAAGATAATGACCATACGCACACGTCGAGAGTTTCTACTGCTTGTCTTCGTGCAAGTCCAACGCTACCTTGGCCAACATAGTTGCCTGTTCTCTCCCCCACGGAGCACGTTTCGAGAATTATGGATAGGGATCTCTAACCAGCTCGGGATTTTGACGATCTAATGTGCAAATTGGAGAGAATTTGGAACGATATCCCGAAGGAGGACAACCGCCACCTCTATCAATGAATGTCAAGCCGAATAACTGGTTTCATAAGGGCCCGAGGTGATCTAACGCGTTATTGACTTTTTCATTTTATGAAGCTCTTGAGTAAAAAATTTTTTATTCCTCAAATCGCAATCATTTGTTTTTCTGTACATGTACATAACATCTACCGATTTTCGTCCCATTTGGATAACTCCTTCTTGGTGAGTCGCCTTTTTTGTGTCTAAGTTTTTTTGTCTCTGTTTTTGGTTTATTAAGTTTATTACCTTACACCTGTTATCAGTCACTCCAAAAACATCATTTTTAATGAGGTGGCTATCCTATATTACCTAAATGATTCTCGATATTCTAGGAAAAAATTTCTTCAGAAATCTCATTTTCTCATCTTTATAAATGATTTGAATATTCTGGTTTTAGCTGAATGACAGATCACGATATCGCAGTCTTTAAGCTCTCTACTTACCAACACAAGACAACATTCCATTTATAATTCCCCTGACAACTTCTTAGGGGATATAAATAGTTTCTGGAAATTGACTAGGAGGTGCGTATAAGTTAATGAGATATGTTAAAACACAGAATACACCTACTAAATCTCATTCTTTTTCACAACTCAGAAAATTGCCATGTTCCATTATTAGACTAGACGAAAATGATTTGCTATTCAGTGGTACATAGAAATGTTGCTGTATGATGGTTAAAAATTTCGTACGACCTCGATTAAGGATTGCACAAAAAAATAAGATGTTTTTCCTTTATCATGAGTGTTAGTACGGAACGACCAAGAAACACGGATGATGACTTTAACTGAAACAAAATAAACTTAGTGAAAGTGTTTAGATTTTATTTATATGAAACCGATTTGCTACTTCAAAAAATCTTTTATGAAGCATTTCATTAAGATTTTGCTACTATTAGAATAATATTTTTCCTGTATATGTAAAATTTTCAGCAATGACTTCCGTAATATGCAAAATGATTTTAGACGTGTCCTTAAAATAATGAAACAATTTCCATGTAGTTGGTTATTAAAACTTAGTTAATTGACAATACATAGTTTAACCCTTTACTTCCCAGTATCCTTTAAAGTTGAAATTATGACCTAAAAATTTCTAGGCACTCTGTCTAGGCTTAAAGGAGTACACAGTTAAAATTTCATAAAGATTGCACTTCCGGTTTCGATTTTGTGGGTGTTCCATGACCTGGAACACCGGGAAACTAGCGATTTGAAAAGTGCGGCTAACCGAGCATTGCGGTGAAGCAAACAAAAGAAAAAACGCACACACACAAATAAAAATACAACAAAAAAACTTGATTATATATGATTTTAAATAAATATTTGCAGTTCCTATATAAAAAAGCAGTTCCTATATACAAAAAACACACAAATAAAAACACAATTAAAAAAACTTGATTATATATGATTTTAAATAAATATTTACAGTTCCTATATACAAAAGCAGTTCCTACACTTAAAAATATTCACTAACCTATTTTTTTGCTTCGCGATATTTTTGGAAGCACGTCAGTCCCTTCTGAAAAAAGCAAAAACCAACATTGCAGATTTTGCAACATTGCAGGTCCTCAAGTTTACTGTTCGTAAACTCGAGGATGCCAGGATGCTGCCCAGGCAATCGACAAAGAGGAGCCCGGAGGACTAGTATTGCGCAGGATTTTGGACATAGGGCTTTTGTTCGAGGTATGCGGTAGAAGTTGAACCGGTTTGGACTCGCTAAGCTGGACAGAGAGGTCTCCAGAGAGAAACACGTGTTCTACTGCGCAAACTGCTCTAGTTTCCCAGTGTTCCATATCATGGAACACCTTTTGAAAATCTTTCGTTATTGATATGGTTTCGGTATAAAAAATTTAAAATAATATAGAATAAATAGTTTAGAGTATAGCCAATACAATAACATAGAATTTTTTTTCCTTGCAATTTTTTTTGTATTTAAAAATGATTTTTCAATTATGGCTCTGAAATATGGCTCTTTTTTTATAACGCCACTGGAACGAGGGTATGTATGGGCTTGTGACACGCTGCCATGTATTATCAAAAAGAGTAGATCAAAGTAAAAAATGAAGCTAATTGCTAAGTTTATCGCAGAATTTTGACGGTTTTAGAAGCGAGTAAAGTTTGGTGTTCCACTATATGGAACACCGGGGAGCAAAGGGTTAAAGAAAGACAAATGCTTACCAATAGGACGATAGAGCACCAAACAACTGCAGAATTCATCTTGATGTGTCTCTGTTAAAGAAATAAAGTGAAAATACTTCTTCTCTGCTACCTTTTATACCCTTATTTAGCCTTGGTTTTGTCGATTTTTAACTGCATTTCCTGGTAACCAGGTGTTAACTGCCAAAATAAACCGAAAACACACGTGTAGCAGGAATGACTATTAAATACATATGGAGATAACATCTGATATTTCCACATCCACAATAATATTCTTCATTAATTACCTGCATAATTAAACTTTTATTTATAACCTGATGCATTTCTTAAATATTTTCACTTCTGTAATTAAGAACATTTACTATCTCGAACAACGTCTACTTCGAACAACGCCATTCATACTGTTTTTGGGTGTGTGTGTTGAGCAATAATCAAGCATTAAAGATACTGCCTAAAACCTACTCTATATTTAACATTGTCTTTCATGTGTACACCTGAAGGGCTTCAGTTCTTTTACACATTTCAAGGGGATAAACTTTCCCATGGCTCACATCTAAACATTACAGTATTCTGTCTATATCTTCTACAGAACCTGAAATTTCATGCTTTTGGATTATTAGTACTGAAAGTTTACACTGCTAGTCCTTAGTATATTTAGAAGGAATGAAATTTGAAAATCTTAATAAATTGGAATGGCAGAACTGAATCTCATTTGTAATAATTTAAATCCAATATATATTATTAAAATACGTAGTTTGAGGTACTCTCATTTTTAAATATTTTCATTTCATGGGAACTGAGGCCGTTAAATGGTGAAAAGCTGGAATATTTTTTTAAATTTTGTCATAGGGATAGAAATGTGCGTGGCTGGAATTAGTGGCATTTAGAGGCATATACGTGTACTGCACATTAGCTTCATTTTCGCTTTTTCTAACGCATTTCACCGGGAAATTGCCTGACACATGACTTCTTTCATTTTGGTATAACAACCAATTTACAGACCAGAAATGTTGTTCTGTTGTTGCTTATGGCCTCTCTCCGGAAATGTATTCCAGACCAAGTTCGTTTAAAATACAACTGAATAGACTAGAAACAAAACTTTCGATAAATGAAAAAATGGTTTTACTTTAAAATAAAGATTTTTGACCTATGACAAGTAACAGAAAGGGAATAAATCTACTCACCCGGCGTTTAGTATCCCGGTATTTGAAATATACCCTAACGGTGGCAAAATTTATTTTATATAATTAAGTGACAATAAACGTGAAATTGAAATTTCTATATTGTGTACCTTGCAGTAAGAAATTCACAACCCACCAAAGTTGTAACTTTAAAATAAATTTTTCTTTTTCAGATCCTTGCATTTCGATAAGTTTGCTCTATGACATTTTCATGAGCCCACGAGAACTTTTTATATTTAACTGTCCTCCTCCAAGTAAAATACGTACTTCAATTGTTCGGACATACTATTGAAATATTCCTTAAAAAATTAAATAGAAATTTTCTTGTAAAAGAGTGGAAATGTTTTCTTCAACTATTTTTTACGTGTATTACATTCAAAAACAAAAATAATAGAATTTTATGTCATAAAGGGTTTAAAATTTAATTCGAGTTTCGCTTAGAAAATTTTACATCTTATTTATGCCCACTCCTCTATTTTCGGAATATATCCTCTTGTATTTAGAAGGCAACTCACTTTCTATTTACTGATAGCCATGAATTTTATAAATTATATCGCGTGTAAAAATTATCATTAATTACATAAAGATTCAATGCCATTCGTTATAAGTATGCCGTTTTCTGGCAATTCACCATCGTGCGTCAAACTAGATTTAAACTTTGCTACACGTATCTGAAAAAAATATATGGACGTATTACAATGACGTCGGTGAAACATATTAAAAATGTTTCAGAATACATAGATATTGGAATAATAATGGTAATTTTAATGAGCGACGTCGTTACTTTGATCCCCAGTTTTTTTTACAAATATTACTAGAAAAAGGGTGATTTTTTTTATTATCGCAGGATTACCTGTGACTCGTATTCTGGTTTTATTCGTATTCCCTATTCAGTTTCCTTTTCGACTTCCCGGGTTAACTAAGATCTTTTAATATAATACTCTGATTTTATCCACTAATCTAGGATTACAAATGCATGGCTACTGACACTACAAAAATGGTACCTGACACTACAACAATGGTACCTGACACCACAACAATGGTTCCCGACCCTACAACAAAGGTTCCTGACACTACAAATGTGGTTACGGATAGTCCAACTATGGCTACTGATACTCCAACAATGCCTGCTTCATCTACCCTTCAGTAACACTGAGGTTACAGAGGTACCTACATCCATAGATTATGCGGAAAGTACTAACACTCTATCAAAAACTACAGATTAAACTTCTGCTAGCATGTGAGAGTCTACAACTGTCTACTCCGATTCATCCTAAAGATTTTTTTGGTCAAGAATTTTTTGTAATTCTTTCACCACAATAGCAAATAAATATAACTAACAGCAATAACTTGGATACTGTTTTCATGAATGTTGTTACACAATCTCCTTTCCTATAATTTATTAAATTTTTTTGTTTCAGACATGTCTACCCCTTCAATTTTCCTATTACTTGTACTTGTAATAAGTAAACAAATCTTAGCTCAATAGCAGATATTTTATTTTATTTTGCACAATCACAGGTGAGAGTTACAGCGCTTCAACATAAAAAAGGGGTTTACTTACAAACGCAATTAACAACAATGGGGCATTTTCAAACAAGCTGCTATGTGAAAAAAACAATGAGCATTTTTGCATAAATTCTTCAATTTTTTGTTTAAACGAATCTATATATTTATCCTGTGTATATGATTATCGTTCGCTGTAATATTTATCTTCAAACGCTTTTATAAGTTGTCCGATTCTCTTATGTGTAACCGTTGGGATGCATGCTTCCTGATACAAACCAATTATTTTATTAGCTACTGTACTGGTAAATTGTGAAAAACTGACGCTTTTATTATTAATTTTAAGCACCAAGTCGTATTTCTCCTGTGAACAACATCGAATCACGTCCTCACCAGTAGGAAACTTGATTAATGAAAAATTTTTAGGTGAACCAAATATAGGGCATTCAAATACCTGTCTTGTGATTATTTACATATGTACAGACATAGTAATCAGCGTTAAGGCCCAAAGTTACACAAAATTGCATAACACAAAGCCAACATTGAAATAAAGGCAAATAAAATATTATCAGGAAGAGCGAACGAAACACACCAAACACGAGTAAAAAGTGCAGACTGACAGAACATTTACAAGACAGTGGCAGGTGTCGGGAGCGTCGTGGTCTTTGACCTTAACGAGTTACGACGAATGCGAGAATTTGTTAGATTTGACAGCTGTAACGCGAGCGGAAGACCTTAACTGATTTGAACCTTTCTTTTTTCTAAATCATTAATGGTTCGAGTAAGATTCGACAAGAGCTATTGAATTTGATACGACTTGAAATTAAAAAAAAAAAAATTTCCCGTCAATCCTAATGTTTGGTCCTTATTTGATCGACCCACTAAAGGAATAAAAGGCTGAGTTGATCTTGCCCAGTCGCAGTACCTAACCTTGGACCTGTATTGTGGCTTTTAACTACTACGCTACCTTGCGTCTAATTATTTATATATACATACATATAAGATTCAGACATTCAGTGTCACTTCTAGACAATAAACGTACCCGTTTACTACTGTTTATTGGTGTGGGGAAATCCTTTAGGTCTCTGGAAATATTTATTGATGATATTTTAAGAGTACCTTAGATAAGTATCCATAAATTACAGCGATCCAAGTTAGTGTTCACACGCCTTGATAACACTGTCGACCGTTCGCTACGTAGCGATACCTGTATATGCACCCAAGAGTTAATTTCCGAAATTCAGGGACATTTTTCATTATTGTAGGATCCGAGGATGGATATATATATATATATATATATACAGTATGTATCTTGGGCAAAACTTTAAGGGGTGATAGTTCACATCAAGACAAACAATATTATATAAGAAACTTAGGGTCCCAAACGTCTTCCAAAGGAGATAGACGCCATTAAAGTTTAGGGTCCGAAATTTAAAATGATTATAAAAAACGGAAATATCCGTCAATTCGTTAGTGGTTTTAGCAAAAATTATTCTTTTTGTCAGTTTTTTCTTGAAAAATAAATTTAAAGATAAAGTTTAAAAAAAAATTCGATAGAGGGCGCTTTAGACTTTGGAGTAACGAACAACAATTGTTTACCGTTATTTTTTTATCACATTAAATGCTTTCAAAAGCGTAGCCTTAAACTTAAATTTTGAGCTCAAAATCTGATTCGTTGGGGGTGGTTAAGTAGCGCAAACGGAATCGTGATCAGGAGTTGACATTTGAAACTCCCTCCCTCCTGAACAGAGTTCAGTTATTCCCGATCTTGGCGTCGTAGGACTTTGTGTCGTAGACCAGGCTGCAACTACTACCTCCTAGACGTAAAATAAACTAGAGAGGGATGACAAAATTAAAAAATTTATTCATAATACTAGACATGAGCAATTTCTTCTCTCGAAATAAAAAAAAAAACAATTTGATGTACGCACGTCGTACGCATGAATGAAGGTTGAATGAATGATGACACGTAGAAAATAACGATTCAGATTACGATTCAGATTTTGAGCTCAAAATTTAAGTTTAAGTCTAAGCTTTTGAAAGCATTTAATCTGATACAAAAAATAACAGTAAAAAATAGTTGTTTGTTACTCCAAAGTCTAAAGCTCCCTCTATCGGCATTTTTTTAACTTTATCTTTAAAATTTATTTTCCAGAAAATCTTGACATAAAGAAAAATTTAAGCGCAAACAGCAAACGAATCGACAAATTTTCCCGTTTTTTATGATAATTTGAAATTTCGGACCCTAAACTTTAATGGCGTCTATCTCCCTTGGAAGACGTTTGGGACCCTAAGTTTCCTGTATAATATTGTTTGTCTTGATGTGTACTATCACCCCTTAAAGTTTTGCCCAAGAGTTACGCTACACCCTGTATATATATATATATATATATATATATATATATATATATATATATATATATATATATGTGTGTGTGTGTGTGTGTGTATTTGTGTGTGTAAGTAAGTAAGTAACAAAATACGCGTCCTTCTATTGAATAACATTTAACGTGTATTCTAAATTATCCTTTAAAAAATCAAAACCCCCCTCTTCCAATTTGTAACCTAAAAAATATTGTAATCTAAGTGAAATTTATATTGCCGCTGCAGATCATTAAGCAGGCATGTGAAATATAGGAATTTCAAAACATCTCCATATATCTGGTCGTATTCCAAGAGCCTCATTAAAATTGTACTCAATAAATAACACATGTTTTCAAATTCATCGTGTTGGTAAAACGCAGAGCAAGCGCATGAACTAGAAATTAATTAAGCCCCAGGAAAACCCCGAAATTTGACACCACGCGAATAAATCTGATCAATTAAGTAACTTTCAGTCCTGGTGGCCAGATCATAAACAGTCATTTGATAATGTTTTGAAATGAAGACTCTTCCTCTTTTTCTCTCATAATTGACTTTAGCATGATATTACATAAGCACAGCAGAGATAGAGAGTTTAGACCGAGCTAACAGTTTGTTAACCCATTTATGACCGCTCCATGTTTCCTTTATTGGAAATGCCCCAAACAGTTTTTTAACACTTCTTCGTACATTAATTACACAAATAAGTTGTTTCCATAAAATTAAATTTATTTTTCCGAGAGTTACAAAATGTTGCGTTTTCGCAACATTAGTGAAAAACGGTAAAAGTTTGTTTTAAAAAATTTTTCTAAAATGTCTTTGATACATTTCGCCTTTGATTTTTGAAAAAGTCTTTTGAAACATTTCGCATGAAGAGGTACATTACACTTATTACACACATTAATTGTTATACTTCTGCAGTGTTTACATCTTTTTTGCTTATTTACACTATTTTTAGTAATAATATAGCCCATACGGTCTTCGTTGATAATTGGATTGAATTGAAGAATTGAATTGAAGATGGTCTTCCAATATGTGAAGTTTCAGGCAAAACAGAATTTATCTGCATTTCTTCAAGTCTTTTAATAAAAGATATAGATTGCCGAAACTCTAATAAACTTATCTTAGAATTCATTACATCCGTGTAGAGTCTCCATTTCCCCCATACAATATGCTCCTTTTTCGTAATATATTGCTTACTTTTACATTTATTTGAAAAAATGTCTATTTAACCTGCAATGTCTTTAGGTGATTCGACAATTTCATATAAAATATCATCATCAATAGGTTCTTCAGCCGTTATATCATCCAGATCTGGAGGGATAATGACGAATTATGGTTCATCATTATCTTGTTTTAAGGACGATTCTGAAATATCATCGTCATCTAGCTCATGAAAATACTCCAATGCCTCTTCCAATGTCAAAAATCGCTTTTTTCTAGAGACAAACTTAACTGAAATGATATCAATACCAATTTTACTGCATAAAAAAGTAGGCAGCGTATCAAAATCTTAAATAATACACATTGGACTGATGTTGCGTTTTCGCAACATTTAAAAAAATATGAATTGAGAAACATAAAAAAAATATGCCTTACCTGTTGAGGCCATTTTCTTCTTTAGTCTTTAGTAAACTCGGAACAAGCATCAAATCGGAAATTTAACATGTGCTGCTATCTACAGTTATTATTTTAATTTAGTCATTATTTCCCTTTCAAAACACCAGAAAAAAAACAATTTTTTGCAAGTGCTAAAAGCGGGCAAATGTGGAAACAAAAAATTTATCATGAACAATTAATGTATAGAGAATAAAATAAAAATGTTACTTCAGACGTACAAAACATAGACCATGTCTTTAAAAATTACAGAAATTAATGATGCGTTATCGCAACGCCAGTCTTAAATGGGTTAACTCTGTCATGCAAACAGCTGTTGTCTCTTCGTACCGTCCTGTCTCTTCATCCCGTCCCATCACCACTGATAGTATATAAGGCCATGGCTCTTCTCTTCAGTTCTAACTCCTTTGCATGTAGTTACTGCATAATACTAGATATCACGTCTTTTCAGGTGAAGTTATGTGGCCACTACAGCTTGCTTACTGACAAATAAAATACGTCTATGGAATACGTCTATGTATCTCCCCTAAATTTCCTAAGTTCTTTCCTGGATCAACACTTTGGCCGACTGCATCTCCAACAAGTTGTACACAGCTCGTCAAAAATTGTGGTTTGTTATCATATATATATATATATATATATAAAATAGATGAAAGAGAATACCAGTAATAGCCCTAAAGCTACTTGCAGCCAGGAACAAATAACATGAAAAGAAAAGTATGAAAGAGGTTTCAGACAGCATCTCCTCTTCAGCGGTGTTACTACTGTCTAAAAACCAATGGATTGATTCCGATGAGTATGATCTATACAATAAACACACTCAGACACCGTACAATCCATGAAAAACAGAAGAATTGATTAAAAATTGAAATAAGAGTTACTTAACCAAAGAACACAAAGCCTGGCGCTATATATATATATATATATATATATATATATATATATATATATATATATATATATATAGTTGGCCCTCTGTTTAACGACGCTCTACTTAACGACGATCTCTATTTAAAGACGATATTTCCCAGTCCCGGAAACTCCCACGATATGGGAAATGTTATTTTTTCACAAATTCTGTTTAAGGGCGATCTCTACTTAACGACGATTTTTCACGATCCCCTGAAAGTCGTTACACAGAGAGCCAACTGTATAAATATATATATATATATATATATATACAGGGTGGTCAAACAGAAATTTTGCCGATATATGGCATTCTAGCGGCTATTCCGTTCACCCGATCAAGATGAGATTTCGGATGTAGTTATTCAGAGGTATGAGCTTGAAATTCTGTGAACGGCAACCAAGTTGCGTTCACGGTTACGGTTTTACGTACAGAAACTCGAAATTTTCAAACGGCAACACCAATTTTTTTTTCCTATCGCAAAATGCTCAGCGCATGCGAAAACCCTAAAGAGTGTTAGAACGGTATGTGTATCACAAAAAAATGGACGCGTTATGCACGCACAAAAAAACAGCTCTGCGAATGGCTAACAAAAACACGATCAGAGAGCTTTTTATCGGAATTATACGCTGAGTATCTGGCGAGCGGCATTCTGTGGTTTCTAGACTCTGTCATAAGCAAATTTCCTCCGAGCGTCCGTTTTTTGAGATACACGTACCGTTCGAACGCTCTTTAGGGTTTTCGCATGCGTTTAGCCTTTTGCGACGGGATAAAGTGGGCGTTCCTATTTGAAAATTTCGGGTTTCAATACCTAAAACCGAAACCGTGAGCGTCAGTGTCTTCCCGTTCTCAGAATCCGGAGCTGATACCTCTGAATAACTATATCTGAAATCTCATCTGGATAGGGTGAACGGAACGGCCGCTAGAGGTCCATATATCGGCAAATTTTCTTTGTGACCACCCGGTGTATATATATATATATATATGTCTATATACAGTTGCTTCCAAAAGGGTTCGTACACTTACAATTTTCAATGAAATAGGGGTCTATCCATTAATAAAAATGAATATTTCACAATGGGTATTTAATAATAAGATCTATAATCTCGTCTTAACCAAACTACAGGAAATGTTTTGAAAACATAGTAAAACTTTATTTTTTAGAAACCAGTATTTAAAAAGTAACAAAAACTTTGTTTCACATAAGTCATCGTACACTGAAATATTTTTGGATAAATTATTAATTAAAATTATCGTCTGGAGCTTTATTTTTTTTCGAATTCTGTTGGCATTTAAAATATCGCTTGGCTTTAATTTTTTCTTGCCTACTACGTAATATACTATTTATTGTTTAAAAATGGCTCGTAGTCGTAAAGAAACAACAAACAGCATTCGAAAATTGATTATTTTTCATCAAAGTAGTGGCAAATCAGTTCGGAATATTGCTAAATTACTTAATTAATCACATTCTACTGTGCAGTATGGGATAAAACAATTTCAAGAAGAAAATCGGATAGTAAACAAGGTAAGAAAAGGCCGTCCGGCAAAGTTAACAAAACGTGATCAAAGATTTATAATTAGAAAATTTGTGAAATATCCACGTTTGAGTGCTGCATAATATAGGGTATTTAATTACCTTAAACAATGGACGCATGCATGGGATGGAACAAGCAAGGAAGACAAAGCATTGACCTTAAACATACATTTATTTGATAATGCACAAATTTCAATTAAATTGTCATAGCTATTAATATAACAATCTCTTTCATATTAACAATTTTAACATTGAGAACCCAGAAGAAGAGGCAAACTATATTGTCAAAGATGATTTTTAGAGTCTATTGGGGAGGCACTTACTATTAGTGATGTATGCAGCGATGGTGGTAGCATCGACGACAGGGACCCAGAATCATATCCAGTATTGGGACATCTTAGTGGTATATTCGCACTTCTCATAGACTCTGAGGCAGACGAGAGTCTCTATCATCTAACTGTGAGGAACCAAGTCTGAGATCGATCTCCTTTTTCGCCAATTCCTTCCGTCCTTAGCGGTGCTGTTGTTCGTTTACAGGGGGGGGGGCATTCTGGTCCGCCCTTCACTTTCATCGGGCAGTGGGCTATTTTTCTTTCAGTGGTTCCTGCCCCATTTGTTTCTTTATTAAACAGCCTCTGTCGCCTCTGTCCACAGTCTATGAAGTACCTCCCCCAACATAATTTTACTTTGCAAAACAACTTTGACCCTTCTCATCTGACGTTTTTACTGTGGGCCATAAAATAACGACAATCCATCTTATAAAATTTAGACTTTAGATCGCTATCACTGGCCACACCGACAGCTATTCTTATATTTTTTATTGGTTTACAAGCCTGTATTTACCCCTGCCTCTGCATCCTTTATAATACATTCGTTATTGGCCACACACCGTGGGGAATTATACCATTCCACTTCTACACAAAAGTTTCTGCAGAATTTAATGAAACATTTACTAATTCAATTTCACCTGAAACTGATTGACGAGTTCACAGACCAGCCGGATTACATGGGCGTTTTGCCCGTAGACATTTTTTGTGAGTGAGAAAAACAGAAAGCTTAGGATTTCCTTCGCACTATTAATGATAAATAAGCCCCAAACGTATTGGAATAATGTCTTATTTGCGATGAAAGCATGTTTAACAGTTTTGGTTCCGATGGGTGTATAATTGTATGGAGAAGAAAAATTGAGGAACTTAATCTCAAGAACTTAGTAGGAACAGATAAGCATGGCGGTGGAGGTGTTCTTGTGTGGGAGTGCATATCAGATTCAGGACTAGATAATTTGGAATTTATTGATGGCATAATGAATCATGTTGTTTATATAATTATTTTAAGAGAAAATTTAAAATTATCAGTTCAAAATTTGGGTATTGGAAACAACTTTGTTTTTTTATCAAGATAACGATCCTAAGCACACGGTTCTCAACGTTCGCCTCTGGTGTCTCTATACATGTCCATAAGTATTGAAAACACCTCCTTAATCTCGAGACTTAAACCTAATAGAACATATTTGGAAAGAACTGGAGGGTCGTGTACGAAAACACGACATTCACTCGAAAAGTGAGCTAAAAACAATTATGATTGAAGAATGGATGAACATTAATGCAGAAATTATAAAAGAACTAGTGCAATCTATTCCCAGACGTTTAAAAGCTATTTTGGATGCTAAACGATATCCTAGTAAATATTACTTTAACGAAAAATTAGTATATTTAATAATATGTAGAGATTTTTTACATGTGGACGATGAATTTTGTGAGATAAAGATTGTTTGTTACTTTTCATTACTGGTTTCTTAAAAATAAAGTTTTACTGTGTTTTAAAAATATTTCATGTAGTTTTGTTAAGAATAAATTATAGATCTTATTATTAAATACCCATTCTGAAATATTTATTTCAATTAATGGATAGACCCCTATTTCATTGAATATGGTAAGAGTACGAATATGGTAAGTGTACGGAGCCACTGTATATATATACACTGCTGGCCACCCCAATTGCAACACCAAGAAAGACAAGAAATATCACAACACAATTTATTTTGTAGATAAAATGTTGACCAAGTATTAAATGATTAAATTTATAGACTTCTGTGAAGTGTGGTTCCTGCCAAAATCAGTAGCCAGAGTAGCCGCCATTGTTGGAGATCACCGCTGCCACAAACCGCGACATTGATTGAAAGAGACTTTGGATGAGTTCTTGGGGTACAGCAAACCAAGCAGCTTCCACACGTTGCCAATGTTGATCTGCTGTGGCAGCTGGGAATGGAATCTGGGTCAATCGTAGAGCAACCATGGACCACATGTTTTCTATCGGCGAAAGATCCGGAGAGCGAAGCGGCCAGGGAAGCAATTCAATCTGGCGATTGACGAAGAAACGTTGGACAATGCGTGCTATGTGTGGTCGCGCATTATCCTGTTGAAATATGGCTGAGGGCAAGCACTGAAGATAAGGAAGGACAACTGGCTCCAACACCTCGGAGATGTAGCGCTGGCTGTTTAAAGTACCGGCAATGCGTACTAGAGGTGTGCGAGAGTGATATCCAATACCGCCCCATACCACAATACCCGGTGCAGGACCAGAGTGGCGGTGCATAACGCAGCTGTTCAGCATCCTCTCTTCACGGTGTCTCCAGACTCGAATGCGACCATCGTGGTGTTTCAGACAGAAGCGTGACTCGTCAGTAAAGACAATTTCATTCCATTCTGCCGGCCACATCATTCTGTCATCGCACCATTGGCGGCGGAGACGTCTGTGGTTCTGCGTCAAGGGTAGACAAAGCAATGGACGTCTTGCGGACAGACCACTCTGCTGCAAACGGCGTCGAATGGTACGCGCAGACACTGGATGATGCGTTACAGACTGCATGTGCTGTGCTATGGTTCGTGATGTGACTGAGCGATCCGTCACTGCCATGCGCACAATTTGCCTGTCATCACGTGAAGTGGTGCGCTGAGGTGGATGCGATCGAACACGCCGGTCCGTCGAACCCTCCGGCATCCAACGATCACATATCCGCATTACAGTTGTTTGGTTTCGTCCAACACGATTACCGATTTCCCTGAAAGATAATCCACAATCTCGGTAGGCCACAATCCTTCCTCTGTCGAACTCGGAAACTTGATCAAAAGTTGATCTTTGTTTTCGAAGAGGCAAAATGGATCGTTTTTTTGAAAAAACCACAAGAAAAACACGATTGCCGAACTTGAAATCGTAGAAATCTCCAAGCCTTAAATAGCGCTTTGAAGTGGCGCCACAGGCGCGCGTGATGTGCGTCTGCGCTGAAATTCTAATCATTTGCATATCTCACCTCCGCTAATGCATGTTGTAAATTTCATGTTATTTGCATGTTTCCTTCAGGGTGTTGCATTTACAGTGGCTAGCAGTCTATTTCAAATCATCACACTATGAGACAAATATAATAACCCATCCACACTAAATTCATGAGATCAATTTGGCCAGAATGTATAAAACCTAAAAAATTTTATCCAGTATGAATACGAATGAATTATTTTCAGATAAACTCATTTCATCACATAAGATCATTTCGTCACAGAGAGGCTTTGAAGAATTAACTACTGAAGACATTGCAGATTATCAATTGACGAATGAAGAACAAATTCTAGAGAAGATTTCAGAGAATGTATATGATCCCGCGTTAGTTTATACTTGTGATAACGAAAGTGTGGGTTCCACTGTCTGCAGGTACAATTCTAGGAGGCTTCCAACGAGCGAAAGAACAAGGAAATCATTGCCTTACTAATGATGACAATGTAGAACGAGTTGTGCCATTCCAAAGGGATTTAAAAATGATTATGGCAAGCAATGAAGAATCATATAAAGAATTAACAAAAACTAAATCACCGCGTCTCGTAATCGACTTCGTATTCAAAACCAGTGAAACAAAAGAAGCACAAGAAGTTTATTTTATCTAAGGTTCTAGGGGCTTGGGGTGCCTTGCGTGGATGGCAGATCAATATTGTCTATCCGGCATCCTCGGACCCTACAATAATGAAAAATGTCACGGAACTTCGGAAATTATCTCTCGGGTGCACATACAGGTATTGCTACGTAGCGACCGGTTGACAGTGTTATCAAGGCGTGTGAACACTAGCTTGGGTCGCTGTAATTTATGGATACTTATCTAAGGTACTTTTAATATATCGCCATTAAATATTTCGAGAGAACTAAAGGATTTTCCCCCACCAATAAACAGCAGTAACCAGGTACGTTTATTGTCTAGAAGGTACACTGAATGTCTGAATCTTATATGTATTTATATATAAATAATAAAACGCAAGGTAGCATAGTAGTTAAAAGCCACAATACAGGTCTAAGGTTAGGTACAGGGACTGGGCAAGATCAACTCAGCCTTTTATCCCTTGAGTGAGTCGATAAAATAGGACCAAACATAAGGATTGACGGGAAAAATGCTTTTTTTTATTTCAAGTCGTATTAAATGCAATCGCACTTGTCGAATCTCACTCGACCCAATAGTGATTTAGAAAAAATAAAGGTTCATCTCGGTTAACGTCTTCCGCTCAAGTTACAGCTGTCAAATCTAACAAATTCTCCCGTTAGTTGTAACTCGAAAGGTCAATGACCACGACTCTCCCCACAACTGCCACTGTCTTGTAAATGTTCTGTCAGTCTGCACTTTTTACTCGTGTTTGGTGTGTTTCGTTCGCTCTTCCTGATAATATTTTATTTGCCATTATTTCAATGTTGGCTTTGTGTTATGCAATTTTGTGTAACTTTGGGCCTTAACGCTGATTACAATGGCTGTACCTAAGTAAATAATCACAAGACAGGTATTTGAATGCCCTATATTTGGTTCACCTAAAAATTTTTCATTAATCATATTTCCTACTGGTGAGGACGTGATAAGGTGTTGTTCACAGGAGAGATACGACTTGGTGCTTAAAGTTAATAATAAAAGCGTCAGATTTACACAATTTACCAGTACAGTAGCTAATAATATAATTTGTTTGTATCAGGAAGCATGCCTCCCAACGGTTACAGATAAGAGAATAGGGCAACATATAAAAGCGTTCGAAGATAAATATTACAGCGAACGATAATCATATACACAGGATAAATATAAAAATTCGTTTGAGCAAAAAATTGAAGAATTTATGCAGAAATGTTCATTCCTTTTTGAAATAGCAGCTTGCAAATTGTTGTTAATTGCGTTTTAAAGTAAACCCCTGTTTTATGTTAAAGCGCTATTACTCTCAACTATGATTGTGCAAAATAAAATAAAATATCTGCTATTGAGCTAGGATTTGTTTACTTATTACAAGTACAAGTAATAGGAAAATTGAAGGGGTAGACATGTCTGAAACAAAAAAATTTAATAAATTATATGAAAGGAGATTGTGTAACAACATTCAAGAAAACAGTATCCAAATTATTGCTGTTAGTTATATTTATTTGCTATTCTGGTGTAAGAATTACAAAAAATTCTTGACCAAAAAAATCTTTAGGATGAATCGGAGTAGACAGTTGTAGAGTCTCACACGCTTGCAGAAGTTTAATCTGTAGTTGTAGATTGAGTGTTAGTACTTTCCGCATAATCTGTGGATGTAGGTACCTCTTTAACCTCTGTGTTACTGAAGGGTAGATGATGCAGGCATTGTTGGAGTATCAGTAGCCACAGTTGGACTATCCGTAACCACATTTGTAGTGTCAGGGACCATTGTTGTGGTGTCGGGAACCATTGTTGTGGTGTCAGGTACCATTGTTGTAGTGTCAGGTACCATTGTTGTAGTGTCAGGAGCCATGCATTTGTAATCCTAGATTCGTGGATAAAGTCAGATTATTATATCCGAAGATCTAAGTTAATCCGAGAAGTCAAAATGGAAACTGAATAGGGAATACGAATAAAACCAGAATACGATTCACAGGTAATCCTGCGATAATTAAACAACTGACACTTATTCTAACAATAATTGTAAAAAAACTGGTGATCAAAGTAACGACGTCGCTTATTAAAATTACCATTATTATTCCTATATCTATGTTTTCCGAAATAGTTTTAACATGTCACCGACGTCATTATAATACGTTCGTATGTTTTTTTCAGGTACGTGCAGCAAAGTTCAAATCTGGCTTGAAGCACGATGGTGAATTGCCAGAAAAGGGCATACTTAGAACGATTGGTATTGTATC
This sequence comes from Dolomedes plantarius, assembly GCA_907164885.2. Lineage (NCBI taxonomy): Eukaryota > Metazoa > Arthropoda > Arachnida > Araneae > Dolomedidae > Dolomedes > Dolomedes plantarius. The sequence continues at coordinate 196,992,994 of OU015490.1, read as the reverse complement.
TTTAGGTAAGGATTCAGAATTTTTAAATGTGATATAATTTATAAAATTCATGGCTATCAGTAAATAGAAAGTGAGTTGCCTTCTAAATACACGAGGATTTATTCAGAAAATAGAGGAGTGGGCCTAAATCAGATGCAAAATTTTCTAAGCGAAACTCGAACCGAATTTTAAACCGTTTATGACATAGAATTCTATTATTTTTGTTTGAGCTGAAACAATATTTATTACAATCACGATTGAGATGTACCTCTTCAAATAGCAATAAACTATGTTTTTCAATGTAATACTCGTAAACAATAGTTGAAGAAAACTTTTCCACTTTTATAAAATAAAATTTCTATATAATTTTTTATGGAATATTTCAATTGTACGTCCGAACAATTAAAGTAGGTATTTTTCTTGGAGGAGGAAAGTTAAATATAAAAAGCTCTCGTAGACTCTTGTCATAGAGCAAACCTATCGAAATGCAAGATTCTGAAAAAGAAAAATTTATTTTAAAATTACAACTTTGGTGGGATGTGAATTTCTTACCGCAAAGTACACAATATAGAAATTTCAATTTCACTTTTATTGTCACTTAATTTTATAAAATAAATTTTGCCTCCTTTAGGGTATATTTCAAATACCTAGATACTAAACGCCGGGTGAGTAGATTTATTCCCTTTCTGTTAGTTGTCATAGGTCGAAAATCTTTATTTTAAAGTAAAACCATTTTTTAATTAATCGAAAGTTTTGTTTCTAGTCTGTTCAGTTGTATTTTAAATGTATATTACAGTAAAATTTTAAACACAAATCCACGTTTAAAAACCTGTTTTTCAAAACTGTATAAAAATATTTATCTATTTGATTATTACTAGGAAGATTATCTATTTTTACAATAGTCATAAAAAGTCATTACTTACTATAGTCAAAAGTAGTGATAATATCTATTGTAATATTTCAAATAAAATCTTTCAACTAATAAAACAGTGATATATTTTTCAAACCTCATCTAGTATGCTTCTGAAGACACTCATTCTTTATGATAAGATGTTTTCTAAAAAACGACATAGCTAACGATGACGATAAAACGTAATTATGTAAAAACTTTTTCTAATGAAAAAACAAACTAAGATCTTGAATTATTTTTATTATATTTAGTTCTTGGGACTGGAGTTAACCTGCTTCGTTTTCATTCTTCTTTCTCAGAACATACATAAATAAATAAATGAATAAAATTTGGAAATTAGATATTTATCATTTTTTATGTTTGCGTCAGTGAAATGATAAAAAAGAGTGTATAGAGAGTGCATTTACTTTAAGAGTTTGGATAAAAAATTAAATTAAATCTTTTTTCGTCAGGAAAAAAATAAAATACAGAAATGTGGTACATGGATTGTGTAAGTAAGGCTTTAAAGCTGATTCTAAAAATTTGTGTCAAAGAAAACAGAATATATGACTTGTAATTACATTATATTTTCACTTTTAATCAATGTATTATTATGTATATTTTTTAATCAAATCAGGTTTAAAAAATCTTTCAGTATTATTTATGTTTCATGTATCATAATATTGAAAGATTATGAGACTTAAGGGAAAAGCTGTATAAGTCTGGGAAAAGATGTATAGCTGTGAATTGAAAAAATATGTGTGTCACAACCATATAGAGAGTATGACATCTTCCGCTTCAATTAAGTTAAAAAAAATCAAACAAAATATACGTAAAAAATGTATCTTACTACACAACTAAGTCCTTCATTGCATGCACAACGGTTTGAGCACTTTTCACCTGAAAAAAAAATCCAATAAATTTCAGATCTTTTTTAAAGGGATGATGGACTTTAAAATTACCAACACTCGAACAAAAATTGGAAATATTTTTGAATGTTTTAATATTTTAAATACATGTAAATATTGGAATAAAATGCACTTAAAATCAGTAATGAAAAGTAAAATGATTACTTGGTGAATTTAGAAAAGTAAATTTTAGAGGTAGCTGGAAAATATCTTTTAAATGTCTTTTTCTCAAATTGATTAATTTGCAGATTTGCAAGTCATTGAAATGCTCCTTGCGTCATATTTTTTTTACGAAATTTTATAAAATTTATAACCAAGACTTATCTTATACATTAAATTAAAGTTTTGTATCCATTTCAGGTTTCGACATAATTCCGATTATAAAAGATTAAATTAAGTGTTGAAAAGTAAAAAAAATCATGAAAATTCAGAATACAAGCATAAGAATATTTACTAACAATTAACTATTAAACGAAAGCACAAAGTAATACATAACTCTATTCGAAATGTACTTATAAGCAATATAAATGCAAAATTAAGGGAAGTTAAGAATTGGATCGCAAGGGCCATTTAAAAATAATTAATAAAACTCTCAATATTTAGAATACAATAATCTCTTTTAAGAAAATATTTTTTAATTGTATAAGGTGTTTAATATAGTTATACTTTAATGTATATATATGCGAAATTTCATATCTCTTAAAAATAAATTTGAGAGTTCCCATGTTCATAATCACATTTTTAAATTTAATATAAAATGTAATGCTTGTGTAAATAATTAAAAATTATCATTTTTTGAAATTATATACAATGTCACTGAAATTGTTATGCAATTGTTAATAAATCTCGCTGTAATCACTGTAAATCACTGTAATTACAGTAAAATCACAGTAATTGTTAATAAACTTGAACATTCTCAAAAAGAGGAGTAAAATAATGGCATTTCTATCGATGCTGATAATCAAATTGAAAAATAAAATTTAGTAAATCAGATTCTGATAACATCAGTGGTCTAACATGAAAATTATATTAAAATATAATTCCACACTTTGTATTAGAACATATAAAATATTAAAGTTTCCCTCAAAATTGATGTATTCGTCACATCCATTCATTCCAAAATACAGTTCGTCACATATTTCGGATGCACAGAGTTCAGTGAATTAGAGAAATGCTTTACTTTTTGCTTAAAATAATTTTTAAACTTATTTAATCATTTTCTTTTATGAGAAACATCCAAGCATCATGAATTATGGATACGAAATTGAAACGCTTAAGTGGTTTAAAATATTTGTAACCAAACGATCATCTTTTAATGATTTTTCTAGAGGGACTTACCTTCTCCCCCTTTAGTGCATTTGCCGAAAAGGCGATTCGGCTTTTTTGCGCAACATCCATCCCTTCCACATATAAGGCCTGTTAAACAGGCTTCTGAGTACGTCGTAGCAACAACCTATAAAAAGTAAGAAAAAATATATAGTATATCAGGTCATGTAGGTCAAAGATGACATACAGTGGCTCCCAAAAGTGTTCGTACAATTACGATTTTCAATGAAATAGTGGTCTATTCATTGATTAAAATGAATATTTCAAAATGGATGTTAAATAATAAGATCTACAATCTAGTCTTAACAAAACTATATGATACATTTTTTAAAACATACTAAAACTTTTTTAGAAACCAATAATCCAAAAGTAACAAAAACTTCATCTTACAAAAGTCATTGTACACTTGTAAAAAATCTCTATATATTAGTAAATATTATAATTTTTCGTTAAATTAATATTTAGTAGGATATCCTTTAAAATTAACAACAGCTTTTAAACGTCTGAAAATAGATTTCTTTAGTTCTTTTGTAATTTTTTCATCAATGTTCATCCATTCTTGCATCATAATTTTTTTTATTTCGCTTTTCGTGTGAATGTCGTGTTTTTGTACTCGAACCTCCAGTTCTCTCCAAATATGTTCTATTGGGTTTAAATCAGGCGATTGAGGTGGTGTTTTCAAAACTTGTGGACAACTATAGAGACACCAGATGCGAACGTTGAGAGCCGTGTGCTTAGCATCGTTATCTTGATAAAAAACAAAGTTGTTTCCCATACCCAAATTTTGAGCTCATGATTTTAAATTGTCTCTTAAAATATTTATAAAAACAGCATGATTCATTATGCCATCAATAAATACCAAATTTCCTAGTCCTGATCCTGACATGCACCCCCACACAAGGATACCTTCACCGGCATGCTTAACTGTTCCGACTAAGTTCTTGGGATTAAGTTCCTCATTTTTTTCTACTCCATACAATTATACGCCCATCAGCACCAAAAATGTTCATCGCAAATAAGACATTATTCCAATAGGTTTGGGGCTTATTTATCATTGATAGTGCGAAGGGAAGCCTAAACTTTCTGTTTTTCTCACTCACAAAAAATTATTATGGGCAGAAATCCCATGTAATCCAGCTGTTCTGAGAACTCGTCAAAAAATTTCAGGTGAAATTGAAGTAGAAAATGATTCATTGAATTCTGCAGAAACTTTTATAGCACTCAAACGTGAATTTTTCACAAATTTTCTAAATATAAATTTCTCTTCACATTTAGTTAACTTTGCCGGCTGGCCATTTCTTATCTTGTTTTCGATCTGATTTTCTTCTTTAAATCGTTTTATGCCCCACTGCACAAACGAATGGGATAAATTATGTAATTTAGCAGTATTCCGAACTGATTTACCACAACTATGATGAAAAATAATCAATTTTCGAATGCTGTTTGTTGTTTCTTTACGACTACGAGACATTTTTAAATAATAAGTAGAATATTACGGAGTAGGCAAGCAAAAATTAAAGCCAAACGATATTTTAAATGCCACCACAATTCAAAAATAAAAATAAAGCGTCAGATGATAATTTTAGTTATGAATTTATTCGAAAATATTTCAGTATACGATGACTTTTGTGAGTTAATGTTTTTGTTACTTTTTGATTATTGGTTTCTTAAAAATAAAGTTTTACTATGTTTTCAAATTATTTCATGTAGTTTTGTTAAGATTAAATTATAGATATTTTTATAAAATGCCCATTCTGAAATATTCATTTTAATTAATGGATAGACCCCTATTTCATTGAAATTCGTAAGTGTACGAAAACTTTTGGGAACCACTGTATATGTTTATTGATATTTAATGACCAGAAATTTTGAAATTTTTCGAGTCAGATCACACCATGAGAGTATACAATAATTTAGTTTACAGCAGCGAAATCATATTATAACAAAGTTTTAATATGATTCAGTTACAGACAAATTTCAGAAGAATAAAATTATTTTCCCTAGAATTGAAAGGATTTACCTGAAACAAAAATTTTATAACGTAGAGACTGAACTTCCAGATTTATAATTTCAATGGTTTCGGAATAAATGTAGTATAACTTAGGAGACTTGGAATAAATTCTACATACTACAACCTATTATGTATGGAAGATATAGAGTTAAATGGAACCAAATCCATGAAATTCAGTTGCGAAAAAACTTATCTCAAAGTTGAACGATTATCCCGAATAAGCGCGAATAGGATCAGAGGGACAGTGGATTTTTTTTCCATGTAAAAAAAAAAGTTTCCAAAAGTAACCGAAAGAGGGCGCTTTTGGGTGACCACGTTAAGTCTGCATTGCAGGAAAGGCATGCGTTACCTGTTGTCACCTTCATGCAGGATTGTGCCCCGCCACACATTTCACGTGATATCAAGACGTTCCTGTTGGAATCTTTCACTGAATACCGAGTTTTATAAGTCCCGGTTGTAAGGTTCAGTGAACCTCACGATCACCAGACTTGAACCCTGCAAATTTTTAGTTTTGGGGATACTTAAAGTCTCATGTGTACTGGGGCTCCTCAAACACTTTGGTGGAACAGAAAAATGTCATTCGACAGACAGTCGCTGCCATCGATGCTAGAATCCGCTGTAATGGGCTTAGTGGCACGCCTCACATGCCTTTTACCTTGTGCTGTTAGTGATGTTGAACATCTGTTACTTTAAAATTAAAGCACAGTCTCGTGTTATTGTGATCTGTTTGATTTTCTGTGTGAGTTTGCCTGAGTTGCATAAAATGTCTCAATATTACGTGTGAGTGCCCTCTTTCTGTTACTTTGGAATTTTTTTTTTCTTATATGGAAAAAAAATCAAATGTCCCCCCGATCTTATTGGCGCAAACAGAAAAATTTTCCGAGCAGTATTTTTTTCATTATAAATTTTTGAACTTTGCACGAATTTATGACGCACCCGGTATATATATATATATATATATATATATATATATATATATATATATGTAACCCCCCCCAGTCATCAACTATACTACCTTCAATTCCGTTTTTTGCTTATTTTTATATGTCTATCTTATTGCAGGTTATAGGAGTATTAAATGGTCGCATCTGCCCTTTTAGACATCTTAATTTTAAATATCTATATATATATATGTATATATATATTTATATATAGACACTCGTTGACAAAAAAATTACGCTCCATGTAGGGGTAATGCAAATTGGACACAAATTGATATGCATACAGGTTTTGCCGGAAAATGCAAAATTTTAAAGTTTGGTGGCCAATAAATAAACGTATGATGCTGCAGCGCATGTTAATTGCGCAACTGGCAGGATATTTAAGTGGAGAATTTTCGATTCCAGGTCATAAATTCTTTGCGAATTTTTTTTCGTGTACTCAGGTAGACAGAAACTATGCCTCGCATACAGATGCACGGACAATATGAGCAGATGTCTGAAATTGAGAGAGGATGTTGAGGGTGCTCAAAGAAGCCGGTTGGTCTAATTGGCGAAGCGCATGACATTTGGGTAGGAGCGATTTCACTATGAGACTATGTTGACAGGAATGGGGGAACCATGGCCGAACAGAGAGTCAAAAAGGAAGCGCGCCACCTAGACAAACAACAGAATGTGACGACCGAGCAATCGTCAGAGAGGCATTTACATCCCCAGATTCATCATTGTCATGAATCATACATGCAATTGGTGCTTCAGTGACCACACGGTCCATTCATAGGCGGCTTAGAGAAAGGGGGCTGAGCTCAGGGTGTCCTTTTCTCCGACTATCATTCATCTCTGTACACCGACAAGCCCGTTTGCAGTGGTGTCAGGCACATTTGACCTAGAATGTCACTGAATGCAGAAGAATTGTCTTCAGTGATGAGTCCCGCTTCGAATTGAGCTTCTACGACCAGCCATAAGGGCTGACAGCTGGGAATGATAATCTGGGTTGCCATTTCATTTCATAGCAGGACCCCTTTGGTTGTCATCCGCGGCACCCTTACAGCACAGCGGTACGTCGACGATATTCTACTCCCTGTTGTGTTGCTCTTTCTATCAGGCTATCTTGGGCTTACATTTCAGCAAGATAATGACCATACGCACACGTCGAGGGTTTCTACTGCTGGTCTTCGTGCAAGTCCAACGCTACCTTGACCAACATAGTTGCCTGTTCTCTCCCCCACGGAGCACGTTTCGAGAATTATGGATAGGGATCTCTAACCAGCTCGGGATTTTGACGATCTAATGTGCAAATTGGAGAGAATTTGGAACGATATCCCGAAGGAGGTCAACCGCCACCTCTATCAATGAATGTCAAGCCGAATAACTGGTGTCATAAGGGCCAGAGGTGATCTAACGCGTTATTGACATTTTCATTTTATGAAGCTCTTGAGTAAAAAATTTTTTATTCCTCAAATCGCAATCGTTTGTTTTTCTGTACATGTACATCACATCTACCGATTTTCGTCCCATTTGGATAACTCCTTCTTTCTGAGTCGCCTTTTTTGTGTCTAAGTTTTTTTGTCTCTGTTTTTGGTTTATTAAGTTTATTACCTTACACCTGTTATCAGTCACTCCAAAAACATCATTTTTAATGAGGTGGCTATCCTATATTACCTAAATAATTCTCGATATTCTAGGAAAAAATTTCTTCAGAAATCTAATTTTCTCATCTTTATAAATGATTTGAATATTCTGGTTTTAGCTGAATGACAAATCACGATATCTCAGTCTTTAATCTCTCTACTTACCAACACAAGACAACATTCCATTTATAATTCCCCTGACAACTTCTTAGGGGATATAAATAGCTTCTGGAAATTGACTAGGAGGTGCGTATAAGTTAATGAAATATGTTAAAACACAGAATACACCTACTAAATCTCATTCTTTTTCACAACTAAGAAAATTGCCATGTTCCATTATTCGACTAGACGAAAATGATTTGCTATTCAGTGGTACATAGAAATGTTGCTGTATGATGGTTAAAAATTTCGTACGACCTCGATTAAGGATTGCACAAAAAAATAAGATGTTTTTCCTTTATCATGAGTGTTAGTACGGAACGACCAAAAAACACGGATGATGACTTTAACTGAAACAAAATAAACTTAGTGAAAGTGTTTAGATTTTATTTATATGAAACTGATTTGCTACTTCAAAAAATCTTTTATGAAGCATTTCATGAAGATTTTGCTACTATTAGAATAATATTTTTCCTGTGTATGTAAAACTAGGGGCCCGTCCCGACTTTGTCCGGGTTGAACAAAATATTATACCAATAAATTTCCAGTTGATAGCCAATAAATTGTAAATCTTTTTTTTACCTTAATAATAACCTAAATAATACCTTAAATTAACTTTATGTTATATCATAATTAAAATAAAGTTTTTAAAAGAAAAAGGCGTGCCGGAGAACGGCTAGGTTCGAAACGCTAGCGTCAGAACAGAAGCCCACCGCGATAGCACCACGATAAGGATCGTTGAAATCTTCGGGATAAAAAGCGGTAGAAGACAGTAGCGGCACCAATGGAGATTGTTAGGAATAAACCCTAACTTTATTTCTACTGATCAGATATACATAATATATAGCCTATGTCCATATGAAATAATGTACCTTTCAAACAGTGAAAGAATTTTTCAAATAGGTGCAGTTGTTCTGGAGATTACCCTCCACGTACAAAATCGCTCTCTCTTTATATATAAGTATAGATAGATAGATAATAGAAAGAGGTTAAGAGTTGAAATAAAAATACAAAAATAAATAAAGGATTTTAATTAAAGAATGTTTTTTTTTAAATAATATTAAAATTTTTTCAAATAATATTACTAAAATAATATTCATATTAATATTACGTTAGTAAATAATTAAAGTTAATTTTTAAAAAGAAAAAGGTGTGCCGGAGAACGGATAGGTTCGAACCACTATCGTCAGAACAGAAGCCCAACGAGATAGTACCACGCTAAGGATCGATGAAGACTTCGGCACAAAAAGCGGTAGAGGACAGTAGCGGTAACAATGGAGATTGTTAGGATTAAGCCCCTAACTTTATTTCTACTGATCAGATATACATAATATATAGCCTATGTCCATCTGGAATAATGTACCTTTCAAACAGTGAAAGAATTTTTCAAATAGGTGCAGTGGTTCCGATGATTACCCTCCACGTACAAAATCGCTCTCTCTCTTTATATATAAGTACAGATTATCAGCAATGACTTCCGTAATATGCAAAATGATTTTAGACGTGTCCTTAAAATAATGAAACAATTTCCATGTAGTTGGTTATTAAAACTTAGTTAATTGACAATACATAGTTTAAAGAAAGACAAATGCTTACCACTAGAACGATAGAGCACCAAACAACTGCAGAATTCATCTTGATGTGTCTCTGTAAAAGAAATAAATTGAAAATGCTTCTTCTCTGCTACCTTTTATACCCTTATTTAGCCTTGGTTTTGTCGATTTTTAACTGCATTTCCTGGTAACCAGGTGTTAAATGCCAAAATAAACCGAAAACGCACGTGCAGCAGGAATGACTATTAAATACATATGGAGATAACATCTGATATTTCCACATCCACAATAATATTCTTCATTAATTACCTGCATAGTTAAACTTTTATTTATAACCTGATGCGTTGCTTAAATATTTTCACTTCTGAAATTAAGAACCTTTACTATCTCGAACAACGTCTACTTTGAACAACGCCATTCATATTGTTTTTGGGTGTGTGTGTTGAGCAATAATCAAGCATTAAAGATACTGCCTAAAACCTACTGTATATTTAACATTGTCTTTCATGTGTACACCTGAAGGTCTTCAGTTCTTTTACACATTTCAAGGGGATAAACTTTCCCATGGCTCACATCTAAACATTACAGTATTCTGTCTATATCTTCTACAGAACCTGAAATTTCATGCTTTTGGATTATTAGTACTGAAAGATTACACTGTTAGTCCTTAGTATATTTAGACGGAATAAATTTTGAAAATCTTAATAAATTGGAATGGCAGAACTGAATCTCATTTGTAATAATTTAAATCCAATATATATTATTAAAATACGTAGTTTGAGGTACTCTCATTTTTAAATATTTTCATTTCATGGGAACTGAGGCCGTTAAATGGTGAAATGCTGGAATATTTTTTTGAAATTTTCTCATAGGGATAGAAATGTGCGTGGCTGGAATTAGTGGCATTTAGAGGCATATACGTGTACTGCACATTAGCTTTATTTTCGCTTTTTCTAACGCATTTCACCGGGAAATTGCCTGACACATGACTTCTTTCATTTTGGTATAACAACCAATTTACAGACCAGAAATGTTGTTCTGTTGTTGCTTATGGCCCTCTCCGGAAATGTATTCCAGACCAGGTTCGTTTAAAATACAACTGAATAGACTAGAAACAAAACTTTCGATAAATGAAAAAATGGTTTTACTTTAAAATAAAGATTTTTGACCTATGACAACTAACAGAAAGGGAATAAATCTACTCACCCGGCGTTTAGTATCCCAGTATTTGAAATATACCCTAACGGAGGCAAAATTTATTTTATAGAATTAAGTGACAATAAACGTGAAATTGAAATTTCTATATTGTGTACCTTGCAGTAAGAAATTCACATCCCACCAAAGTTGTAACTTTAAAATAAATTTTTCTTTTTCAGAATCTTGCATTTCGATAAGTTTTCTCTATGACATTTTCATGAACAAACGAGAACTTTTTATATTTAACTGTCCTCCTCCAAGTAAAATACGTACTTCAATTGTTCGGACATACTATTGAAATATTCCTTAAAAAATTAAATAGAAATTTTCTTGTATAAGAGTGGAAATGTTTTCTTCAACTATTTTTTACGTGTATTACATTCAAAAACATAGTTTATTGGTATTTGAAGAGGTACATCTCAATCGTGATTGTAATAAATATTGTTTCAGCTCAAACAAAAATAATAGAATTCTATGTCATAAACGGTTTAAAATTCGGTTCGAGTTTCGCTTAGAAAATTTTGCATCTGATTTATGCCCACTCCTCTATTTTCTGAATAAATCCTCGTGTATTTAGAAGGCAACTCACTTTCTATTTACTGATAGCCATGAATTTTATAAATTATATCACATTTAAAAATTCTGAATCCTTACCTAAAGATACAATACCAATCGTTCTAAGTATGCCCTTTTCTGGCAATTCACCATCGTGCTTCAAGCTAGATTTGAACTTTGCTGCACGTACCTGAAAAAACAAACGAACGTATTATAATGACGTCGGTGACATGTTAAAACTATTTCGGAATACATAGATATAGGAATAATAATGGTAATTTTAATAAGCGACGTCGTTACTTTGATCACCATTTTTTTTACAATTATTGTTAGAATAAGTGTCAATTGTTTAATTATCGAAGGATTACCTGTGACTCGTATTCTGGTTTTATTCGTAGAATAGAATTTTATGTCATAAAGGGTTTAAAATTTAATTCGAGTTTCGCTTAGAAAATTTTACATCTTATTTATGCCCACTCCTCTATTTTCGGAATATATCCTCTTGTATTTAGAAGGAAACTCACTTTCTATTTACTGATAGCCATGAATTTTATAAATTATATCGCGTGTAAAAATTATCATTCCTTACATAAAGATTCAATGCCATTCGTTATAAGTATGCCGTTTTCTGGCAATTCACCATCGTGCGTCAAACTAGAATTAAACTTTGCTACACGTATCTGAAAAAATATACGGACGTATTACAGTGACGTCGGTGAAACATGTTAAAAATGTTTCAGAATACATAGATATTGGAATAATAATGGTAATTTTAATGAGCGACGTCGTTACTTTGATCACCAGTTTTTATACAAATATTACTAGAAAAAGTGTGAATTGTTTTATTATCGCAGGATTACCTGTGACTCGTATTCTGGTTTTATTCGTATTCCCTATTCAGTTTCCTTTTCGACTTCCCCGGTTAACTAAGATCTTTTAATATAATACTCTGATTTTATCCACGAATCTAGGATTACAAATGCATGGCTACTGACACTACAAAAATGGTACCTGACACTACAACAATGGTACCTGACACCACAACAATGGTTCCCGACCCTACAACAAAGGTTCCTGACACTACAAATGTGGTTACGGATAGTCCAACTATGGCTACTGATACTCCAACAATGCCTGCTTCATCTACCCTTCAGTAACACTGAGGTTACAGAGGTACCTACATCCATAGATTATGCGGAAAGTACTAACACTCTATCAAAAACTACAGATTAAACTTCTGCAAGCGTGTGAGAGTCTACAACTGTCTACTTCGATTCATCCTAAAGATTTTTTTGGTCAAGAATTTTTTGTAATTCTTTCACCACAATAGCAAATAAATATAACTAACAGCAATAACTTGGATACTGTTTTCTTGAATGTTGTTACACAATCTCCTTTCCTATAATTTATTAAATTTTTTTGTTTCAGACATGTCTACCCCTTCAATTTTCCTATTACTTGTATTTGTAATAAGTAAACAAATCTTAGCTCAATAGCAGATATTTTATTTTATTTTGCACAATCACAGGTGTGAGTTATAGCGCTTCAACATAAAAAAGGGGTTTACTTACAAACGCAATTAACAACAATGGGGCATTTGCAAACAAGCTGCTATGTGAAAAAGCAATGAGCACTTTTGCATAAATTCTTCAATTTTTTGTTTAAACGAATCTCTATATTTATCCTGTGTATATGATTATCGTTCGCTGTAATATTTATCTTCAAACGCTTTTATACGTTGCCCGATTCTCTTAGTGTAACCGTTGGGATGCATGCTTCCTGATACAAACCAATTATTTTATTAGCTACTGTACTGGTAAATTGTGAAAAACTGACGCTTTTATTATTAATTTTAAGCACCAAGTCGTATCTCTCCTGTGAACAACATCGAATCACGTCCTCACCAGTAGGAAACTTGATTAATGAAAACTTTTTAGGTGAACCAAATATAGGGCATTCAAATACCTGTCTTGTGATTATTTACATATGTACAGACATAGTTATCAGCGTTAAGGCCCAAAGTTACACAAAATTGCATAACACAAAGCCAACATTGAAATAAAGGCAAATAAAATATTATCAGGAAGAGCGAACGAAACACACCAAACACGAGTAAAAAGTGCAGACTGACAGAACATTTACAAGACAGTGGCAGGTGTCGGGAGCGTCGTGGTCTTTGACCTTAACGAGTTACGACGAATGCGAGAATTTGTTAGATTTCACAGCTGTAACGCGAGCGGAAGACCTTAACTGATTTGAACCTTTCTTTTTTCTAAATCATTAATGGTTCGAGTAAGATTCGACAAGAGCTACTGAATTTGATACGACTTGAAATTTAAAAAAAAATTTTCCCGTCAATCCTAATGTTTGGTCCTTATTTGATCGACCCACTAAAGGAATAAAAGGCTGAGTTGATGTTGCCCAGTCGCAGTACCTAACCTTGGACCTGTATTGTGGCTTTTAACTACTACGCTACCTTGCGTCTAATTATTTATATATACATACATATAAGATTCAGACATTCAGTGTCACTTCTAGACAATAAACGTACCCGTTTACTGCTGTTTATTGGTGGGGGGGAAATCCTTTAGGTCTCTGGAAATATTTAACGATGATATATTAAGAGTACCTTAGATAAGTATCCATAAATTACAGCGATCCAAGCTAGTGTTCACACGCCTTGATAACACTGTCTACCGTTCGCTACGTAGCAATACCTGTATATGCACCCGAGAGTTAATTTCCGAAGTTCAGTGACATTTTTCATTATTGTAGGATCCGAGATTATATATATATATATATATATATATATATATATATATATATATATATATATATACAGGATGTATCTTGGGCAAAACTTTAAGGGGTGATAGTTAACATCAAGACAAACAATATTATATAAGAAACTTAGGGTCCCAAACTTCTTCCAAAGGAGATATACGCCATTAAAGTTTAGGGTCCGAAATTTCAAATGATTATAAAAAACGGAAATATGGGTCAATTCGTTAGTGGTTTTAGCAAAAATTATTCTTTTTGTCAGTTTTTTCTTGAAAAATAAATTTAAAGATAAAGTTAAAGAAAATTGTCGATAGAGGGCGCTTTAGACTTTGGAGTAACGAACAACTATTGTTTACCGTTATTTTTTTATCACATTAAATGCTTTCAAAAGCGTAGCTTTAAACTTAAATTTTGAGCTCAGAATCTGATTCGTTGGGGGTGGTTAAGTAGCGCAAACGGAATTGTGTTCCGGAGTTGAAATTTGAAACTCCCTCCCTCCTGAACAGAGTTCAGTTATTCCCGATCTTGGCGTCGTAGGACTTTGTGTCGTAGACCAGGCAGCAACTACTACCTCCTAGACGTAAAATAAACTAGAGAGGGATGACAAAATTAAAAAATTTATTCATAATACTAGACATGAGCAATTTCTTCTCTCGAAATAAAAAAAACAATTTGATGTACTCACGTCGTACGCATGAATAAAGGTTGAATGAATGATGACACGTAGAAAATGGTACACGCATGATTTTCTTGTGGAATCACTAAAACTGCTTGAAAGAGCTCCCACCAGCAAGGATGCAGGCCTCACACCGCCGGCGGAGGGACTTTCCAACATTAGCAAATACCCCGGGCATCTCCCGGATATGGCCTGCTACGACGGCAAATCTCGCAACCAGTTCCTCGTTGGAGTCGACAGGGCTTGCGTAAACAAGACTCTTCATATGGCCCCAGAGGAAGAAGTCTAGACAGGAGAGGTCAGGCGAGCGTGCCGGCCAATTTACCGGACCACCCCGTCCAATCCATCGCCCTAGATATGCTGTATCCAATGCACTTCTCAAATATGCGCTGAAATGTGCAGGCGCTTCATCATGTTGGAACCACATACGAGCCTTTATGTTGGCTGGAACACTTTGCAGCAGAACTGGAAGCACCTCTTGTAGGAATACCAGATACCTTCCGCCGTCCAGACGCCTTCGCAGAAGATATGGCCCGATCAAATGACCGTGGATAATTCCTGCCCACACATTGACGCTGAAACGGCGTTGATATGAATGAGGGCGGGTAGCATGTGTGTTAGTGTACGCCCAGTGGTGTGTGTGTGTGTGTGTGTGAGTGTGTATTTGTGTGTGTAAGTAAGTAAGTAACAAAATACGCGTCCTTCTATTGAATTACATTTAACGTGTATTCTAAATTATCCTTTAAAAAAGCCAAACCCCCTCTTCCAATTTGTAACCAAAAAAATATTGTAATCTAAGTTAAATTTATATTGCCCCTGCAGATCATTAAGCAGGCATGTGAAATATAGGAATTTCAAAACATCTCCATATATCTGGTCGTAATCCAAGAGCCTCATAAAAATTGTACTCAATAAATAACACATGTTTTCAAATTCATCGTGTTGGTAAAACGCAGAGCAAGCGCATGAACTAGAAATTAATTAAGCCCCAGGAAATCCCCGACGTTTGACACCACGCGAATAAATCTGATCAAATAAGTAACTTTCAGTCCTGGTGGCCAGATCATAAACAGTCATTTGATAATGTTTTGAAATGAAGACTCTTCCTCTTTTTCTCTCATAATTGACTTTAGCATGATATTACATAAGCACAGCAGAGATAGAGAGTTTAGACCGAGCTAACAGTTTGTTAACCCATTGATGACCGCTCCATGTTTCCTTTATTGGAAATACCCCAAACAGTTTTTTAACACTTCTTCGTTCATTAATTACACAAATAAGTTGTTTCCATAAAATTCAATTTATTTTTCCGAGAGTTACAAAATGTTGCGTTTTCGCAACATTAGTGCAAAACGGTAAAAAAATTTGTTTTAAAAATTTTTTCTAAAATGTCTTTGATACATTTCGCCTTTAATTTTTGAAAAAGTCTTTGAAATATTTCGCATGAAGAGGTACATTACACTTATTACATACGTTAATTGTTTGACTTTTAAAGTGTTTACATCTTTTTTGCTTTTTGCACTATTTTTAGTAACAATATAGCCCATACGGTCTTCGTTGATAATTGGAATGAATTGAAGAATTGAATTGAAGATGGTCTTCCAATATGTTAAGTATCAGGCAAAACAGAATTCATCTGCATTTCTTCAAGCCTTTTAATAAAAGATATAGATTTCTGAAACTCTAATAAACTTATCTTAGAATTCATTACATCCGTGTAGAGTCTCCATTTCCCCCATACAATATGCTCCTTTTTCGTAATATATTGCTTACTTTTACATTTATTTGAAAAAATGTCGATTTCACCTGCAATGTCTTTAAGTGATTCGACATTTTCATATAAAATATCATCATCAATAGGTTCTTCAGCCGTTATATCATCCAGATCTGGAGGGATAATGACGAATTATGGTTCATCATTATCTTCTTTTAAGGACGATTCTGAAATATCATCGTCATCTAGCTCATGAAAATACTCCAATGCCTCTTCCAATGTCAAAAATCGCTTTTTTCTAGAGACAAACTTAACTGAAATGATATCAATACCAATTTTACTGCATAAAAAAGTAGGCAGCGTATCAAAATCTTAAATAATACACATTGGACTGATGTTGCGTTTTCGCAACATTTAAAAAAATATGAATTGAGAAACATAAAAAAAATATTCCTTACCTGTTGAGGCCATTTTCTAGTTTAGTCTTTAGTAAACTCGGAACAAGCATCAAATCGGAAATTTAATATGTGCTGCTATCTACAGTTATTATTTTAATTTAGTCTTTTTTTCCCTTTCAAAACACCAGAAAAAAACAATTTTTTGCAAGTGCTAAAAGCGGGCAAATGTGGAAACAAAAAATTTATCATGAACAATTAATGTATAGAGAATAAAATAAAAATGTTACTTCAGACGTACAAAACATAGACCATGTCTTTAAAAATTACAGAAATTAATGATGCGTTATCGGAACGCCAGTCTTAAATGGGTTAACTCTTTCATGCAAACAGCTGTTGTCTCTTCGTACCGTCCTGTCTCTTCATCCCGTCCCATCACCACTGATAGTATATAAGGCCATGGCTATTCTCTTCAGTTCTAACTCCTTTGCATGTAGTTACTGCATAATACTAGATATCACGTCTTTTCAGGTGAAGTTATGTGGCCACTACAGCTTGCTTACTGACAAATAAAATACGTCTATGGAATACATCTATGTATCTCTCCCAAATTTCCTAAGTTCGTTCCTGGATCAACACTTTGGCCGACTGCATCTCCAACAAGTTGTACACAGCTCGTCAAAAATTGTGGTTTGTTATAATATATATATATATATATATATATATATATATATATATATATATATATATATATAAGAAATAGATGAAAGAGAATACCAGTAATAGCCCTAAAGCTACTTGCAGCCAGTAACAAATAACATGGAAAGAAAAGTATGAAAGAGGTTTTAGACAGCATCTCTTCTTCAGCGGTGTCAATACTGTCCAAAAACCAATGGATTGTTTCCGATGAGTATGATCTATACAATAAACGCACTCAGACACCGTACAATCCATGAAAAACAGGAAAATTGATTAAAAATTGAAATAAGAGTTACTTAACCAAAGAACACAAAGCCTGGCGCTATATATATATATATATATATATATATATAGTTGGCCCTCTGTTTAACGACGCTCTACTTAACGACGATCTCTATTTAAAGACGATATTTCCCAGTCCCGGAAAGTCCCACGTTATGGGAAATGTTATTTTTTCACAAATTCTGTTTAAGGGCGATCTCTACTTAACGACGATTTTTGACGATCCCTTGAAAGTCGTTACACAGAGAGCCAACTGTATAAATATATATATATATATATATATATATATATATAAACAGGGTGGTCAAACAGAAATTTTGCCGATAAATGGCACTCTAGCGGCTATTCCGTTCACCCGATCAAGATGAGATTTCGGATGTAGTTATTCACAGGTATGAGCTTGGAATTATGTGAACGGCAACCAAGTTGCGTTTACGGTTACGGTTTTAAGTACAGAAACTCGAAATTTTCAAACTGCAACACCCATTTTTTTCCTATCGCAAAATGCTCAGCGCACGCGAAAACCCTAAAGAGTGTTAGAACGGTATGTGTATCACAAAAAAAACGGACGCGTTATGCACGCACAAAAAAACAGCTCTGCGAATGGCTAACAAAAACACGATCAGAGAGCTTTTTATCGGAATTATACGCGGAATATCTGGCGAGCGGCATTCTGTGGTTTCTAGACTCTGTCATATGCAAATTTCCTCCGAGCGTCCGTTTTTTGAGATACACGTACCGTTCGAACGCTTTTTAGGGTTTTCGCATGCGTTTAGCCTTTTGCGATCGGATAAAGTGGGCGTTCCTATTTGAAAATTTCGGGTTTCAATACCTAAAACCGAAACCGTGAGCGTCAGTGTCTTCCCGTTCTCAGGTTCACCTCTGAATAACTAAATCTGAAATCTCATCTGGATAGGGTGAACGGAACGGCCGCTAGAGGTCCATATATCGGCAAATTTTCTTTGTAACCACCCGGTGTATATATATATATATATACAGTTGCTTCCAAAAGGGTTCCTACACTTACAATTTTCAATGAAATAGGGGTCTATCCATTAATAAAAATGAATATTTCACAATGGGTATTTAATAATAAGATCTATAATCTCGTCTTAACCAAACTACAGGAAATGATTTAAAAACATAGTAAAACTTTATTTTTTAGAAACCAGTATTTAAAAAGTAACAAAAACTTTGTTTCACATAAGTCATCGTACACTGAAATATTTTTGGGATAAATTATTAATTAAAATTATCGTCTGGAGCTTTATTTTTTTTTCGAATTCTGTTGGCATTTAAAATATCGCTTGGCTTCAATTTTTTCTTGCCTACTACGTAATATACTATTTATTATTTAAAAATGGCTCGTAGTCGTAAAGAAACAACAAACAGCATTCGAAAATTGATTATTTTTCATCATAGTAGTGGCAAATCAGTTCGGAATATTGCTAAATTACTTAATTAATCACATTCTACTGTGCAGTATGGGATAAAACAATTTCAAGAAGAAAATCGGATCGTAAACAAGGTAAGAAAAGGCCGTCCAGCAAAGTTAACAAAACGTAATCAAAGATTTATAATTAGAAAATTTGTGAAATATCCACGTTTGAGTGCTGCATAATATAGGGTATTTAATTACCTTAAACAATGGACGCATGCATGGGATGGAACAAGCAAGGAAGACAAAGCATTGACCTTAAACATACATTTATTTGATAATGCACAAATTTCAATTAAATTGTCATTTCTATTAATATAACAATCTCTTTCATATTAACAATTTTAACATTGAGAACCCAGAAGCAGAGGCAAACTATATTGTCAAAGATGATTTTTAGAGTCTATTGGGGAGGCACTTACTATAGCTGATGTATGCAGCGATGGTGCTAGCATCGACGACAGGGACCCAGAATCATATCCAGTATAGGGACATGTTAGCGGTAAATTCGCACTTCTCATAGACTCTGAGGCAGACGAGAGTCTCTATCATCTAACTCTGAGGAACCAAGTCTGAGATCGATCTCCTTTTTCGCCAATTCCTTCCGTCCTTAGCGGTGCTGTTGTTCGTTTACAGGGGTGGGGCATTCTGGTCCACCCCTCACTTTCATTGGGCAGTGGGCTATTTTTCTTTCAGTGGTTCCTGCCCCATTTGTTTCTTTATTAAACAGCCTCTGTCCACAGTCTATGAAGTACCACCCCCAACATAATTTTACTTTGCAAAACAACTTTGACCCTTCTCATCTGACGTTTTTACTGTGGGCCATAAAATAACGACAATCCATCTTATAAAATTTAGACTTTAGATCGCTATCACTGGCCTCACCGACAGCTATTCTTCTATTTTTTATTGGTTTACAAGCCTGTATTTACCCCTGCCTCTGCATCCTTTATAATACATTCGTTATTGGCCACACACCGTGGGGAATTATACCATTCCACTTCTACACAAAAGTTTCTGCAGAATATAATGAAACATTTACTAATTCAATTTCACCTGAAACTGATTGAAGAGTTCACAGACCAGCCGGATTACATGGGCGTTTTGCCCGTAGAAATTTTTTATGAGTGAGAAAATCAGAAAGCATAGGATTTCCTTCGCACTATTAATGATAAATAAGCCCGAAACGTATTGGAATAATGTCTTATTTGCGATGAAAGCATATTTAACATTTTTGGTTCCGATAGGCGTATAATTGTATGGAGAAGAAAAATTGAGGAACTTAATCCCAAGAACTTAGTAGGAACAGATAAGCATGGCGGTGGACGTGTTCTTGTGTGGGAGTGCATGTCAGATTCAGGACTAGATAATTTGGTATTTATTGACATAATGAATCATGTTGTTTATATAATTATTTTAAGAGACAATTTAAAATTATCAGTTCAAAATTTGGGTATTGGAAACAACTTTGTTTTTTTATCAAGATAACGATCCTAAGCACACGGTTCTCAACGTTCGCCTCTGGTGTCTCTATACATGTCCATAAGTATTGAAAACACCTCCTTAATCTCGAGACTTAAACCTAATAGAACATATTTGGAAAGAACTGGAGGTTCGAGTACGAAAACACGACATTCACTCGAAAAGTGAGCTAAAAACAATTATGATTGAAGAATGGATGAACATTGATGCAGAAATTATAAAAGAACTAGTGCAATCTATTCCCAGACGTTTAAAAGCTATTGTGGATGCTAAACGATATCCTAGTAAATATTACTTTAACGAAAAATTAGAATATTTACTAATATGTAGAGATTTTTTACATGTGGACGATGACTTTTGTGAGATAAAGTGTTTGTTACTTTTCATTACTGGTTTCTTAAAAATAAAGTTTTACTGTGTTTTAAAAATATTTCATGTAGTTTTGTTAAGAATACATTATAGATCTTATTATTAAATACCCATTCTGAAATATTTATTTTAATTAATGGATAGACCCCTATTTCATTGAATATGGTAAGAGTACGAATATGGTAAGTGTACGGAGCCACTGTATTTATATACACTGCTGGCCACCCAAATTGCAACACCAAGAAAGACAAGAGATATCGCAACAAAATTTATTTTGTAGATAACATGTTGACCAAGTATCAAATGATTAAATTTATAGACTTCTGTGAAGTGTGGTTCCTGCCAAAATCAGTAGCCAGAGTAGCCGCCATTGTTGGAGATCACCGCTGCCACAAACCGCGACATTGATTCAAAGAGACTTTGGATGAAATCTTGAGATACAGCAAACCAAGCAGCTTCCACACGTTGCCAATGTTGATCTGCTGTGGCAGCTGGGGATGGAATCTGGGTCAATCGTAGAGCAACCATGGACCACATGTTTTCTATCGGCGAAAGACCCGGAGAGCGAAGCGGCCAGGGAAGCAATTCAATCTGGCGATTGACGAAGAAACGTTGGACAATGCGTGCTATGTGTGGTCGCGCATTATCCTGTTGAAATATGGCTGAGGGCAAGCACTGAAGATAAGGAAGGACAACTGGCTCCAACACCTCGGAGATGTAGCGCTGGCTGTTTAAAGTACCGGCAATGCGTACTAGAGGTGTGAGAGAGTGATATCCAATACCGCCCCATACCACAATACCCGGTGCAGGACCAGAGTGGCGGTGCATAACGCAGCTGTTCAGCATCCTCTCTTCACGGTGTCTCCAGACTCGAATGCGACCATCGTGGTGTTTCAGACAGAAGCGTGACTCGTCAGTAAAGACAATTTCATTCCATTCTGCCGGCCACATCATTCTGTCATCGCACCATTGGCGGCGGAGACGTCTGTGGTTCTGCGTCAAGGGTAGACAAAGCAATGGACGTCTTGCGGACAGACCACTCTGCTGCAAACGGCGTCGAATGGTACGCGCAGACACTGGATGATGCGTTACAGACTGCATGTGCTCTGCTATGGTTCGTGATGTGACTGAGCGATCCGTCACTGCCATGCGCACAATTTGCCTGTCATCACGTGAAGTGGTGCGCTGAGGTGGATGCGATCGAACACGCCGGTCCGTCGTACCCTCCGGCATCCAACGATCACATATCCGCATTACAGTTGTTTGGTTTCGTCCAACACGATTACCGATTTCCCTGAAAGATAATCCACAATCTCGGTAGGCCACAATCCTTCCTCTGTCGAACTCGGAAACTTGATCAAAAGATGATCTTTGTTTTCGAAGAGGCAAAATGGATCGTTTTTTTTGAAAAAACTACAAGAAAAACACGATTGCCGAACTTGAAATCGTAGAAATCTCCAAGCCTTAAATAGCGCTTTGAAGTGGCGCCACAGGCGCGCGTGATGTGCGTCTGCGCTGAAATTCTAATCATTTGCATATCTCACCTCCGCTAATGCATGTTGTAAATTTCATGTTATTTGCATGTTTCCTTCAGGGTGTTGCATTTACAGTGGCCAGCAGTGTATTTCAAATCATCACACTATGAGACAAATATAAAAACCCATCCACACTAAATTCATGAGATCAATTTTGCCAGAATGTATAAAACCTAAAAAAATTTATCCAGTATGAATACGAATGAATTATTTTCAGATAAACTCATTTCGTCACATAAGATCATTTCGTGACAGAGAGGCTTTTAAGAATTAACTACTGAAGACATTGCAGATTATCAATTGACGAATGAAGAACAAATTCTAGAGAAGATTTCAGAGAATGTATATGATCCCCCGTTAGTTTATATTTGTGATAACGAAAGTGTGGGTTCCACTGTCTGCAGGTACAATTCTAGGAGGCTTCCAACGAGCGAAAGAACAAGGAAATCATTGTCTTACTAATGATGACAATGTAGAACGAGTTGTGCCATTCCAAAGGGATTTAAAAATGATTATGGCAAGCAATGAAGAATCATATAAAGAACTAACAAAAACTAAATCACCGCGTCTCGTAATCGACTTCATATTCAAAACCAGTGAAACAAAAGAAGCACAAGAAGTTTATTTTATCTAAGGTTCTAGGGGCTTGGGGTGCCTTGCGTGGATGACAGATCAATATTGTCCATCCGGCATCATCGGACCCTACAATAATGAAAAATGTCACCGAACTTCGGAAATTATCTCTCGGGTGCACATAGAGGTATTGCTACGTAGCGACCGGTTGACAGTGTTATCAAGGCCTGTGAACACTAGCTTGGGTCGCTGTAATTTATGGATATTAATCTAAGGTACTTTTAATATATCGCCATTAAATATATCCAGAGACCTAAAGGATTTTCCCCTACCAATAAACAGCAGTAAACGGGTACGTTTATTGTCTAGAAGGTACACTGAATGCCTGAATCGTATATGTATTTATATATAAATAATAAGACGCAAGGTAGCGTAGTAGTTAAAAGCCACAATACAGGTCTAAGGTTAGGTATGGGACTGGGCAAGATCAACTCAGCCTTTTATCCCTTGAGTGAGTCGATAAAATAGGACCAAACATTAGGATTGAAGGGAAAAATGTTTTTTTTTTATTTCAAGTCGTATTAAATGCAATAGCACTTGTCGAATCTCACTCGACCCAATAGTGATTTAGAAAAAATAAAGGTTCAAATCGGTTAACGTCTTCCGCTCGAGTTACATTTGTCAAATCTAACAAATTCTCCCGTTCGTCGTAACTCAAAAGGTCAATGATTACGACGCTCCCCACAACTGCCACTGTCTTGTAAACGTTCTGTCAGTCTCCACTTTTTACTCGTGTTTGGGGTGTTTCGTTCGCTCTTCCTGATAATATTTTATTTGCCTTTATTTCAATGTTGGCTTTGTGTTACGACAATTTTGTAACTTTGGGCCTTAACGCTGATTACTATGGCTGTACCTAAGTAAATAATCACAAGACAGGTATTTAAATGCCCTATATTTGGTTCACCTAAAAATTTTTCATTAATCAAGTTTCCTACTGGTGAGGACGTGATAAGGTGTAGTTCACAGGAGAGATACGACTTGGTGCTTAATGTTAATAATAAAAGCGTCAGTTTTTCGCAGTTTACCAGTAAAGTAGCTAATAATATATTTGGTTTGTATCAGGAAGCATGCATCACAACGGTTACAGATAAGAGAATTGGGCAACTTATAAAAGCGTTTGAAGATAAATATTACAGCGAACGATAATCATATACACAGGACAAATATAAAAATTCGTTTAAGCAAAAATTTGAAGAATTTATGCTGAAATGTTCATTCCTTTTTGAAATAGCAGCTTGCAAATGCCCCATTGTTGTTAATTGCGTTTGAAAGTAAACCCCTGTTTTATGTTAAAGCGCTATTACTCTCAACTGTGATTCTGCAAAATAAAATAAAATATCTGCTATTGAGCTGGAATTTGTTTACTTATTACTAGTACAAGTAATAGGAAAATTGAAGGGGTAGACATGTCTGAAACAAAAAAATTTAATAAATTATAGGAAAGGAGATAGTGTAACAACATTCAAGAAAACAGTATCCAAGTTATTGCTGTTAGTTATATTTATTTGCTATTCTGGTGTAAGAATTACAAAATATTCTTGACCAAAAAAATCTTTAGGATGATTCGGAGTAGACAGTTGTAGAGTCTCACACGCTTGCAGAAGTTTAATCTGTAGTTGTAGATAGAGTGTTAGTACTTTCCGCATAATCTGTGGATGTAGGTACCTCTGTAACCTCTGTGTTACTGAAGGGTAGATGATGCAGGCATTGTTGGAGTATCAGTAGCCACAGTTGGACTATCCGTAACCACATTTGTAGTGTCAGGAACCATTGTTGTAGTGTCGGGAACCATTGTTGTGGTGTCAGGTACCATTGTTGTAGTGTCAGGTACCATTGTTGTAGTGTCAGGAGCCATGCATTTGTAATCCTAGATTCGTGGATAAAGTCAGATTATTATATCCGAAGATCTAAGT
Source organism: Dolomedes plantarius (assembly GCA_907164885.2). Taxonomy (NCBI): domain Eukaryota; kingdom Metazoa; phylum Arthropoda; class Arachnida; order Araneae; family Dolomedidae; genus Dolomedes; species Dolomedes plantarius. Next base: position 196,967,931 of record OU015490.1, on the reverse strand, counting down.
TAACCCGGGAAGTCAATATGGAAACTGAATAGGGAATACGAATAAAACCAGAATACGAGTCACAGTTAATCCTGCGAAAATTAAACAATTGACACTTATTCTAACAATAATTGTAAAAAAACTGGTGATCAAAGTAACGACGTCGCTTATTAAAATTACCATTATTATTCCTATATCTATGTATTCCGAAATAGTTTTAACATGTCACCGACGTCATTGTAATGCGTTCGTATGTTTTTTTCAGGTACGTGCAGCAAAGTTCAAATCTAGCTTGAAGCACGATGGTGAATTGCCAGAAAATGGCATACTTAGATCGATTGGTATTGTATCTTTAGGTAAGGATTCAGAATTTTTAAATGTGATATAATTTATAAAATTCATGGCTATCAGTAAATGGAAAGTGAGTTGCCTTCTAAATACACGAGGATTTATTCAGAAAATAGAGGAGTGGGCATAAATCAGATGCAAAATTTTCTAAGCGAAACTCGAACCGAATTTTAAACCGTTTATGACATAGAATTCTATTATTTTTGTTTGAGCTGAAACAGTATTTATTACAATCACGATTGAGATGTACCTCTTCAAATAGCAATAAACTATGTTTTTCAATGTAATACTCGTAAACAATAGTTGAAGAAAACATTTCCACTCTTATAAAATAAAATTTCTATATAATTTTTTATGGAATATTTCAATTGTACTTCCGAACAATTGAAGTAGGTATTTTTCTTGGAGGAGGAAAGTTAAATATAAAAAGCTCTCGTAGACTCTTGTCATAGAGCAAACCTATCGAAATGCAAGATTCTGAAAAAGAAAAATTTATTTTAAAATTACAACTTTGGTGGGATGTGAATTTCTTACCGCAAGGTACACAATATAGAAATTTCAATTTCACGTTTATTGTCACTTAATTTTATAAAATAAATTTTGCCTCCTTTAGGGTATATTTCAAATACCTGGATACTAAACGGCGGGTGAGTAGATTTATTCCCTTTCTGTTAGTTGTCTTAGGTCGAAAATCTTTATTTTAAAGTAAAACCATTTTGTTATTAATCGAAAGTTTTGTTTCTAGTCTGTTCAGTTGCATTTTAAATGTATATTACAGTAAAATTTTAAACATAAATCCACGTTTAAAAACCTGTTTTTCAAAACTTTATAAAAATATTTATCTATTTCATTATTACTAGGAAGATTATCTATTTTTACAATCGTCATAAGAAGTCATTACTTACTATAGTCAAAAGTAGTGATAATATCTATTGAAATATTTCAAATAAAATCTTTCAACTAATAAAACAGTGATATATTTTTCAAACCTCATCTAGTATGCTTCTGAAGACACTCATTCTTTTTGATATGATGTTTTCTAAAAAACGACATAGCTAACGATGACGATAAAACGTAATTATGTAAAAACTTTTTCTAATGAAAAAACAAACTAAGATTTTGAATTATTTTTATTATATTTAGTTCTTGGGACTGGAGTTAACCTGCTTCAATTTTCATGCTTTTTTCTCAGAACATACATAAATAAATAAATGAATAAAATTTGGAAATTAGATATTTATCATTTTTTATGTTTGCGGCAGTGAAATGATAAAAAAGAGTGTATAGAGTGCATTTACTTTAAGATTTTGGATAAAAATTAAATTAAATCTTTTTTCGTCAGGAAAAAAATAAAATATAGAAATGTGGTACATGGATTGTGTAACTAAGGTTTTAAAGCTGTTTCTAAAAATTTGTGTCAAAGAAAACAGAATACATGACTTGTAATCACATTATATTTTCACTTTTAATTAATGTATTATTATGTATATTTTTTAATCAAATCAGGTTTAAAAAATCTTTCAGTATTATTTATGTTTCATGTATCATAATACTGAAAGATTATGAGACATAAGGGAAAAGCTATATAGCTCTGGGAAAAGATGTATAGCTGTGAATTGAAAAAATATGTCTGTCACAACCATATAGAGAGTATGACATCTTCCGCTTCATTTAAGTTAAAAAAAATCGAACAAAATATACGTAAAAAATGTATCTTACTACACAACTAAGTCCTTCATTGCATGCACAACGGTTTGAGCACTTTTCACCTGAAAAAAAAAAACCCAATAATTTTCAGATCTTATTGAAGGGGATGATGGACTTTAAAATTACCAACACTCGAACAAAAATTGGAAATATTTTTGGATGTTTTAATATTTTAAATACATGTAAATATTGGAATAAAATGCATTTAAAATCAGTAATGAAAAGTAAAATGATTACTTGGTGAATTTAGAAAAGTAAATTTTAGAGGTAGCTGGAAAAATATCTTTTAAATGTCTTTTTCTCAAATTGATTAATTTCCAGATTTGCAAGTCATTGAAATGCTCCTTGCGTCATATTTTTTTTACGAAATTTTATAAAATTTATAACCAAGACTTATCTTATACATTAAATTAAAGTTTTGTATCCATTTCAGGTTTCGGCATAATTCCGATTATAAAAGATTAAATTAAGTGTTGAAAAGTAAAAAAAATCACGAAAATTCAGAATACAAGCATAAGAATATTTACTAACAATTAACTATTAAACGAAAGCACAAAGTAATACATAACTCTATTCAAAATGTACTTATAAGCAATATAAATACAAAATTAAGGGAAGTTAAGAATTGGATCGCAAGGGGCATTTAAAAAAATTAATAAAACTCTCAATATTTAGAATACAATAATCTCTTTTAAGAAAATATTTTTAAAATTGTATAAGGTGTTTAATATAGTTATACTTTAATGTATATATATGTGAAATTTCATATCTCTTAAAAATAAATTTCAGAGTTCCCATGTTCATAATCACATTTTTAAATTTAATATAAAATGTAATGCTTGTGTAAATAATTAAAAATTATCATTTTTTGAAATTATATACAATGTCACTGAAATTATTATGCAATTGTTAATAAATCTCGCTGTAATCACTGTAAATCACTGTAATTACAGTAAAATCACAGTAATTGTTAATAAACTTGAACATTCTCAAAAAGAGGAGTAAAATAATGGCATTTCTATCGATGCTGATAATCAAATTGAAAAATAAAATTTAGTAAATCAGATTCTGATAACATCAGTGGTCTAACATGAAAATTATATTAAAATATAATTCCACACTTTGTATTAGAACATATATAATATTAAAGTTTCCCTCAAAATTGATGTATTCGTCACATCCATTCATTCCAAAATACAGTTCGTCACATATTTCGGATGCACAGAGTTCAGTGAATTAGAGAAATGCTTTACTTTTTGCTTAAAATAATTTTTAAACTTATTTAATCATTTTCTTTTATGAGAAACATCCAAGCATCATGAATTATGGATACGAAATTGAAACGCTTAAGTGGTTTAAAATATTTGTAACCAAACGATCATCTTTTAATGATTTTTCTAGAGGGACTTACCTTCTCCTCCTTTAGTGCATTTGCCGAAAAGGCGATTCGGCTTTTTTGCGCAACATCCATCCCTTCCACATATAAGGCCTGTTAAACAGGCTTCTGAGTACGTCGTAGCAACAACCTATAAAAAGTAAAATAAAATATATTGTATATCAAGTCATGTAGGTCAAAGATGACATACAGTGGCTCCCAAAAGTGTTCGTACAATTACGATTTTCAATGAAATAGTGGTCTATTCATTGATTAAAATGAATATTTCAAAATGGATGTTAAATAATAAGATCTACAATCTAGTTTTAACAAAACTATATGATACATTTTTTAAAACATACTAAAACTTTTTTAGAAACCAATAATCCAAAAGTAACAAAAACTTCATCTTACAAAAGTCATTGTACACTTGTAAAAAATCTCTATATATTAGTAAATATTATAATTTTTCGTTAAATTAATATTTAGTAGGATATCCTTTAAAATCCACAACAGCTTTTAAACGTCTGAAAATAGATTTCTTTAGTTCTTTTGTAATTTTTTCATCAATGTTCATCCATTCTTGCATCATAATTTTTTTTAGTTCGCTTTTCGTGTGAATGTCGTGTTTTTGTACTCGAACCTCCAGTTCTCTCCAAATATGTTCTATTGGGTTTAAATCAGGCGATTGAGGTGGTGTTTTCAAAACTTGTGGACAACTATAGAGACACCAGATGCGAACGTTGAGAGCCGTGTGCTTAGCATCGTTATCTTGATAAAAAACAAAGTTGTTTCCCATACCCAAATTTTGAGCTCATGATTTTAAATTGTCTCTTAAAATATTTATAAAAACAGCATGATTCATTATGCCATCAATAAATACCAAATTTCCTAGTCCTGATCCTGACATGCACCCCCACACAAGGATACCTTCACCGGCATGCTTAACTGTTCCGACTAAGTTCTTGGGATTAAGTTCCTCATTTTTTTCTACTCCATACAATTATACGCCCATCAGCACCAAAAATGTTCATCGCAAATAAGACATTATTCCAATAGGTTTGGGGCTTATTTATCATTGATAGTGCGAAGGGAAGCCTAAACTTTCTGTTTTTCTCACTCACAAAAAATTATTATGGGCAGAAATCCCATGTAATCCAGCTGTTCTGAGAACTCGTCAAAAAATTTCAGGTGAAATTGAAGTAGAAAATGATTCATTGAATTCTGCAGAAACTTTTATAGCACTCAAACGTGAATTTTTCACAAATTTTCTAAATATAAATCTCTGTTCTCGTTTTGTTAACTTTGCCGGCCGGCCATTTCTTATCTTGTTTTCGATCTGATTTTCTTCTTTAAATCGTTTTATGCCCCACTGCACAAAAGAACGGGATAAATGATGTAATTTAGCAGTATTCCGAACTGATTTACCACAACTATGATGAAAAATAATCAATTTTCGAATGCTGTTTGTTGTTTCTTTACGACTACGAGACATTTTTAAATAATAAGTAGAATATTACTGAGTAGGCAAGCAAAAATTAAAGCCAAACGATATTTTAAATGCCACCACAATTCAAAAATAAAAATAAAGCGCCAGATGATAATTTTAATTATTAATTTATTCGAAAATATTTCAATATACGATGACTTTTGTGAGACAAAGTTTTTGTTACTTTTTGAGTATTGGTTTCTTAAAAATAAAATTTTACTATGTTTTCAAAATATTTCATGTAGTTTTGTTAAGATTAAATTATAGATCTTATTATAAAATGCCCATTCTGAAATATTCATTTTAATTAATGGATAGACCCCTATTTCATTGAAATTCGTAAGTGTACGAACACTTTTGGGAGCCACTGTATATGTTTATTGATATTTAATGACCAGAAATTTTGAAATTTTTCGAGTCAGATCACACCATGAGAGTATACAATAATTTAGTTTACAGCAGCGAAATCATATTATAACAAAGTTTTAATATGATTCAGATACAGACAAATTTCAGAAGAATAAAATTATTTTCCCTAGAATTGAAAGGATTTACCTGAAACAAATATTTTATAACATAGAGACTGAACTTCCAGATTTATAATTTCAATGGTTTCGGAATAAATGTAGTATAACTTAGGAGACTTGGAGTAAATTCTACATACTTCAACCTATTATGTATGGAAGATATAGAGTTAAATGGAACCACATCCATGAAATTCAGGTGCGAAAAAACTTATCTCAAAGTTGAACGATTATCCCGAATAAGCGCGAATAGGATCAGAGGGACAGTGGATTTTTTTTCCATGTAAAAAAAAAAAGTTTCCAAAAGTAACCGAAAGAGGGCGCTTTTGCGTGACCACGTTAAGTCTGCATTGCAGGAAAGGCATGCGTTACATGTTGTCACCTTCATGCAGGATTGTGCCCCGCCACACATTTCACGTGATATCAAGACGTTCCTGTTGGAATCTTTCACTGAATACCGAGTTTTATAAGTCCCGGTTGTAAGGTTCAGTGACCTTCACGATCACCAGACTTGACCCCTGCAAATTTTTAGTTAAACAAAATAAACCTAGTGAAAGTGTTTAGATTTTATTTATATGAAACCGATTTGCTACTTCAAAAAATCTTTTATGAAGCATTTCATTACGATTTTGCTACTATCAGAATAATATTTTTCCTGTATATGTAAAATTTTCAGTAATGACTTCCGTAATATGCAAAATGATTTTAGACGTGTCCTTAAAATTCATTTCATAGCAGGACCCCTTTGGTTGTCATCAGCGGCACCCTTACAGCACAGCGGTACGTCGACGATATCTACTTCCTGATGTGTTGCTCTTTCTATCAGGCTATCCTGGGCTTACATTTCAGCAAGATAATGACCATACGCACACGTCGAGGGTTTCTCCTGCTTGTCTTCGTGCAAGTCCAACGCTACCTTGGCCAACATAGTTGCCTGTTCTCTCCCCCACGGAGCACGTTTCGAGAATTATGGATAGGGATCTCTAACCAGCTCGGGATTTTGACGATCTAATGTGCAAATTGGAGAGAATTTGGAACGATATCCCGAAGGAGGACAACCGCCACCTCTATCAATGAATGTCAAGCCGAATAACTGGTTTCATAAGGGCCCGAGGTGATCTAACGCGTTATTGACATTTTCATTTTATGAAGCTCTTGAGTAAAAAATGTTTTATTCCTCAAATCGCAATCATTTGTTTTTCTGTACATGTACATCACATCTACCAATTTTCGTCCCATTTGGATAACTCCTTCTTTCTGAGTCGCCTTTTTTGTCTCTAAGTTTTTTTGTCTCTGTTTTTGGTTTATTAAGTTTATTACCTTACACCTGTTATCAGTCACTCCATAAACATCATTTTTAATGAGGTGGCTATCCTATATTACCTAAATAATTCTCGATATTGTAGGAAAAAATTTCTTCAGAAATCTCATTTTCTCATCTTTATAAATGATTTGAATATTCTGGTTTTAGCTGAATGACAGATCACGATATCTCTGTCTTTAATCTCTCTACTTACCAACACAAGACAACATACCATTTATAGTTCCCCTGACAACTTCTTAGGGAATAGAAATAGTTTCTGGAAATTGACTAGGAGGTGCGTATAAGTTAAAGAAATATGTTAAAACACAGAATACACCTACTAAATCTCATTCTTTTTCACAACTCAGAAGATTGCCATGTTCCATTATTAGACTAGACGAAAATTATTTGCTATTCAGTGGTACATAGAAATGTTGCTGTATGATGGTTAAAAATTTCGTACGACCTCGATTAAGGATTGCACAAAAAAATAAGATGTTTTTCCTTTATCATGAGTGTTAGTACGGAACGACCAAGAAACACGGATGATGACTTTAACTGAAACAAAATAAACTTAGTGAAAGTGTTTAGATTTTATTTATATGAAACCGATTTGCTACTTCAAAAAATCTTTTATGAAGCATTTCATTAAGATTTTGCTATTGTTAGAATAATATTTTTCCTGTATATGTAAAATTTTCAGCAATGACTTCCGTAATATACAAAATGATTTTAGACGTGTCCTTAAAATAATGAAACAATTTCCATGTAGTTGGTTATTAAAACTTAGTTAATTGAGAATACATAGTTTAAAGAAAGACAAATGCTTACCACTAGGACGATAGAGCACCAAACAACTGCAGAATTCATCTTGATGTGTCTCTGTTAAAGAAATAAAGTGAAAATGCTTCTTCTCTGCTACCTTTTATACCCTTATTTAGCCTTGGTTTTGTCGATTTTTAACTGCATTTCCTGGTAACCAGGTGTTAACTGCCAAAATAAACCGAAAACACACGTGTAGCAGGAATGACTATTAAATACATATCGAGATAACATCTGATATTTCCACATGCACAATAATATTCTTCATGAATTACCTGCATAATTAAACTTTTATTTATAACCTGATGAGTTGCTTAAATATTTTCTCTTCTGTTATTAAGAACATTTACTATCTCGAACAACGTCTACTTCGAACAACGCCTACTTCAAACAACGCCATACATACTGTTTTTGCGTGTGTGTGTGTTGAGCAATAATCAAGCATGAAAGATACTGCCTAAAACCTACTGTACATTTAACATTGTCTTTCATGTGTACTCCTGAAGGGCTTTAGTTCTTTTACACATTTCAAAGGGATAAACTTTCCCATGGCTCACATCTAAACATTACAATATTCTGTCTATAACTTCTACAGAACCTGAAATTTCATTCTTTTGGAATATGAGTACTGAAAATTTACACTGCTAGTGCTTAGTATATTTAGAAGTAATAAAATTTGAAAATCTTAATAAATTGGAATGGCAGAACTGACTCTCATTTGTAATTATTTAAATCCAATATATATTATTAAAATACGTAGTTTGAGGTACTCTCATTTTTAAATATTTTTTTTTCATGGGAACTGAGGCCGTTAAATGGTGAAAAGCTGGAATATTTTTTTAAATTGTGTCATAGGGATAGAAATGTGCGTGGCTGGAATTAGAGGCATTTAGAGGCATATTGATGTTTTGCATATTAGCTTCATTTTCACTTTTTCTACCGCATTTCACTAGGAAATTGCCTGAGACATGACTTCTTTTATTTTAGTATAACAACCAATCTAGAGCCCAGAAATGTTGTTCTGTTGTTGCTTATGGCCTCTCTCCGGATATGTATTCCTGACCAGGTCCATATAGGATATGTTTGCTCAGGGGTGCGGCTCCGGTTTATAATGGTACCACAAGGGTCGGAGTCTGATTTAACCGGATGCCACCTCAATATTGATCGAGCACCCCTTATTGTGACATCAAAGAGATCGTACCTTCCCCACCTAATAACCTGAAAGATGGACTTTTCAGTCTATGGATTTAACGTGTATATATCAGGCCTAGACATGAACATACTGAATGGTGCTTCTTGGGATTCGATACAAGCACCCTCCGCACTGAAAGCGCTACTAATAGACTATCTGAAGCCCTATAGGTACCTCGTATTACCAAAGAAAAATCACGTTAAATTCAATTTATTCTAAGCTATAAAGCAGTGGTGGCCAAATTTTTGATCACTACAGGCGACCTGTAGTTTAAATTATAGGCGGCAGTCTACCAATATCGTATGTGTTGAGTGATCATAAGGAAATTTGAAATTTAAAGCCGAATATTAGTTTAAATTTAAAATAATCATAGATATTATTGATTATATTCAATATCAAGTTATTTTAATAAGAGAAAAAAATGTTTTCTTCTTACAGACTAATTAGTTTATAAATAAAACAATATGTTCTTTTATTTTCTTATTGATAATGCGAAAAATGTTATTGCAAATTAATTTTAACTATTATCTTTATTTCGTATCAAAGGAGCGCTGGAAACATTGCACATTTTCGGCAAGTTTTTAATACTGCCGTTCACATGTACTTATAACTATTCGTAAATATGCTGCCAAATGACCCTCTGTCAAACGGGAGCGATGTTTTGTTTTAATTGCATTCATAGTAGAAAATGTTGTTTCACACAGGTAAGTAAATGCGAAAAAGGTTGTTAAATATGCTGCACATCTCCATAAACATGGATATTTAACTTCCCAAAGTAAATTCCAATAACTATTTTGAGACGAAGCTCTTGATTTCAAAAATATATCGCATTTTAGGTTAAGGATGTCTTTCTCAACTAGTATTTGATCCACATCCACAGCCCATAAAATGTTCTATTGCTTATGGCCCCTTTCCGGAAATGTATTCCAGACCAGGTACATTTAGGATATGTGGGCTCAGGGGTGCGGCTGCGGTTTATAATGGCACCACAAAGGTCGGAGTCTGATTTAACCGGATGCCACCTCAATATTGATCGATCATCCCCAAGGGTGACATCAGAGAGATCGTACCTTCCCCACCTACTAACTTGAAAGAAGGACTTTTCAGTCTACGGAATTAACGTGTACATATCAGGCCTAGACACGAACATACTGAATGGTGCTTGTTGGGATTTGATAGGAGCACCCTCAGCACTGAAAGCGCTACTAATAGGCTATTTGAAACCCTATAGGTACTTATGGCACAGGTTATAGATATGCAGAAGATTCATGCATATTCGTCAGACTGTAAGAAAAAGAAAGAAAGATATATATATATATAAAATATTGTTTTAGGCATTCTACAGCTTCCTTATTCACTTTTTCTGTGGAACTCTCGTAGAAGTAAATAACAATGCACCACTATTAATGTTCTACGTATATCAGTAAGAATCCGTCAATACAGGTAAAAAAATAAGAAAATGAGATTCAATCAGGCTTCAATTAATAAGAAGCAAAACTTCAAATAATAAGCTAATCATAACATATCTATGGAGGGTAACGGCGCTTGTCGGGATTCGATCCGAGCACCCTCAACAGACCGAAAGCCAACATGCTACCGCTAGGCTACCTCTTGCCCAGAATAATTCTTCTAAAATGTCGTTAATGATAATATTATATATCTACTGCATTTCACCTTTAAAGTGTGTGAGACTTCATTCTTTCATTTCAGTAAAACAAGGTTTCTACAGCCCAGTATTGCTCTGTTGTTGCTTATGCCGGAAATGTATTTCAGACCAGGTCTATATAGGCTATGCGGGCTCAGGGGTGCGGCTACGGTTTTTAATGGCCCCACAAGGGTCGGAGTACGATTCAGCTAGGTGCCACCTCAATTTTGACAGAGCAACCCAGCGATGACATCAGGGGTGACTTAACTTCCTCACCCACTGACCTCAAAGAATGACTTTACGGTCTACGGATTCAACGTGCCCTTATCTGGCCTAGACACGATGGTACAAGGTGACTGCCTACGTTGAAAATGCCATTTTTTGACTACTTTGTTCAATTTAAAGTTTTGCAAGAATCTTGTAATTCAGTCTTTTCTCTTTTCAAAACAGTTTTGATTTTCATTCTACGTCAATTAGAAGCAGAGTTATAGCTATTTTAAAAAACATCGTCTAATACAAAATTTAAGTGACAAACAACTTTAAATGCGTCCATTTTTTTTACCATTTTGGTCAATTTTATTTTTTGCAAGAATTTTGTAACTCAATCTTTTCTCTTTTGAAAACCGTTTAGATTTTCATTCTACATCAATTAGAAGCAGAGTTATAGCTATTTTAAAAAACATCGTCTAATACAAAACTGAAGTGACAAGCAACTTTAAAGGCGTTTTTCTCAGAATTATGTTTTTTAGCACAAATCTCTACCGCTATCATGATATTTCAGATAATAATGCATATAATTTGATAAAATTTTCAGGAAATGTTTTAGATGCTATTGTTAATGAAATGACGTACAATAATTGATGTATAATAAATAGTTTTTTGTTTGGGGCTGTTTTTATAAGGAAAGGAATGACGAATTGGGGAAAATTTTCATATTGGAACATAAAATTGTCTGTATTATTTTTGCATTTTATAATTTCTCTTAGATTGTAGGTCATTTTGAAGATAACTGTTATATATATCATGTGTGAGAAGGAAATTAAAATAGTAGCATTAGAATTTTGTTCATAGTGATAAGCGTTTTAGCTAAATTTCATTAAAAATTACTTCAAATTGACCAATTTATAAAAAAGTATGGTGTTTACAGGAAAGTTTTTTTTATTTTTTATTTTTAAATGCTGTTTTACCATATGAGACCAAAAATCCTTAAAAATCAATTTTTTTAAAAAATTGGCTCCGAACGTAGGCAGTCACCTTAGATTCGATACAAGCACCCGATCAGCACCGAAAGCCAACACGTTACCGCTAGGCTACTACTTGTCCAAAATTGTTCTGAAATATAGTTAAAGATAACATTGATCCGAACAAAGACATGAAACCGATATTCGAATAATTTAGTCCTTTGTTATATGCAGTATATAGGGTGAGTGTCCCAAATATTACCCATGTGCCTAATATCGCTTACTCGTGTTCCCAAAGTACAATTCGTGCTATGTATGAAAAAATGCAGTAACTTCTTAGGTCTGGGTCTGTACTAACAGCGGCACTAGCAACAAAGGTCTTATCACTGATAACAGAAACTATCTGGTATCTGAAATTGTTTTGGCTGTTGTCTTCGTAAATTTTGTCTCCAAAGAATCCAGTGAATGACCAGTTAGGTGCATCTAAATTCTAATTTTGCTTATACCATTTGAAAGTGCATTAAACAGAGAATACAGAGGTGCTATTATTTTGCTAGCAACGGCTTTTAACAGGTGCTTCTTATTTCGCTTGGTAGGCGGAAATATTTACAGAAGTAGGCGATATTAGGAACCGTTCTGAGTTTCACTGGAAATTTCAGTTTTTTCAATTCAGCTACATAACTTAAAATGGCACTGGTTTGGGAGCTGGTTTATCTCAGGATACCAAAGGAAATAATTCTTAGTGATGTTCTTTGAGTTTCCCGCCTAATCAGAAACTAAAAAATAGAAGAAATGTCGAAAAAATGTTAGAGTAGGCGATATTTGGGACATCTACCTTAAAATGATATTGTAATTTTTTTAATTTATATATTTAAACATTGTTCTTTTCATTGCGCGATAAGTTAAAAAAATCTAGAGGATGTGTTCCGTATTAAAAGGTTGTACAATGTCCCTCGTTTTACAGAAAAAAGAACTCATGTTTCATTCAATTATCCTAAGCTATAGAGGATTAATTTCATTTAAAATTCTAAGGAAATTCCGACGTCGACGTGAGCCGAATGATAGTCGAATGGCTACTGTACAAGCTTTGGTACCATAGTCTGCGGATTAGAGACCAACTATTAGAATGTCCATTTGTAGCATTTCGGAATCTGCGTTAAGCAGTACGTTCCGGTCTAAGTAGACGTCGTGTTTCAAAAATTGACTTTATTACTCCAAACCAAACCGAATCAGACGTATACATGACTATATATTTATATATTTAAGAACAGTTGCTGTTATTTAAATACAGAAACAGCGTTACGCAACAAGATTGTATTTAACTGTAATTAAGCATTTCAGATATCTCAGTACAGCGAGAAGTAAAGAACTGAATATTCTTTTTTGTTTTAAATTTATTCAATGATATTTGCAAAAACTTATTGATACCTATTTCTTTAAAAATTATTGTGCTGAGATTTTGTTCACATAGAGTGTGAACAACTTATTTAAGTTATGTTAAATTTAATTTTTCCTCGCAGTTATGCATATACTTTATAATCGGTTAAATGCTGTACATTGATTGAAACTGGTAATAAGATCTTGATCCTTGAATAATAAGTAACACTGTTAGAATATTTTCTAAGAAATTTCTAGGATCACAATTCAAACAATAGCATATGGCAATCTTGTTTCCTAAAAAAATGTGAATAAATTTTTTTACCGACATATTTTTTATAAAAGTTCTTTGTTGATGTATAAATTCAAACAATGGAAAAAGAAGAGTTTTTGATTTTTTTTATGTTGCAATAATGTTTACGGTATCTATAAAAAAAATTTAAACGAAAAAATTCTTAATAAGATTTAATATATATATATATATATATATATATATATATATATATATATATATATATATATATATATATATATATATATATATATATATATATATATGTATAAACATACCGTGCTTCCAAGAAAATAAGAACACCTTATATTAAATTTTGCTCCAAAGTAAGAATTATGGCTTATTTTCAGGGATGTCTTATTTTGCCATAGATAACAATGTACATTTATTCCCCTACAACCCTCTACATTTATTCATGCACAACTATTTGCATTTATTCAAGTACAGTTATGTCATCTTCTTATGGAACATCGTCATAAGTCTCCAAACCTCGAATTACTACCTAAATTTCTTGCGAATTTATTTCTAGCCTAAAGATTAGCCGTAATTTCTTATGTCTAGCAATACAGCTTTCTTTAAATGAGCATTTATTTCAGATGTACCCTGCTCGTACTGCATTGGCGAAACAGCTGTCGGTGATTTTATCTCATGAAGTCCTCATTCAAGTCATGATCTCTTGCAGGCTATGCTTCCAAAATTTTCAACTTCAAATTTTTCACCATTTTATTTTCAATGCACTCATTGATTTCCACGCACAAAATGTCCTGCGGGAATCATTATTTGATCTATTCTCCTTTCTGGAAATAAATTCCTCATATCTTTAATGTGATAATGTCATAAGTGCTGGCTGAATTCCAGACTAGTAGAATTCACTAGAAAAACGAGGTGGCGTATATATATATATATATATATATATATATATATATATATATATATATATATATGTGTTTTTGCTAAAGCATATTGCTGAGAGAAAAACAAATTATATGAAAAATACCTATCTTCTAAATTATGTAATTAGTGAACATTCGATGAGGCATGGGTGTTGTAAGGACTTTGCCTTACGATTCAATGCTTTAATTGCATTTCTCGACTAAATACTGGCTATTTCCAATATATATATATATATATATATATATATATATATATATATATATATATATATATATATATATATATAAGATTAATTTCGTGGGTTCAAGGAATTGATGAGGAAGGTCAGATTTGACTTGTCGCTACTCTCATTCAAGTCTAACTAGGCCCGACAGTATCTCCTTGTCTTCGGCTCCAGCGTCATTCTGATTATCTTAATCTGAATCACTGAAATTTTTAACTCGCGTTCGTCGACTTTATATGCCTTCGCTGAACGCTCTCGAAAGGTCTGGAAAATGCCGCTTTTCTATAATCATCTACGTTCCCATGCGACTAGTACCCTCCGGTCGGCAACGTCCTTTTTCTAGCTGACGAACTGTTCTGTGAGCTGTCGGTAGCACTTCTGGCCATTATGTCGTCAGGCAACTGTCTGTCTGCCGCCGACCAAATCAATTATGTGCACATACCACGCGTTGATTGGTCTTCCCGGAATATCCCAGCTCAAAAGATTCGCTTTTGTACTGGAGCCCTAGAAGTATATTTAAGTAACTGTAATAAAAAAAGATCAATTTTCTAATGCTCTACTGCCGGGAATGATCGTACGAAATGGCTTCGTATGTGTACAGAAAAGTTCACAAAGGAATTCATGATATTTGCAGAATTTTGTTACAGCAGCATATTAAAAATCAAAAAGTCTCAAGTAAAGAAAAAATTAATTCAATCTACTATCAGCAGAAATTTTTAGAACAAATTTTGAAGAAGAAATTGCGACTGGGCAAGGTTCATTCAGACTTTAATCCTTTCGGTGGGTCGATAAAATGAGGACCAAACATTAGGGTGGGCGGAAAAAAAATTCAAGCTGTCATCCCTCTGAAAAGTTGAGAATTTGGGAGACAAAAAAAGGGTTGAAAAAAGTAATAAAATCGGTTTATATCTTCAGTTCAATAAT
This sequence comes from Dolomedes plantarius, assembly GCA_907164885.2. Classification (NCBI taxonomy): domain Eukaryota; kingdom Metazoa; phylum Arthropoda; class Arachnida; order Araneae; family Dolomedidae; genus Dolomedes; species Dolomedes plantarius. The sequence continues at coordinate 196,952,656 of OU015490.1, read as the reverse complement.
ACTCATAGTTATTTGAAGTAGCAGCTTACAAATACCCATTGTTGTTAAATGCATTTGTAACAAAACCCCTGATTAATGTAAATGCGATATAACTGTCAGCTGTGATTCTGCAAAATCAAATAAAATTCCTGCTGTTGAGCTAAGATTTAATTACTTATTATAGACAAAAACAACTTGAGCGTTTAACTTACGCTTTTCACACACACAGAGTAGAATGCGGCCCTAGTTTGCATTGTAAATATTGTTCATCATACTATCACCCCTCTTATTATGTCGACAAAGTTTACAAACATCCTGTATATCTGAATATAATTTTTTTGATGAAAATCAAAAAGAATTTTTCTGGAATTCATATGGTAGGAAAGAAATGTATAGATATTTCAAAACTATGTATTTTTCTATTCTATTTCGATTTGTGATATACAGGGTGGTTATAATTAAAGTTCCACTTTGAAATGGCCATAAAAGGAAAACTACTGGACCAAATGTTATCAAACTTGGTACAAACATGGGAATTTCTTTTCCGCCAAAAAAAAAAGTTCAAGAACTCACCACCAGGGGGAAAATGACGTTGTATACAATATTGTTAAACGACATAAGGGTCGGAATCTAACTTAACATTTTGTTTACCCTTAAGATACATTGACCTAAACAAAATTTCCATTTAAAGTGTGCGCATTCCGGAAATCGTTTTCTTACAGATCGCTAATTTGTGAATTTTGAAGCCTGAATTTAGCGCTAAGACATGAAGATATCGACTATTGGGTTATCTAAAAAGCACTGTTTATGGTGACAATCTAAAGAATTTGGCGGAATCGAAATATGCGGTACACCCACATGTTTGTAGCATTCCTCCTGATATGCTAAGAGCTACTGTTGAGAATGCAGTAATGCGATTTAAGTTGCTTTCGGAAAATGGTGGACGCCACATTGAACATGCTTTGTAACACGTTTCAGAAACGATTAAACACATTCTAAACCGATGTCTTCATATCTTATTTCGTTTAACAATATTGCATACAACGCCATTTCTCCCCTAGTGGTGAGTTTTCAACTTTTTTTTTGTGGAAAAGGAATTTCAATGGCCTCTTTAAACTATTACCAAGTTTGATAGCATTTAGTCCAGTAATTTTCCTTTTATGACCATTTCAATGTGGAACTTTAATTATAACCACCCTGTACATTATATTTGAAAGAGATGCTAGCGTATTTCAGAAGAGAGAATTCCAGAGAAATAAATGAAAAACAAGATTAGCCTTCTCCATAATTTATTAAATGGCTTCTTGGTACACATGTGTTTTTGTTTTATTTTTGCAGTGAACATCTGGTCACCAGGAAATGCAGTTGAAAATCGACAAACCCAAGACTATATAAGGGTATAAAATGCAGCAGAGAAGAAGCATTTTCACTTTATTTGTTTAACAGAGACACATCAAGATGAATTCTGCAGTTGTATGGTGCTTTGTCGTCCTAGTGGTAAGCAGTTGTCTTTCTTTAAAGTATGTATTGTCAGTAAACTAAGTTTTAATAACCAACTACTTTTTCTATATTATTATTTCATTATTTTAACCCATTTTAGACCGCTCCATGTTTGCTTTATTGGAAATGCAACAAACAGTTTTTTAACACTTCTTAGAACATTAATTAGAGAAATAAGTTGTTTCTATAAAATTAAATTTATTTTTACGAGAGTTACAAAATGTTTCGTTTTCGCAACATCAGTCCAAAACGGTATAATTTTTTTTTTAAATTTTAAAGTCTTTGAAACATATCGCAGGAAGAGGTACATTAGACTTATTACATGCAGTAATTGTTTAAATTTTGCAGAGTTTACATCTTTTTGTTTATTTTCACTAATTTTAGTAATAAATATGGCCCATTCGGTCTTTCCAAGTTTCGTTGAGAATTAGATTATGAATTGAAGATGGTCTTCCAATATGTGAAGTTTCAGGTAAAACAGAATTCATCTGCATTTCTTCAAGCCCTTTTATCAAAGATACGGCTATCTCAAGGATATAAATCTCTGAGACTCTATTAAACTTTTTGTAGAATTCATTACATCCATGTAGAGTCTCCATTGTTCCCATACAATATGCTCTTTTTTCTTACTATACAATGCGTCAAATAAGTATTAAGACTCGTCCCAGAGCGCAGGTTGTAAAGGCGCTATGAGTGTAAATCCGCATACGTCATAACGTCCATCGTCTGTTGGCACACTGCTAACAAGTTGTGCGCATTTCGTTAAGTAGTTGAGAGAAGGCGAGCGTTTATTGCAAAGTGAAGATTTTTCATGTTGATTTTTTAAGATGGAGCAAAGAGCTGTAATTAAATTTAACGCAAAACTTGGTAAAAGTACTTCGGAAACATACCAACTCATGAAACAAGTTTACTGTGACTGTTGTTTAAGTAGATCAAATGTTTTTGTGTGGCACAAACGTTTTTTGGACAGAAGAGATGCGGTAAAAGATGATTAGCGTAGTGGAAGACCAATTTCATCTAAGACACCTGAAGTTATTGAGAAAGTACGAAATTTCGTAACAAACAATCGCTGTACATCACTGAGAATGATGGAAGACTCTTTAAACATCAACAAAGATACAATTCGAATGATCCTGCATGAAGATTTGGCAAAACAAAAGTGTGGGCTAAATTTGTTCCACACACTTTAACCCCTGAACAAAACGCAATGAGAAGTGCACATTGCGGAGACATTATTTCAGCCGCTGAAAACGATCCAAACTTCCTGAAGTCCATTGTTACAGGTGACGAAACCTGGTGTTTCCAATATGATCCTGAAAAAAAGCGAAAAAGTGCGGAATGGAAGTCACCAAATTCACCACAAGCCAAAAAATCAAGAAAAGTTCCATCCTAAATCAAAACAATGCTCATTACATTCGTTGATAGTAAAGTTATTATCCACAAAGAATTTGTTCCAACTTGAAAATTACAGGTCAATACTACTTAGCTGTTTTAAAGCGTTTGATGGCCAGAATTCCTGGCATTCGTCCAGACTATAGGTCTGAAAGCAGTTGGTGTTTGTTACACGACAATGCACCCAGTAACACCTTCCCTATTGTTCATCGATTTTTTGCAAAAATTGATGTCTGTGGGTTGAACCATCCACCGTATTCACCTGATTTAGCAACCTGTGACTACTCCTTATTCCCAAAACTTAAAATGAAGTTAAAAGGGTGTTATTTTGAGGATATTTCGACCATACAAGAAGCTTCGACGCGTGCTTTGCGGGCCATTCCACAGAGTGATTTACAACAGGCGTTCGATTCATTATTAAATCGCTGTAAAAAGTGCATTGAAGCCAGAGGGTCCTATTTTAAATAAAAAAATCAAAACAGGTATTTATTTCTTTTTTCCATTTCTTTTTACAGACCCAGTCTTAAAACTTATTTGACGCACTGTGTATTGCTTACTTTTACATTTATTAGAAAAAATATCGATTTCACCTGCAATGTCTTTAGGTGATTCGACATTTTCACATAAAACATTATCATCAATAGCTTCTTCATCCGTCAAATCATCCGGATCTGGAAGGATAATAACGAATTATGGTTCATCATTATCTTCTGTTGAGGACGATTCCGAAATATCATCATCTTCTAGCTCCTGAAAATACAACAATGCCTCTTCCAATGTCAAAAATCCCTTTTTTCTTGAGACAAACTTATTTGAAATGAAAACAATACCAATATACTGCATAAAAAACTAGGCAGCATATCAAAATCTTAAATAATACACATTGGACTGATGTTTCGTTTTCGCAACATTGTTAAAAATGTAAATTGAGAAAGATAAAAACAAAAATTATGCCTCACCTGTTGAAGTCATTTTGTTCTTTAGTTTCTAGTAAACTCGGAACAAGCATCAAATCGGAAATTTAATATGTGATGCTATCTAGAGTTATTATTTGAAATTAGTCATTTTTTTTCTCTTTAAAAACACTTGAAAACAACGATGTTTTGCAAGTGCTAAAAGCTCGCAAATGTGGAAACGAAAAATTTATTATGAACAATTAAAGTATAAAGAATAAAATAAAATTGTTACTTCAGACATACAAAACTTAGAACATGCCTTTAAAACATACAGAAATTAATGTTGCATTTTTGCAACGCCAGTCTTAAATGGGTTAAGGACACGTCTAAAATCATTTTGCATATTACAGAAGTCATTGTCGAAAATGTTACATATACCGGAGAAATATTATTCTAATGATAGCAGAATCTTAATGAAATGCTTCATTAAGGATTTTTCAAAAACTAGCAAATCATTATATATATAATCGCCGTTGTCTCTGTATAACACTTCCGGGCTGTACTCATCTTTCAATTGAAGCCCTCAGTAAACAAACAGCCGTTTAGGCTTAATTTCAATTTCAGATGTGGATCAGAATTTTTTTCTTACCTAAAAACTAATATCTTCTCCATCAAATCACGTTTGTTCAGCCTATTTTTCTATAAATCATTCAGAACTAAAAAAAATTGCATGTTTTTAGCTGTATATTTAACAGTTTTTAAAAATCTGTTTACTTTTGCGATGAATTCTGAAAGTAAACAAACTTGAATGTGAATGAATCAAGTATTCATATCGCGTAGTGAGCTGTAAAAAACTGGATGGCAGTCTACTACTCCAATCGCATGAAAAACTAAATAAATAAAAAATAATGAAAGGGTTTGCTTTTACAAGGTGGGGATTAAATGCAATATTGTTAGATAATTCGGGATATTTTTTAACTTTCATATACTTTTTCCATTATGACGTCATTATTAGTATTATGACGTCAAAATGACGGGTTACCTTCTAGTTTTCTTATAAATAAAATTTAAGCACTTTCATTAGGATCATTTTGTCTCCGTTAAAGTGAACCACGTGCGCTTCTTAGTCATTCCGTACTAACACCCACGATAAAGAAAAACATTATATTTTTCTATGCAATCCTGAATCAAGGTCGTACAAGAAAATTTTACCATTACCTGGCAACAGTTCTATGTACCGCTGAATAACAAATGATTTTCTCCCAGTCCTGTAGTGAACCATGAGCATTTTATGAGTTGTGAGGAAGGATGAGCTTTAGTAGGTGCATTCTGTGTTTTGACATTTTTCATTAACCGAAACGTACCTTATAGTCAATTTTCCAGAAACTATGTATATCCTTCAGGATGTTGTCAGAAAAATTATAAATGGAATGCTGACGTGGGTAAGTAGAGAGCATGATCTGACACTATGAGAGCATGATCTGAGACTAAAACTATGACAGTGATCTAAAACGAAATAATTAAACGAGATCATAAAACTAGAAGTTCGGTCTCTAAGTTTTAAAATTTTTGTTTCAAGTTATTCCTTTCAATTTCAGGAAGAATAGTTTTGTTCTTCTGAAATTTGCCCTAAATAAATATTGAATTTTCAGTAATAATATGATTTCTCTCCTGTAAAATAAATTATTGTATACACTCATGTTGTAGTCAGACCCCAAAATTTTCAAAATTCCTTGTCCTTAAATATCAATCAGCAAAGGACATCATTGACTTACACGACCCGATATACTCCCCCTTTTATTTTATTTTTTTATAGATCGTCGCTACTACATACTCAGAAGCGTGTTTAACAGGAGCTCTCTGCGGAAGGAATGGATGTTGCGCAAAAAAGGAGAATCGCCTTTTCGGCAGATGCACTAGAGGCGGAGAGGGTAAGTCACTGCAGAAAAATCATTAAAAAGTGATCGTTTAGTTTCAAATATTTCAAACCGCTTAACAGCCTTAATTTCGTATCCATAATTCATGATGCTTGGATGTTTCTCGTAAAAGAGAACCATTAAATAAGTTTAAAAATTATTTTAAACAAAAAGTAAAGCATTTCTGTATTTCACTGAACTATGTGCATCTGATAAACTGTATCTTGGAATGAATCAATGGGAAGAATACATCAATTTAGAATGAAACATTAGCATTTTATATATTCTAATACAAAGTGTGAAAATGTATTTACATATAATTTTGATGTTAGACCGTTGGCGTTAATAGAAAGTCATTTCCTATTTTTTTAATTTGATTATCTGCTTCCTTAAAAAATGCTATTGTTTTTCTGCTCTTCCAGAGAAAGTTCAGATTTATTGACACTTTCAGTGTCACTGTATATAATTTCTAAAAATAATAACTCTTAATTTTCTACACAAGCATTCTATTTTATTTTTAATCTAAACATGTGAGTACGAACATGCGAATATTAGAACATCAGAATAAGGAATATTTTGTAACAGAACACCCTTGCTGTTAATAATAACGAATATGATAACGAGAGACTTCGAAAAAGGTATTCTTGAATATTGTGTTGCTCCAGTTTGCACAGGCGACAATTGATATCAATGAAAAGAACTTACGTAATAGAAACCATTCAATACTCATCGACATTCATCTTTTTACCTTGCAATTTAAAGGGGATGGGGGACATTGCAAAGATATTTTTGAATTTTGACCTCAAAGATATGAAATGTTGCATATATATTCATTAACTTTTTTCTTACGGGTTAGGATAGCATATATCCCAAGAATACGGGCCCAAGAAGGAATATATATATATATATATATATATATATATATATATATATACCCCCTCCCCCTTAATAGCCGTTCTTACAATGGGGGTATGAAATTTATCTTTCTGAAGAAGGAATCGGAAAAATGGGCCAGTTAGCTAATGGTTAAAGTATAACTATATCAAACACCTTATAAATTGTTATAAATATATTTTTTTAATTTTCATAGTTTTAAAATTTAAAGTTTTATTAATTTTTTTGAAAATGCTCCTTGCAATCCAATTTTTAACTTCCCAAAATTTTGCATTTATATGGATTATAAATACATTTTGTATAGAGTTATGTTTTACTTAGTGTTTTCGTTGAATAGTTAATATTTAGTAAATATGTTTATGCTTGTAGTCTGAATTTTCGTTAAATTTCTGTATTTCCTACACTGTGATAGTCTGAATGATGTCAAAACCTGAAATGGATACATAAGTGTATTGTTATGTATTACAGGAATCTTTTTTTAAAATTTTATAACATTTCGACAAAACTTATGACGCTAGGAGCATTTCAAAGACTTTCAAATCTGGAAATTTCTCATTTTAAGAAAAGCCATTTAAAAGTTATTTTTTCACCTATCTTTAACATTTGCTTTTCTAAAGTCCCCAATTTTTCCTTTTACTTTTAATTACATATTTTAAATGAATTTTATTCGAATATTTATATATTTTAAAAATATTAATACACCCAAAAATATTCCAATTTTTGCTCGAGTTTTGGTAATTTTAAAGTCCGACATCCCCTTTAAGTAAGATCTGAAATTTAATAGGTTTTTTTTTCAGGTGAAAAGTGCTCACCCGAATGTAAATGCAATGAAGGGCTTAGTTGTGTAGTAAGTTTAATTTTTTTACGTATATTTTGTTTGATATTTTTTAGCATAAATGAAGCGGAAGAAGTTATAATCTCTATATGATTCTGACACACATATTTTTTACGAAATTAGAGTTATACATCTTTTCCCAGTGGATACATAAAACATAAATAATACCATAATATTTTTAAACCCTTATTATATTAAAAAATATACATAATAATACATTAATTCAAAGTGAAAATATAAAAGATTTTAAGTTATGTCTTCTTTTTTTTTTGACAGAATCTTTTATAAACAACTTTAAAATCTTACATAAAAATCCATGTACCACATTTCTGTGTATTACTTTTTTACTGAGGAAACAGGATTTGATTTAATTTTTATCCAAAATCGTAAAGTAAATGCACTCTATACACTATTTTTTATGTTTTAGTCACTGCCATGATAACATTGCACTGACGCAAACATAAAAAAGGCCAAATATCTAATTTCCGAATTTTATTAATTTATTTATTTATGTATGTTCTGAGAAAGAACGAGGAAAAATGAAGCAGGGTAACTTCACAGTAACTAAATAAAATACCAATAATAAGTTTTCTGATTTTATTTTATGATTAGGAAAATGTTTATATAAAATTACGTTTTATCGTTACAAGTCATTTTTATAAATCGTCATGTGATAAAGAATCAGTGTCTTCAGAAGTATACTAAATAAGGCATGAAAAATAAATTGCTGTGTTATTAGTAGAAAGATTTTTTTTAGAATATTGTAATCAATGTTATGACTAATTGTAAAGACAGCTAATCTTCCTGATAATATTCAAATAGATCATTATTTTTATACAGTTTTGAAAAAGAGATTTAAACATGGATTTATGTTTAAAATTTTACTGTAATATACTTTTTTTTTACAACTGAATAGACTGGAAACAAATCATTCTATTATAGTATAAGTTGAACTTCACTACTTATATGAAAAAAAATGGTTTTACTTAAAATACAAAGAATTTTGACCTATGGCAATTAACAGGAATGGAATAAATCTACTCACCCGGCATTTATTATACAGATATTTGAAATATACCCTAATGGTTTCCAAGATTCATTTTGCAGAATTAAATGACAATAAACGTCTCCATAAAAATTCTATATTTGTACCTTAAGGTAAGAAATTCACATTCCACCAAAGAAGTATTTTATATTAAATTTTCTTTTTCAGAATCATGCATTTCGATAAGTTTGCTCTATGACATTTTAATGAGCCCATGAGAGCTCTTTATATTTAACTTTCTCCTCCAAGTAAAATACCTACTTCTATTGTTCGGTCGTATGCTTGAAATATTCCTTAAAAAATTAAATAGAATTTTTATTTCAAAAGAGGGGAGATGTGTTCTTCAACTATTGTTTACGTGTTTTACATTGAAAAACATAGTTTATTGCTATTCGGAGAGCTACATCTCAAACGTGATTGTAACAAATATTTTGTCAGTTCAAACAAAGCAGGTTGAATTCTAAGTCATAATCGTTTTAATACTCGGTTCGAGTTTTGCTTAGACAATTTTGCGTCTGATTTATGTCGTCTCCTCTATTTTCTGAATAAATCTTCTTGCATTTGGAAGTCAACTCACTTTGTGTTTACTGATTGCCATGTATCTTATAAATAATATCACGTGTAAAAAATATAAATCCTTACGTAAAGATTCTATGCCATTATGTTATAAGTATGCCGTTTTCTGGTAATTCGCCATTGTGCTGCAGACTAGATTTGAACTCTGCTATGCGTACCTGAAAGAAACATACGGACGAATTACAATGGCGTCGCTGAAACATGTTAAAATATTGCGGAATACATAGTTATTGGGATAATAATTGTAAATTTAATGAGTGATGTCGTTACTTTGATCACCAATGTTCAAAGAGTTTTGTATAAAATTTGCTGGGATAAAAATCCATTGTATATTATCGCAGAATTGCCTATCACGTTTTTTTCTTTGGGAGTTGATAAAAGTAAGAAACTAGATACATGTTTTTATTTACTGCGTACTAATATTATTAATGTTTTTAAAAGTCTATTTTCTTTGCATTGTACTGTGTAAAATTGTTTTGCAATCTTTATAAAATTTTACAAATATTTCTTTGCAACTATTGCTATAAAAAGTCAATTGCACAAAATCGCAGGATTACTGTAGATATAATCTGTCTTTTTTTATGTGTATGCATTTTGCTAAAACATTGTTTCTGTTGTTCTAAATATTTAAAACGTTCTATGGTTGTATACTTAGAAAATTTCCTCTAATTTAATGTGTTGCGCATTTCAAACACTTTTAGAAAACCCACATTTTTCAGAGGTAATATCTTTAGAGATATTTGGGAAATTCCTATTCAATTTCCTTTTGGAGTTCATGGGTAAATTCAAGAAATTCTTCCAATATAATAATCTCATTTCATCCACAAATCTAGCGTCACAAATGTGTAGCTGAAACTACAACAATGGCTCCTGATACTACAACAATGGTTCCTGACACTACATCTGTGGTTACGGATACTCCAACTATGGATACTGATACTCCAACAATGCCTGCAGGAACTACCCTCATGTAACACTGAGGTTACAGAGACCATCCAATAACTACATCCAGGGACTATTGCGGAAAGTACTAACAATCTGTGTAGAACTACAGATTTAACTACTGAAAGCATGTGCGACTCTACAACTGTCTACTCCGCTTCTTCTTGAAGATCTTTTTGGTCAAGAATTTTTTCTAATTCTTTCAACAGAATAATAAAAATGAAAAGAAAACAGCATCCAAGTAATTGCTATTAGTGATATTTATTTATTTCTTCCCGGATGCTTTTTGCATCTTAGCTCACTTTTAAATAAGTTAAAATAGTGTCCCTCAGAATTTAAAAAATTAATTCCCTCGAAGGCAGATTAGTTGTTCCCAAACCGAAATTTTTTCAAAAAATATGAACTATTCCATAGCTCAAAAACAGCTGTCAAAAGCAACTGTTTCATTTCTGAAATTGATTGTAGAAATTATAGCTCACGAACACGAACACACACACACACACACACACACACACACATATATATATATATATATAATATATATTATGTAGATAGAGAGAGGGGGGGAGGAGCTCAGAGTTAAGTGAAACAACTTATGCCATATCTTACGAACAATGCCATTATACAGTAAAAATATTATATACTTCAATACAATAATAAACCAGGTTCATCTTATAAATTTGAAATATGAAATAACAACAATTCCAGCTCCACTGACTAAAAATCGATTACCTTTAAGAGATAAAGAGGAACAAGGCTTATTTTCTTAGTTGTGAACAATCCCGTACTTTAATAGGTGTATGTGATTTAACTTAATTCATCGCCCTAAACTTACCTCAAACTTACTTTTGGATAATATCTCTATATCATTTAGGAAGTTGACAGGCTATTCTAAACAGAACATTTTCTTGCTTGGGTTTGTACAGAGCTGAAAGTCTATGAGAACGTTGCCAAAGAATGACAGTGGTTCAGTTAAATCAGACCATTTCAATATTGTATTCCAGATAAGAATGAGAATGGAGAGTTTGCTAGAATATTTAGAATGACTTAGGAAAGACTGTATAGACCCGTCAATAACAAGGGCCTTTTTAGACTATTTGACAGCATGGGTAAGACAACTTCAAACAAAATTGATGATTCTGATATTGTTGCCTACATCAAATTATTCCCTGGCTACAAAGACTCACTACGCATGAAAATATAATGCAAATAAAAGTATATGCAACCTAATTTTAACACTAAAAATATATATGATCGAAATGTTGTAAAGTATGAAGATGAAAACAAATAGTCATTTGAAGTTTCAAAGAACTAAGTCTCCCCAGGCGTACACCTGGAATTCCATATTGATAAACCAGATGGTGTTAGGCAACATCTAAAATAGATCCGGATATCTGGAATGCTCCTCTACGCACACATCCAATAACATAATGAAGGATGTTGTTCGAAAATTACATTTCTGCTATTAAAAGATACCAGGTGATCTTAACTACCGCTTAAAAGAGATTTATTAGCAAACCATCATGTTATACAGACAGCTTTTTTTATGCTGACGATTTATACCGCATGTAAATGAGGAAAGGGAAATATCAGGTGTTCCTTTATATCTACTTACTGGTAAGATCTGCCACACATATGTTTTTGTATTAATTTTGATAGTTAACATCTGTTTACCGTAAATACAGATAAAAATTAATGAAGCCAAGATCAAATCAGTATATAAAAGATAGCAGAGAACAAGCAATTTTACACCAGTTGCTTAACAGACACATCAACATGAACTCGCAATTATCTCGTGTTCTATCTCTCTAGCGTTAAGCATTTGCCATTTTTTGAAGTAAGGTGTTCCTATACTTATTTTGCCAACCAACGCCTTTTCATAAAAGAAAAAAATAATGAACGGAAATGAGAAATTTTCCGTTTTAAGCTGACAAAAAGAGATGCAATGACAAATTTTCGTCCTTTTATGGTTCTACATGCATTTCTAACTATGGCCTTCATTGTAGTAAATAAATAAGATGTAAAAAAGACACTTTGAAATTTGAAATTATAAAATTATTTATGAAATTTCCCATGGTAACATAAGCTTTACACACAGAAAATGAAGATAACGAAGGGTAATATTAAATAAAAAAATACAAGTAACACTAAAACAAATCCTAATGAGTAGTATGAACTCGGTACTCTACTAACAATTTATTAATGTTCGACTTTTTTTTTAAACAGCATTTTTGAAAAATGAAGATTAGCTATTATTAGTCGGTATTTATTTTTAGTGTTTTAGACTACGCTGAACCCATGTTCCATGAAATAGGACGAAGGAAATGCAATTTAAAACTGTTGTACTGTAGTGTTTAATCCAGGATTAAGTATCGGTATCTGTTTTTGCGGCTGGAACTCTTGGTAACTGAGTTTGAAATTAGATTTACCGTGACCTTTCTAACGAACCCTGGGGTGCGGTATTTCCCACTTTGTGACACACTGGTTTGAAGTATGTGTTGTCATTAAAGAAAAATTTAATAATTTACTACATATAAATTTTTAGATTATTTTAATGCCACGTCTAAAAAAGTTTGCATCTATAAGAAGTCGTCGTTCAAATTATTACAAATACTGAATTAATAGTTTTTGAGTCGTAACAAAATTATATGCTTCGCATAAATATTTCTCGAACCCGAAAATTAGCAATGCACAAAGTTAAAGTTAACCAACATCACTATTTGGAAATTTCGTACCAAAGTTTCCATGATAAAGTAAAAAATCATATATTTCAACGCAGTAGTGAATCAATGTCGTCATATAAATTTTAACCAACAGATGGCATGAATTATTTGTACCACAGAAAAACAATTACTTCCCTTTCAGAGTTATAGTGGACCAAGACCATTTGCTGAGTTCTGAACACGGACGTGCTTCAGAAGGCTTATTCTGCAATTTCATAAATTTCCTTGCCTTGAAAGTATATCACTGTCAGTTTAGGAGAAATAACGAGGCATGTTTTTTTTAATAAGTACCGTTTGGATTTTATAAGACACAAGACCATTTTTTATTACAATTTTATTTTTAAATGAACGCTTGGAACTTTTTCTACTATTTTACATAATTTTCGTCTATATTAAGGCACTTCCCATGACCAGCTTTTGTCTTTCACACTCACAGAAATATATCTATCCTTCTATGTAAATAAATTTATATATATATATATATATATATATATATATGTGTGTGTGTGTGTGTGTGTGTGTGTGTTTGTCATCTGTCCAATTACAATAGTTATGTAGATACGACACATGGTCATGTAATTACAGGCAATATGGATATTGTGGATGATGTAGCACTGCGAGAGTTGATGAGTTGGGGAACTAAGTTTAGATTACCTAGTACTAATAATAATAAGAAAATAATAAGTTTCTTAAATGCTGATTTAGATAAATTTATATACAAAATAGAAATTAATTACTCTATACCTACAGAAACCATTCAACCCATGGAAAATTAATTTACTAAAACTAGTACATGCTAAACTACCCTATAATAGTAATAACATTAATAATTCCTATAAACACTTTAAAGCTGCTATTACAAAATTACAAGAAGACTTTATAGTCACTGATGTTGATAAAGCAGCCAACAACTATGCAATAATTTGTAACGAATATTTTGCCATAAGTTTAAAAAAACAGCTAGAAAATAGTGATCTTTTTCAGCCATTAAAAGAAACTACAAGTATTATTATTAAGAAAATTATAGCAAAATATAAACTACTAGGTATATCACCTAACAATTATCTTTTTCTTTATATTACTTTAGTTCCTAAATTACATAAAACACCTACTGCTTTTAGAGCAGTAACCTGTGGTCACAACACTTATGCTACTAAAGCAAGTGTATTATTATTAAATTACCTTAAATTAATCTATAAAAATATAACATCTGGTGTTTGTGGTATAATTGATAATAGCTTTAGTCTAATTAGAAAACTACAAACATTAGATAACTGTAAAAATGTAGTAACTTATGATTTTAAAGATCTATTTAATAATATCGATATAATTGATTTAAATAGAATAATCATAATGTTAGTACAAAATAATATTCAATACTTAGGCAACGAAATTAAAGTAACTCATTTCAATAGGCTCCTAGATTTAGTAACTAAACATAATTACATAGTTCATAATAGTAGTATATACTTACAGTCCAAAGGTGTACCACAAGGTGGTAATGCTTCAAGTATGCTAGCTAATTTATACTTATATTATTTTGAAATTAATAATATAGAAAATTGCAATTACAATATATTTAGATATATAGATGATATAATAGTAATTAATAAAAGTAATAAGCATATAGACTTAAATTTTTACCCTCCTAATCTGGAACTAATTAAAAGTAGCCATGATAATATTAATGTAAACTTTTTAGATATTAATATTAAATTAAATTCTCACAGCAAGTTTACTTTTGACTTACACGACAAAAGATCTGACTATAATTTTAATATTGTTAAATTTCAAAATTATCTAACCTACTTACATAAATCTGTTTTTAATAACATTATTGTAAATCAGTTAGTTCGTATAAATAGGCTATGTTCTAAAGACAATAGGATTAAGCATAATTTAACTTGAAAACTGTGCTAACACGGAATAATTACCCCGAAAGTCTATTCAAAAACATAATTGGTTGTTTTTGTTTTAATGAATAGTTTGTTC